>JARDYH010000002.1:108425000-108927500 GCA_029215795.1 Anniella stebbinsi | reverse complement strand
AAACCCATGTCAGACTGTTAATGAATTTTCCCATTAATTCACTGATCTTTTGGATCTAACTATTAGCTCTTGCGCCAATGGGCATGGTGGGGGGTGGGGGTGGAGAAGGGTTTTTCACTTCTCCTGTAATTGTTAGTTATTTCATATTGTCCACCTGAAGTTTCTGAAGTCTGAAAGCCCAAAGTAACATTGTTAAAAGTCCTAAAGCATTCCATTAAGATATTTCCATTGGAGTTCTACTGATGAAAATTCTGACCAGCAAAATATCTCAACCTATGCCAATATGAGCGAGATTTCCTAAAAACCTTTGCTGGGTCTCTCTTTTCCTCTTCCTTTTCTGTAACATTTTTGTCATTAGGTATTGCTATGTCAATGAGGTAGTTGTGTTTTTCTTTTATATTTATGACTGTTATGTCTGGTCACTTGCAAAGTATTGTCTTGTCCCAGAACTGTTCTGTCCCATCATAGCATGGCTTGATTTGACTTGTTTGAGTGTGTCTGGATCTCCTAGGGTCTGAAAGCATCTTTCTGGAGAGCACCTGCCGGTTGCATGATCTAGGAGACCAGGTTCTGTGAGTGCATAGTTGTCCTGGACAGAAAGGTCTTGCACTTGCTAGAGTAAGGTGAACAGATGCGAAGAGGCTGCAATCCTACATTCATTTACCTGGGAGTAAGCTTTATTGAAGTCAACAAGAGTTATTTCTAAAGTTTCTTTGGGCAGATTTCTTTGGGTCCCTGATTGGGATTTCTGTTCTCTGCACACTGAGGCAATGTAAATTCAGGATATACTTGGATAAAAGGAGGGAAAGATCCTTGTATAGCATTATGATAATGGGCATCTGTTCTGGCCTTTCTTTGTATTGCTACTGACCATGTTCTTGTTTACATGGCTAATGAACTAGAGATATAATGACACATTTTTAGATTAGTTTCTTACTAATAAACCAGAAATTGAAGCAAGCTAAGAGGTGAGAAGTGACTGCAATAAGCCTTTAGTCCATTTTGTTCCATGGCTAATGTTTGCAGGATAATATATTTTATACTTTTTCTGAATGTTAGGTTGCTAGTTTGTTGTACTAGATTTTTCTGCACTTGTCAACTGCTTCATTTGTTCAGTGGTAGCAGTATGCTGAATCTGTGAGTATGGATATGAGAAAAGTGATGGGGAAAGAGTGTTAAATGTTAGGAAAGTTGAGACTATGGTCATCCAGTGAAGGATTTGCAGTCAGAAAAGATATTTGAGGGAAGGGGAGTCTGTATCACACAGAGCATAGCAAAAGCTTCAAAGTACAGCAAAAGCTACAAAAGTAGGACTAAGTAAAGTTAATTTCAGATACATTGAATGGCTCACTTGTTCTTTATTTCAGTGATTTTAACATTAAGATGTTGTGTAGAACAAGTTTGTCTTAATTGTATGCTATGAAATCAGACATGTGACCAAGGCCATGTTTGGGTGGGCACGCCCACTTGGGGGCTCAACATGTTGGTGAGCACCCCCCCTTGGGGACAGCCATGTTGATGGGCATGCCCCATTGGGGCGGTCATGTTGTCCTCCTTTTTAGTTTCCAAAATATGGTCACCCTAGTACCTTCCACTCAAAACTCAGCCAGTCATCCCAAAAGGATACCATGTTCAATGGTATCGAAAGCCGCTGAGAGATCAAGGAGAATCAACACAGTCACACTCCCCCTGTCTTTCTCCTGACATGGGACATCATACAGGGTGACCAAGGCTGTTTCCGTACCAAAGCCAGGCCTGAAACCTGACTGAAATGGATCCAGATAATTAGTCTGGATAATCAGATAAAAGACTGGATCTTAGCACAACAGATCAAAGGTTAGCTTTTTTAAAATTATTTTTAAATATTTATTAATTGCCTTTTTGTTTTTTTATACAAGCAAGCTGATGTACAAAGCGTAAAAGCAAATGAACAAAAATCATCATCATCATCATCATCATCATCATCATAAATTTGAATAAAAACTCCATTTGAAATCAACAGCAGTTTCACATTTAACACCTCATGGAATAGTCAAGCTTTTTGTTTAGTCAGTTCTAGGAAGGACATTTTGGAGCTGTGGCACCACAACACTGATTTTAATGGGCAGAGCAGGTTGCCATACAGGTCATCCCATGACAAAAGATTTTCCACACTTCTGCCACCTCCTGCCAAGAACCTTAGCACTGTCCACCATTTTGAGGAGCATATCGCTAACGACATTAAGGCCAACAACAAAGAATTCCTGAAATATATCAGAAGCAGGAAACCAACTAGGTAGGCAGTTGGACAGTTGGATGATAATGGAGTTAAAGGAGTACTAAAGGAGGATAAGGAAAGTGCTGATGAAGGGATTCTTTTCATCTGTCTTCATTGCAGAAGATACAAGACAGATGCCTGTGCCAGAGCAGATCTTTTCAGGAATGAGGTCTGAGGAACTGAGGCAAATAGTGGTGACAAAAGATGAAATACTCAACCTTATTGACAAACTGAAAGCTAACGAATCACCATTCCTCATGATATCCACCCGAGAGTTCCTAAAAAACTCAAATATGAAATTACTGATCTTCTAACAAAAATATGCAACATGTCCCTAAGATCGGTTTCTGTACAAGAGGACTGGAGAATGGCCAATTTTAATTTTTTTTTAAAAGGATCTTGGGGGATCTGAGAAATTACATTAGATTAATGTCTTTTCTGGGTAAATTGGTTGAAAGCATTATTAAAGGTAACATCAGTAAGCATATAGAAGGACAAGCCCTGCAGAAAAAGAATCAACAAGGCTTCCACAAAGGTAAGTCCGGTCTCATTAACTTTTTAGAGTTCTTTGACAGTGTCAGCAAACATGTAGACAGACGTGATCCAGTAGACATTGTTTACTTGGACTTCCAAAAGGCTTTTGACAAAGTCCCTCACCAAAGACTCTTGAGCAATCTTAGCAGTCATGGAATAAGAGGAGAGGTTAAAGAACAGCAAGCAGAGAGTAGGAATAAATGGTAATTTCTCCCAATGGAGGGATGTAAACAGTGGGGTCCCACAGAGATCTGTATTGGGACCAATGCTTTTCATTTCATTTGTAAATGACCTGGAATTAGGAGTGAGGGGTGAAGTGGCCATGTTCGCTGATAACGCCAAATTATTTAGGTGGTTAAAACAAAATAGGATTGTGAGGAGCTCTAAAAGGTTTTCTCCAAACTGGGAGAATGGGTATCAATATGGTGCTGTTGCACTCATGTCCTGCATATGGGTTTCTTGTGATCAGCTGGTTGGCCACTGTGTAAACAGAATGCTGGACTAGATGGATCCTAGGTCTGATCCAGCATGGCTCTTTTTATGTCCGTATGTTGTTGTGGTGGTTAGAAGGTGGGATCACTGAGGGAGGGAGCTCATGGAGGACGTCTTGCCCAAGGGCCCTGGCCACTATCTCATCTAACCTGTTTCACAAGGTTTCCGTGAAGATTAAATGAAAGATCCTCATGTACAGCTCCCTATGTTCCTTGGACAGAATGAAGCATAATTTAACCACCCACCCCACAACATCCCTGGCTGAGGCATGCTGGGAGTTGTAGAACTTTTTTTTTTCTGTCTAAACATTCATAGGATTGTGCCATAACAAACCAGGAGATTTTCCCTGCAGTTGGGCGCACAAGGAAAGCAGGAAAGGGGAGGATGGAGTATTCAGGATCATAGCTTATTCACACTAAAATAAACCATGGTTGGTTAGAGCAGCCAAGTTAAGTCAGAACCACACTATTCTTGCAGAACAAACAGTAGCAATGAAAATAAACTATATTTCATTACAAGCGTCTTTTCTTTTTTAAAACAACAACAAGCTATAGAAACAGTGACAAATGCATTAACCTGCCTTTTCAAACATCTTACTATTTTAATACCTTCATTTTAATAGCTGTTTATGCACGAACAAGGTTTAATTACCGTATATCCTTTTGACGGCTGTAGGAAACTGGATATTGTTTTTTCGTAGCTACGTTCCATAAATAACCCAAGTTATTTATTGAGCTATACAATTTTTTGCCCCTTGCAGGGAATATATTCTTTAGATAAGTATACTTTACATTTGTGTAGATGACTGGTTAGGCTTTGGCACATGTTATCAACTGAGGTTTATGTATATGGAATACCAGGAAACATCTTGGATGCATCTCATGTCGAATCAATGAATTGACAAACAACTTTGCACTGGGATATTATACTGCCTGCTCTTACTGTAATCGCTGAATGCCCTTCAAGTAGCAATTGTACTGGGCTATGAGAAATAGCCCAGGGCTACAATCCTATAACCACTTACCCAGGAATAAGACCTATTGAATATTGTTGGACTTCTGGAAGGACTTCTATGGGATTGTGCTGTAAGACATTTTGATGCCCAAAGCAAAAAACTACAAACGGCGCCTCCATTGTGGTAAAAGTAATAGATAAATTAACAGGAATCCTATGCATGTCTTCTCAATCACACTGTGTTCAATGGTTCTTTATTATTATTATTATTATTATGAATTTGTAAACAAAACAAAAAATGGTTCTTACTCCCAAGTGAATGTGTATTGCAGGCTAAGTAATGTGTGCATTAAGAGAGCAATCCTATGGCCCCTAGAGAGCATAGTTCAGGCATAGGATAGGTCAGATTCGGGTTGTGGTGGACAGCTCAATGTGCTGTAAATAAGGCAAATTCAATGTTAAACATGATTAGGAAAGGAATTGAGTATTAAACTGCCAATATCATACTGTCCTTATACAAAGCTACGGCATGACCACAATAAAAAAAAATACTATGTACAGGTCTGGTTACTGCACACCCCAACTCATCCAGTTACTGACCTATTCAGTCACCACCCCATCCATGTACCCTTGCTGGGCCTCATCTTGATGAGCACAGGAGGAAAGCGCATTGTTGTTATCCCCGATATTACACAGCAGAGCCAGCTGTCCCTAAAACCCAGTTTTTCAGTGCTAAGAAAATTATATTTCCGGGTGGGGAGGGGAGGATGGGGTAGAACCAACATCATCAATGAGAGAGGATTGTTACCTGCCTATCTCCAGGCTCTTCCTGTTACTACAGTTTTATGAATTGGAATGGAAAGTAACTAAGGTGGCAGATCTGTATTTTGATAAACTGGTGATGTGCAGCTGTGCAACAGAAGAGGAAAGAATAAAAGCTCCCTGTTTGCAACTCCAGAAATGCACAGTGTCGGATATGCAGAAATGTTCCAAAGGGAAAAAACAATGGATTGGAAGAGAGACAATGACCAAATAGGAGAAAATGGGGTGATAGGGAGGAAATGGTTCAATTTTCTTTGGGGAAACAAAAAATGGACCTGGACAGGGTCTGAAGGCTCCCTATGAGAGCACCCCACCACCCTTCCCCTCATTATGCCCATTGTTCCATGAAGAAGCAAAAGTCCCATGTAATCCAGGGCAGGATCTGAAGGCCCCCTATGAGAGCATCCCACCACTCCAATTTTGCCCCATTACAGCAAACTGTCAGGGAGTAATAGTTCCCACCACCTTCCCCTCATTATGTCCATTGTCCCATGAAGAAGCAAAAAATCCCATGGCAGGTTCTGAAGGCTTGTTACTTGCCCCTCTCCAGGCTCCCCCTGCTACGTTGTATGAATGGGGATGGGAAGGAAGGAATTCATGCAGCAGATTTCTATTTTTATAAACTGGAGATGTGCAGCTCTGCACCAGCAAAGTAAAGAATAAAAGCTTCCACCAGAAATGTGCAAGTTCAGATATAGATCGAAGCGAATTAACGGAGCATCGGAGAAGCTAATTAACAAAACCACAGATGAACGAGGTATGGCAGCAATAAGGAAGCACCTAATTACGGGTATCAATGGAAAAGGCTAGGAAAAGGGCAGGGGCAGCCCTATCTCTTGACCATCATGGCCAGGTCACACGCATGCCAAAGATTTAATGCAGAGGAACAGGGCCACATTTAGGGGTGTGCATCGGATCGGATCCGATCCACGATCCGAATCCGATCCGACCCAAAATCGGGAAAATCCAATCCGATCCGACCAACCTCTGATCCGATCCGATCCGATCCGACGAGGTCCGATCCGGATCGGACGCCATTTTGAATGCTTTTTCCCATAGCCAAGTATTGTTTTACAAAAACGCCTATAACTTTTTCATTTTTAAAGATAAAAGGATGAAACTTGGGCACATTGTAGACTGGTTAGGGATAGTTATCTGTGAGAAATTTCAGAAAGATTGGTGCATGCGTTTTGTGGCAATTAATTTTTTAATAAATACCCAGGAATGCTTATAACTTTGTCATTTTTAAAGTTACAAACATGAAACTTTGCCACATTGTAGGAGGTACCTTGGTACCTATGTGTGTGAAATTTCAGAAACATAGGTGCTTGCCTTGTGTGGCAATTAATTTTAGAAAAATGGGTAGTAGTGGGGTAAATACAGTTACGCCTCCCATTTTTTTATTTTTAAAGATACAAACAGGAAACCTGGGCACATTACAGGTACCACTTGCCTTGATATGTGAGTGAAATTTCAGAAACATTGGAGCTTGCCTTGTGTGGCAATTAAGTTTTGAAACAATGAGGAAAGAAACACCTATAACTTTGTCATTTTTAAAGTTACACACATGAAACTTTGCCACATTGTAGGTGGTACCTTGGGACCTATGTGTGTGAAATTTCAGAAACATAGGTGCTTGCCTTGTGTGGCAATTAATTTTAGAAAAATGGGTAGTAGTGGGGTAAATACAGTTATGCCTCCCATTTTTTTAGTTTTGAAGATACAAACAGGAAACTTGGGCACATTACAGGGAACACTTCACTTGATATGTGTGTAAAATTTCAGAAACATTGGTGCTTGCCTGGTGTGGCAATTAATTTTTGAAACAATGAGGGATTCATTGGACAGCACTTGTCCATAGGGATTCATTGGAGAGTACTTGTCCATAGGGAATCATTGGAAAGCACTTTCCCATAGGGAATCATTGCATTGCACTTTCCCACTGAGAAATGCAGTTATGCCTCCCACATTTTTATTTTTGAAGATACAAACAGGAAACTTGGGCACATTGTAGACTGGTTAGGGATAGTTATCTGTGAGAAATTTCAGAAAGATTGGTGCATGCATTTTGTGGCAATTAATTTTTTAATAAATACGCAGGAATGCCTATAACTTTGTCATTTTTAAAGTTACACACATGAAACTTTGCCACATTGTAGGAGGTACCTTGGGACCTATGTGTGTGAAATTTCAAAAACGTAGGTGCTTGCCTTGTATGGCAATTAATTTTAGAAAAATGGGTAGTAGTGGGGTAAATACAGTTACGCCTCCCATTTTTTTATTTTTTAAGATACAAACAGGAAACATGGGCACATTACAGGGAACACTTCACTTGATATGTGTGTAAAATTTCAGAAACATTGGAGCTTGCCTTGTGTGGCAATTAATTTTTGAAACAATGAGGAAAGAAACGCCTATAACCTTTTTATTTTAAAAGTTGGAAGTCTGAACATTGCTCACTTTGTAGATGGGTTAGGGGTAGATATGTGTCAGAAATTTCAGAATGATAGGTCCAGGCATTTGATGGCTATGGAATTTTTAGATAAAATGTTTCAAAAAATTTTCCACAGAGGCCCGGTCTTCCCCTCTTCCCCCTCCCGCTTCCCGCGAAGAAAAGGAAACACTCTCTCGTCTCGATCCCTTTGATCCTGTTGCTAGTATCCATTACAGGGCTTGTGTCTGCTTTCACTTTTTACTCAAGCAGAACGGCTGAGCCTAGCTGAGTTTTGCAGCCATGCGTGCAAGGAAGGATCTCTCTCATCTCGATCCCTTTGATCCTGTTGCTAGTATCCATTACAGGGCTCGTGTCTGCTTTCACTTTTTACTCAAGCAGAACGGCTGAACCTAGCTCAGTTTTGCAGCCATGCGTGCAAGGAAGGATCACTCTCTCTCGATCTCTTTGATCCTTTGTTCCTCCCCTTCTCCTCCCCCTCGCCGGCGTTGTGTGTGCGCCCCGCCGGTGCCCTCGCGTGCGGGCCGGTTCCTGGGCAGCAGAGGCTCTGCCTGGCTGCTGTGAGGCTCCTGAAGGGCTTGCCTAATGCGGGCTGTTGTGCTCCGCTGGGCCGCGGGGGTAGGTTGATGATGAAGAGGATGATGGGGAGGGCGTTCAATGGCCCCTCCGCTCACCAACTGACAGCGCGTGCTCCGCTCCAGACACCCGGCCTCGGCAGCCAGGAGGATACGCTGCCAAGCCCGCCGCCGCCGCCCGCGCGCGCACACACACCACCCGTCCATTATCATTTGGGCAGCCCTAATTAAGGAGCGCTCAAAAAATGGCAAAACCCCCTCTCCTTTTTTCTTAATTCCTTGCAGCTCCCACGATTTAACCCTTTCCTATCAGCTACAATTAATTAATAGTAGGATGACCAGTACCAGGAGACTGGTGTGTACAAATATTTTTTTTTTTTAGGCTTGAGATCATAAAGAGGCAAATATTCTACCTACAGTATTGGAAGCAGTATGTTGGGAAACAAGGGTGACCATATGACAGTTAAAGCTGCAGGAGCTATACTAGAGTGACCAGATACAAAAGAGAGCAGAGCTCCTGCAATTTTAACTTTTGTGATGAAGAGGGAATTTCACCAGGTGCCGCATGGATACAAATGACACCTGCTGAAATTCCCTTTTCTATTCCACTGTTAAAGCCCTGTATTCCTTTTCATATGGTCATCCTACTAATTACATTTTTTAAAAAAGTAATAATACATACTGTATTATACTTCCAATACGGTAGGTATTGGAAGGTATTCCAATACGCTGCCAAGCCCGCCGTGTGTAACTTTAAAAATGACAAAGTTATAGGCATTCCTGCGTATTTATTAAAAAATTAATTGCCACAAAATGCATGCACCAATCTTTCTGAAATTTCTCACAGATAACTATCCCTAACCAGTCTACAATGTGCCCAAGTTTCCTGTTTGTATCTTCAAAAATAAAAATGTGGGAGGCATAACTGCATTTCTCAGTGGGAAAGTGCAATGCAATGATTCCCTATGGGAAAGTGCTTTCCAATGATTCCCTATGGACAAGTACTCTCCAATGAATCCCTATGGGCAAGTGCTGTCCAATGAATCCCTCATTGTTTCAAAAATTAATTGCCACACCAGGCAAGCACCAATGTTTCTGAAATTTTACACACATATCAAGTGAAGTGTTCCCTGTAATGTGCCCAAGTTTCCTGTTTGTATCTTCAAAACTAAAAAAATGGGAGGCATAACTGTATTTACCCCACTACTACCCATTTTTCTAAAATTAATTGCCACACAAGGCAAGCACCTATGTTTCTGAAATTTCACACACATAGGTCCCAAGGTACCACCTACAATGTGGCAAAGTTTCATGTGTGTAACTTTAAAAATGACAAAGTTATAGGTGTTTCTTTCCTCATTGTTTCAAAACTTAATTGCCACACAAGGCAAGCTCCAATGTTTCTGAAATTTCACTCACATATCAAGGCAAGTGGTACCTGTAATGTGTCCAGGTTTCCTGTTTGTATCTTTAAAAATAAAAAAAATGGGAGGCGTAACTGTATTTACCCCACTACTACCCATTTTTCTAAAATTAATTGCCACACAAGGCAAGCACCTATGTTTCTGAAGTTTCACACACATAGGTCCCAAGGTACCTCCTACAATGTGGCAAAGTTTCATGTTTGTAACTTTAAAAATGACAAAGTTATAAGCATTCCTGGGTATTTATTAAAAAATTAATTGCCACAAAACGCATGCACCAATCTTTCTGAAATTTCTCACAGATAACTATCCCTAACCAGTCTACAATGTGCCCAAGTTTCATCCTTCTATCTTTAAAAATGAAAAAGTTATAGGCGTTTTTGTAAAACAATACTTGGCTATGAGAAAAAGCATTAAAAATGGCGTCCGATCCGGATCGGACATCTGGTCCGATCCGATCCGACCAGCCTCCGATCCGATCCGATCCAACCCCCCAGGTCCAATTCCGATCCGCTATCCAATCCGATCCGGGGGGTCAGTGCACATCCCTAGCCACATTGCAGATGAAGCGCACAGGAGCAGTTTTAACTAAAAAGAACGCAGTAAAACGACTCTGTGATACTGCAAGTTTTCAATGCGGAAGCAACTGGTTCAGTGTGCACTCGCCATAACGTCATCTGTCACAAATGACCTGAAAACACACCCAAGCTGCAGGATAACTGCCATGAAGACAGGCCCCAAGTTGATATTAAGGAAATCCTTACTGGTAATGAACCAGAAGTGGCCTTTGCAAATGTAGCATGTTTGGATCTGGTAGATTTGTGTGTATCCTGGCGGGCTGCTCCCATTCAGGAAATGCCCTATAGTGGCATCGCACACGCCAAATAGCCCTTAGTATTGAAAATAGTGGGATGACTACACCTCATTTAGAGCTTCATGTATCATCAGAGTTTTATATTTGCCCTAGAGATGATACTTCAGACGACATGCGAAGCCATGGTGATTAAGCATTTTGAGCTAAACATTACGACTTAGTGTGTCGCATGAACTATGGCTTAGCATGTCATGTGAACCATTCCTAACCATGGTAGCTACATAACCACAGTTTAAACATGCTCACTAACCATTTGCTGCAAAAGGTTAGTGGCTTAACTACGGCTTAGTGTGTTGTCTGAACAAGCCCATAGTGGCCTGTGTTTATGCTGAAACCTGCACCCATGAAATGCTTTGCTAAAGGCATTTGATTGATTTCAATCAACAAGATTAAATGTACTGTAGGCAAAACCTTCTTGTAGCTGACAAATTCTCCTGTCCCCCTAGACACTGGATGCATCACAATGAGGCTTTTATTGTGCCAATTGTCCCTGCCTCATGCACAGAATTTTATGGAAGAGTCCTCCATGTTTTCCCACTACTTTCCCCATCCTTTTTCTTACTGTTGCCACCAGAAATGCCACTTTCCTGGTAGTAAGATGGGATACAAATCAATCAATCAAACATAAGGGGGAAAAGATGGAACAGCTGCACAAGAGGCCGAAATGCGTCTGGCGTTTCCACAATAAATTTGTCTATAGCATTCTGAGATTTTTCTCCTCTTTTGTGTTCATCTTGGATGCTCACCCACCTTGCCCCCGCAATGCCTTCTGACTGGTAATGGCAGGAGCCCTCCGTCTGGAAGTACCCACTGCATATTTGCCAGTGCTTGTGGTAAGGAAATCATGAGATATTGAGAGAAATGAACTCTACGTAGCAGCTTGTTTGGTAACAAAATTCAGTTTCTACTGGTTAGATCTACACTACTGCATTATTGAAGTGCACGGATAACTGTTGAGGCCCAGGACTCTTTCCATATACCATTTTCATAGCAATTTCCTACTTTTTACAACACATTCATAATCATTTGACACAAAGTGTAGATCTGGCAACTGTTAAAACTTCATTTATTAAGCCCCCCCCCCCAGATGTTAATTTTTTAAAAAAAGAAAAGAAAGCTCCAACAACGTTATGGGATCAATGGGAAGGACACTTATTTAAGCTAGTACAACTTTGAACAAAACAATTTGGACAGTTTGGGCATTTTGTTGGTTGGTTGGTTTGTTGCTGCCATTTTGGCTGAGACCAAGGTGCTGTATGGGAGAGTCCCCACAATATACCAGTGGGCCATATGGGAGAGCCCCTCTCCTACAAGCAATAAACAGTCTGGAAAGGAGCTAAACTGAGCTGGAGAACCTGGTGTGGGAGCAATAGCCGGCACACATCCTCTGTGGATTGAAAGCAAGGAGGGAGTTATGTAGGATATTCTCAGCTTCTCATGTTACATTTGTTCTTTCCAGTAAATCCATTGCTGATTGAATAAAATGCCTTCATAAGCCTGCTTCCTCCTTCTCCTTCTAGTCTTTTATTTTTGCCGTCCCCCTTTGATCTTGAAGCATGGACCAGAATGTTCTAGCTTTGTGTGCTCCAGCACACCCTACTCAGCCGGCTGGAATGTCTTTTAAGACACATACACTCCCAGCCCTACTATTTTTGTCTGTCGAAATGTCTAGTTGTCTGATAGCAGCAGCAGCAGCAGCAGCAGCGGCGGCGGCATGATGTTCACTCCCCAAGCAGCAAAGATTGATTTCTCCTCTGAGTAGCCCATACTCTCCACAGAAGTATCCTTTCCAGTTATGTTTTGAAAGTCATCAGACACGCCGTTATAAATGATCACTGGCGATTGCTGGAGATGCCGCAAAATAATAGTGAGCATAAGAGCATCTGTAATTTCCACGGCTGGTTTGCAATCATCACTCAAAATGAACCCTGTCTGAATGGGAAGGCAAAAACTTTTCCTCTGCCCCTCCCCTCTTTCAACATGGTACTGCTCCCTAACATCGCTGAAATAGCTACCGTCTCATGAATTTTTATGCAAAATTCCAGGCAATCCACCTGCCCTGTAAGCAAAACTATCTGTATGCACAATGCTCAAGGCTTCGTGTGTGTGTGTGTGTGTGTGTGTGTGTGTGAAGCCTCCATTTGTGAATGTATGTTGGCTTTTGCTCTTGTCCAAATGATAATGATTTGGTCCCATGTAGAAGGATTATCTTGATACTGAAAGACACTCACTATGCAATTCCTTGCAGGGTTCAGGCTCAAGCAGTCACGAAGTCCTCAGGTGGCATGAGCAAAGGAGCTGGGTAGGTGCAGAGCTTTGTAACAGGGGCAAGGATCTGATGCCAAGGCCATAGTAGTCCATAGCATGCAGGGCAAGACTGGACCTAGGTGGGTAGGGCAGGCTTGAGAATAGACCACAAAGGAATATCGGGAAGAAAGCAAACATTAAGGAGGCAGGAAGCAGGTAAAGGGGCAGTCTCAAGAGCACATCCTGTAAAGCAGGAAGTGGAGTGGGATTGGCTCTCCTTGATCAGCTGACTCCCAGGGTCAGACAGGTTTTTGGCCAGCAGTGTCAGTTGCTTAACTTGAAATATGGAGTAATGGAAAAAGGAGCAGAGAACCAGTACCTGGCTTGCAAGGGTTGCCAGTGTGAATCCATATTCCGGTTCTTAAAAGCCCTCCTACCCCAGGATATTAGGGTTTCAATCTGAATTGGGCCCTCTGCCCCTACTCTATAGTCAAAATGGAAAAAAAGATGTCGTTGCTAGACACAGGTTTAATGTAGGATGACCAGATAAAATCCAGGTCAGGGCTCATGTAACTTTAACAGTTGTAGAGAAAAGGGAATTTCAGACAGTGTCATTTGTATGCAATTAGTTCCTGGTGAAATTCCCTCTTCATCACAACAGTTAAAGTTGCAGGGGCCCTGCCTTCTTTTGTATATGGTCACTTTAGTATAGTTCCTGCAACTTTAACTGTTGTGATGAAGAGGGAATTTCACCAGGAACTAACTGCATACAAATGACACTGGCTGAAATTCCCTTTTCTCTACAACTGTTAAAGTTACATGAGTCCTGACCTGAATTTTATCTGGTCAACCTAGTTTAATGTAATGACTGTTTTGGCCTTTCAATACACGGTTGCATTTAGATGTAATCCCAAACTACGTTGGGCTCATATATTCTCCCCTCCCTTGGGATTGTATTTAGTGTTAGGCCTTTGTACACCGGAGGGATGTAGAGGGCTCAGGGCAGGGGATCCTGGAAGTAGGTACTTCCAGGATCGGTACACCCAATACACATCAGGAAGTGCGACGTCCCGGGCTTCTCCTGGGTGCCATTTTTTTTTCATCGACGGAGAGCGCAGGAGTGCTCCTCCACAAAATGTAAGTGCTTTTTTAAAAAATCAGCACACATGCGCGCGTGAGCCCCCACTCCCCTCCCTGCCCTCCCAGGGGTGGCGAAACTGGTGCCACCCCCTCCCCTGCTGTGCCCGGGATGGGCGGGCACATTCTTCTGCGGTCCCTGGAAGTTCATGGGAATGCGGAAGAGTTGGGATTTTTCTGGTTTGGGTTTTCCCAGAAAAATCCCATGGACTCGCAGGGAGCAGCTGGGGGCCATCCCAGGCATATTGCCTAGTGTGGAAAGGGCCTTAGTCTAACTCAAGTCCCATTCATTTCAATGGGTCTACTCTAAGTAGGACTAATATTAGATACAACCTTGGTGTGACCTCAAGGAGACTGGAAATATTTATTTCCATTTCCAACTGACAATAGTTTGTCATTAAGTCTGAAACTGAACAAACTGTGAGTTTAAATTATGGTTCCTCTGAACAACCCAGCTTCCAACTTCAGTTTATGATCCTGACTTGTTCAGATAAATCAACCTTCTCCAACATGGTGCCCTCCACATGTTTTAGATTACAACTGTCATCACCCTTTATCAATGGCCATGCTGGCTGGACTGATGAGAGTTGTAGTACAAAACATCTGGTGGGCTGGGGGAGCTGAGATAAAACATAATTTAAACTAGACACAGTTCCCGTTTCAGATGAAATAACAAACTCTGGTTAATTTTAAATAAAAGCAAATACTTTTAATCTCACGGTCACACCGGAGGAATGGAGGAAAAGCAGGAGCAGGCTAGTGCATGTAATGCTAAACTATGGTTTAAAATTACCATGGTTTAGTGTTATATCCCAACTAGGGCATTGACTCCTTTTACTGACATTGGCTGCTCCCCCCGCATCACTGCTATGTGCAACTGTAAACACATCCTCACAAATTAAAATGAAACATTTAGCATCTCATGTAGCCTGGCCCATACACCATGTGACTTTAGTGAATCATAGTTTCCAATGAAGCTGTGCTGTAATCTATACAAATGTTAGTGGCTGTTCACTTGGGGTATAGTAAGAGCAACTTCTTCTAGACTTGACAATGAATTTTATTTTTGGGGTGGAAGTAAAATTCATCTGGGTTTGCTGGTTTTAAATTTGTTAAATCAGAAGCTTGCCTTGCTATCAAAAACTCTACCTATGAAACATGCTGAACACAAAAGGGCGCAACCTATTCTTGTGCCAGGTCTGTGCCTTTTTTGCAGAAAATTGCATTCTCAATGGTATGAGTTTTCTGTATCAAACCACGTGCATTCTCATAATATTTTAGGGAGGAGACCTAGGGATTGCCATTGAGTGTGGATGCCATGCTCCCCCTATTTCAGAACTAGGGCTGGTGCCAGGTTTGCGTATGCCATTGGCATACTGCTCCTGAGCGCTCCCAGCACTGACAACCCCCCTGGCAGTAGCGGTACTCCTGTAGCCATCGATATTCGGCTCCTCCACCTCCTCGTCCTCCTCTGGGCTTCCTTAGCACCAACAGTACTATACTCCGCTAGGTAGGAGCCACGCAGCTGCTCAGCTCTGTGAGTGCATGCACTGCAGCATGAAGCATAAAAATGGCGGTCATTCATCTCCCTTCTAGCCCGTTGCAATGCCGCTACTGCCACCCAGTGAGCCAGCCAGCCCACCTGGAGCGGAGAGTGGCTAGCAGTAGCTTCGTCAATAGAGCTGCCACGAGGGACCCAGAGGATGGTGGTGGGCCAAGCAGGCAAGGTGGGCCGAGCCGTTAGCTCTGTCTGGTGTCAGCTAGTTGTCCAACCATGTGGAGCGCTGATGGCAAGTGTGTTCAGGGCCTATGTGATTATTCCTCGGGAGTGCTGATCTCCTTGGGCACTCAGTTTGATGCACAAAATGGCTTTTGTTATAAACAATGAAATGGGCCAGTGAAGCAGGTATGCATACCAAAGGCGCACAATTGTTTCTCCAGCGTTGCTGATGTTGCTGTAGAACAAGGGTGATGAACCTCTTTTGGCTTTTACTGGCAGTAACTAAGCCTTAGCAGAGACATCTCAACCATTCAGAATGTGTGTAAAACTGCACAAAAGCCAGGTGTCAGGTTTCCTTCTATGACCTGGACTCCCTGACTCCTTAAGAGTCCCACCTTCCTTCTTTTTACCTTCCCCTTCCCAGTAATATGGGGTTTAGGCTGTAGATGTGGGGTGAGTGACGCTCCAGACACTTTAGGTTAAACAAAACAGCTTACTAGTGAATTAAATCAACCAAATTACAATAAAGATATTTAGTCAATACAGCTGACTGATACAAAGGCAAAAATGAAAGTTCTTTTATCCTAAGCTGCACCCAGACTGATTCTTCAGGCCTTCTCATTTCTCCCTGACTGGCTCTCTCCTTTCTTTTAATGCCCTTTTCCCGAAAAACAGGAAGTACTGTTTGAACCTTGAAGAAAGGAAACGTATGTGGAGAACTAGCGAAATGAACCCTAACCAGGGAATGAATCTTAACCAGAGAAATGAAGCTATTCCTCCCAGCAAAAAAACCTCAGGCTTCTAAGCCTGACTCTATTATCTTGCCTCTGTAGGACACAAATCTTCACACCAGGAAACCTCCAAATGATTGGTGGTCAGAAGAAAGTGGAGTGGTGACATCTGGGGAATCCCAGAGGGCCAGATGTGGATCACAGCTGAGCTAGATATGGCAACCCCGCTATAGTACTTCTAATGAAGTATTTTAAAATATCACAATGAATGCTATAAAAAATATACCCCTTTTTTCTTAGTAGAATTTAACCTTCATTGTAGGGGTAGGTAATTTGTGGCCTACAACTGGTGCCAAGTAAGCTTTACCCATCATTGCCAATGTTGCGGGATGATGTGAGTTGTAGGCCAAAACATCTGGCGGGCTACAAGTTGTTTTAATGGATAAAGTGTGGGCCTTTGGACCTTGTTGAATCTTGCTCCTCCCCTACTGAAATTTCTTTGTGTCCATCATGAGGGAAATCAGAAAAGACACCCCACCATCTTCATTCTCTTGGAGACTCAATGGGACTGTGTGTCTACTGTGACAAAAGGTAAGTTGTTAATGGTGTAAATATCCTGGGAGGACAACTGGAGGTAGAGTCGGAAGTGAAAAAGTTAAGAGTGAACACAGCCTAAGGGGAAATAGTTTGATAAGTGCTGAACTGTAATGATTTTATATGGTCTTACAACCAGTTGGCTCATTGGTATGAGTTTGTGAAGTTCATTCTTGATCCAGATCAATAAATCTTGAACCAACTGAGTTTTTGTAATAGAACTCATTGAAGAAGAAAACTCCATGGATTTGATTGCTTTCCCCAGCTTTTGAAACGTAAAGAACAAACGCGGTGCCGGAATAAAGATTTTATTCTCCTTCAGTTTGAGTCAGTGCAGTGCGTATGAAGTCATTTTCCCTGATTCATAGCTCTTTGTTTTTACCTCTTTGTGAGCAACTAGATTGGATCCCTTCTAAGATACAGTAATCAAATTTTGCAAGCACGGCTTAAATGATACCTTGCCATCGTCTTCTGTAAGCATCTCTGTTAGGATTGTATCAGCATTTCCATTATAGCATTAACTCTACTACTATTGTCCTTGATTTATGTTATATATTCCTACGGTATACCGCCAAATATTACTTGCTTTGTTTGACGCAGCTCTGCAGTACTGTATGTAGACTTGCTAATGTCTCCAGGGGACATTTCTACAAGTGCTCACAAATCTCCTACCTATGTTTTAAAGCACAGTTCTGCCTTTTCAGCATGCACATATACGTTGCAGCAAACATTAGCTTGCATGGAAGCTGCAGATGTGGGCCATGTCTACACCAGCCTTTTCCCCCAGGGTCATCTCAAGGTCATCCCTGTGCCTCTAAATGACGCACAGGGAATCCAGGGGGCAACCAGGGATGACAGAGAGATGACCCCGGGATATCTGGGACCGCAGATTTCCCATTTTTTTCCCGTGGTCCCGGAGCCATCCCGAGGAGCACGGGCGGTGTGGCCACCTCTCCCAGGTTGTCCGTTCTTCCCCACAAGTAGTGGGGCCAGGCATGGAGCTGCGCGGCGTGGATCCATGCCCATGGGGGAGGGGCAGCAATATCACCATCCCTGGGATGGTGGGGAGGTTTGGGTGCAGTTTTTTTTAAAAAAACATTTTTCCCTGGATCGACCGGCTCCTCTTCAAAAATAAATAAATAAATGGTGCCCACAATGTCCCTCTTTCCTCCCGGGATGTCACACGGGTGTATAGATGCTGGGGAAGGATCGCAGAAGCAGGTAAGTCCATGATCCCTTCCCTCCCTCCCTCCGTCCCTCTACACCCTTAGGTGTAAGATGAGCCCTTGGTTAAAGACGTACCCAAGACCCATGCCATATATCAAGCTGTATGCCCTCTTCAACATATCTACTGATTTCTCCACTGTTTGCCCAACTCCAAGAGTTTAGGGAGTCTAAAGAAAGATGGCTGAGAATGACACTTTTTAGACACATGAAGTTTTGGTATTTCTGACATTGGGGTGAAATATACGGACGTAGAATTTGGGACAGTGGCTAGGGTGACTACTTATGAATAACCAAAAGAGAGGACACCAATGTGCATAAAATTTACAGATGCTAATTTATATGTACGGATGAACATTTAGAAAGAGTTATTATAATTTAAGTGGAAATACAGTACAACTCACCATAATGTGGGAGACTGTGACCAGGGACCAGTGTGCCAGGTGTAGTCTGTTGTCTAGATGCTGGTTATGGTCAACTTCAAGGCCCAGCTCTTTCTTCTGGTGGTTCTGTATCTTTAAACCAGACTTGGACGGCACAGCTCTTCAAACAGAGGATGCCTTCAAATAGAGGCCTGTCCTTTGTAAAAGAGGACACATGGCCCTTCCCAGTGGCAGCTTCATATATTTTGTACCAGAATGGGAAGTGTCAAAATGGCACCTTCCTTTTTAAACATGATTCTATTCCTGTTCACACTATCAAACAATGAGGACACTTTACGGGTGGAGAACGTATTTCCTTCCAGCTGTTGTTGGTCTACAACTCCCATCGGCTCCCACTATTGGCCAGGCTGGCTAGGGCTGATGGGAGTTCCAGCCCAACAACAATGGGAGGCAGGGGTGGATTAAGACATGCTGAAGCCCTAAGTCATGTCAGAAGTTCCATTCCATAAAAATAAAGAGGGGGTGCTTGTAGTTAAACAGTGTTAGGGCTAATTTACTCCGCCAGCCCTTTCGCTACGGAAGAGGGATACTTCCGAATGTTCTTTGCTTCCGTGATCGGCACTCATGGGGCACAAACAACTGATCTTTACTGCAATTACAGGAGTGCTATTGTGGGAGCAGCTTATGGATGTGTATCGGTAGAAGTGGACAGGGCTAGGTAGATGGCTATGGAGCAGAGGGTTTTTTAAAATAACTTGTGAGGGATGCGCATGAGCACAGACCTGCAGCTACACATGGGGGGATAGGAACTCTGTCAAATATGTGCTCCTGCGCAGTTATATGTTTATATAAAAAAACAAAGACACTTGGCAGTAAAACATGCCGTTATCCATCCAAAACATGTAGGGTGACCAGGTCGCCCTGGGTTTCCTGGTCCTAACCGGGAAAACTGGGGTGATCCGGGCCGACAGGGGGGCGGCGGGGGCAAACCGGGGAAAGGGTCAGCTCTCCTCCCACCCTAAAATACCCGCGCTGCTCCCCATTTACCTAGGGTGACCAGATTTTGAGAACCAAAATCCCGGTCCCCCCCGCCACCACACCCACCCAAAACAACCCCCCCACCGCGTGCCCGAGCCACACCGCCACGCCCCGTGCCGCCCCGTGCCGCCCTGCGCCGCCCGCATGCCTCGCGCCGCCCGCCCCACGCCACCCACCGCCCGCCCGCATGCCTCGCACCGCCCGCCCCGCGCCGTCCCCCCACCCGCATGCCTCACACCGCCCGCCCGCCCCGCGCTGCCCGCCCCACGCTGCCCGCCCGCCCCTGTGCCGCCCCGCGCTGCCCGCCTCGCCCCCACCCGCCCGCCTGCCTCGCCCCCCGCCCGCCTGCCCGCCCCACGCCACCCGCCCCCCCGCCCGCCTCACGCCACTCGCCCCACACCGCTCGCCCCGCCCATCTTGTGCTCCTTACTTGCTGGGGCGTCCACTTCCCTCCGGTGCTCGGAATCTACTGAGGGACAGGCCGCGAAGTCTGTTTCTCAGTAGATTCCAAGCACTGGAGGGAAGCGGACGCCCCAGCAGGTAAGTGCCTCGCGCCGCCCGCCTCGCACCGCCCACCCGCCTCCCACCACTGCCGCGTGCCCCCCCGCCGCCCTGGTTTGCCCCCGCCGCCCCCCGGTTGGCCCAGATCGCCCCAGGGCCATCTGGTCACCCTTTTGGGGGGCTAAATTTCCGGATTTGGCCCCCCAAAACAGTTTTTCCCCCCAGATGCGGATTTGCTCCCCATTTTCTGGGCATGTCCGGACAAATCTGGGCGGATGGTCACCCTACATTTACCGGCCTTGGCAGGAAACAAGTGCTCAGTGTTAGGGAGCGTCAACAAATTCCTTGTTGGGTGGCTGACTGCTTTAGCCACCAGACAAGGAATTTGTTGACGCTCCCTAACGCTGAGCACTTGTTTCCTGCTGAGGCCGGGGAGCAGCGTGGGCATTTTAAAGCAGGCTCTTCCTCCTCCTTTTCCTGCTGCTGCTGTTCCTGTTCCTCAGGCACCTCCAGGGAGCCCAGGAGCAGGGCAAGAAGGGTGAGGGGGCTGCAGGGGGTCACGCGGCAGTGGAGGAGATTGGCTGTGGCAGTGGAGGACCTGGTAGGTCTGGGCTGGGTTTTTTGGGGGGTGGGTGGCTTGGTGTGGGGGGGTTGTTTCGGGGGGGTGTTGGGGGGTGTCTGCTTGTTGGCCACATGGTGGGCGGCCTTTTAATTTTTTAATTTTATTTTATTGGTGGGGTGGCCATTTTGGGCCGGGATTTTGCTTTCCAAAATCTGGTCACCCTAATGTGGCGGACAGGTCCAATCCCACAAACCTGCAATACCCATGCACACACCCCTTGCAGCCGAGTGGCTGTTCGCTGAGCCCAGAACTCGCTGCAAACAGCAACAACCTCGCAAAGGGGGGGGCACATCGCAAACGTTCTTCGGAATGGAAGAGAGAGAGCCTAAAAAATCGCAACAAAAGCAGTCAGGGATATTCCAGGAAAACTGAGAGGTGGAGCCGAGATCACAGGTGAATGTCATGTGCCCCATTAGCAATGACTGCAATGACTGCAATGCAACCCTGCAATAAATGTCTGGTGTAGACTCCCCCTTAGATAGCCTTCTCTGAAGCACTAATAAAGTAAGTTGATTTGAACTTCTTTTAAACTGGATCCAGTCTGCACTTATTGCGTCCAACACTAAATGCTGTGTTACCACACTTCCTTTATATAAGGCAACTCTGCTGCGCCAGACTTTCCAACATATTTAAGCCAAAGCGATTTCAATTATAATGCAATTATCTCCAACATATTTAGAGGCCCTTCATAATATGAGCCCCTAAGCCATGGCTTATTTGGCTTGTTCCTAAATCTGATACTGGCTGGAGGTACACATGTTCTCCACCACTGATATACTTGCATATACCTGTTGTCCATACCAGTACAGATAGGTTAGGTTGGTGGATAAAGAATAGAATGCCTTTTCTGTAGCAGTAACCTAACTTTGGAACTCCTGTCCTTAGAAGGTCAGCTTGGCCCCATCGTTACTGAGTTTTCAATGGACAGTAAGAACCACACTTTGGGGGGGGGGGGGTTGATGGATTTGAATGTTGGTCTTTGCTTCTTTTAAAGAAGGTTTCCTCTCTGCTTTTATTTTGCTATTGTGGTTTGTTGGTTTCATTGTATTCTTGCATTGCCATTTTAAATTGTCCATTTGCTTTGAGGACCTTCGTGGAGAGAAAAATGCTCTTAATATATATTTCTAATAAAGAAATACACATATTTGAGGCTGGCCCAGGTGTACATGTTCATCGCTATTGTAGGTCTGGCATCACTGACAGAACTTGCATCTCACCTTACCTCATGACAGCCGCAACGCTTTTCAACAACACTGTGGTGACTGTCAAACACTTGGCCCTCACTCCTTCAATGTTATTAACATTTAATTTTATTGTATGAAAATAATTTGTGCTCACAGAGGGGAATGGGGCATGGTGTTGAGAGGAAGGATGAGAACAGACACATGACTGCATTAAACTAAATTAAATGGATAAAGGCCACAACTTCATTGATTCAAACTTCCAGGAAGGTTTTGGCATAGCCTGGCACAGACCCCATTATCTCTGACAGCCTGCCTGCTGAAAGTGATATCCCCCAGCCTATCAGCAGTGGGAGTAGTCTGGGAAGGAAGGCCAGCTTACTAGAGCCAATGGCATTGGCTGCTCCTTCCACCTACCGCTGCTGATCTGGAGTATGTGGCCAACACACCAGCCCCTAAGATGGGCTGGCCCATGAGACCTTGCCTTCAAGGCCTCTTTACTTGAGGGCTCTCCATGGTAGGCTGACCAGATAAAATCCAGGTCAGGGCTCATGTAACTTTAACAGTTGTAGAGAAAAGGGAATTTCAGCCTGTGTCATTTATATGCAATTAGTTCCTGGTGTTATTCCCTCTTCATCACAACAGTTAAAGGTGCAGGCACTATTCTAGAGTGACCATATACAAAAGAAGGCAGGGCTCCTGCAACTTTAACAGTTGTGATGAAGAGGGAATTTCACCAGGAACTAATTGCATACAAATGACACTGGCTGAAATTCCCTTTTCTCTACAACTGTTAAAGTTACATGAGCCCTGACCTGGATTTTATCTGGTCACCCTACTCCATGGGGAATGCTGGAGCTCATCCTTGAACAACCCCTGACGTTGCCTTTGGACTGGTGTCTCAGTGCCAGAAATAGGGCACAGTGTGACTTAAAAGAGAAAACAAATGTCAGGAGTGCAATGAGAAAGGCACCCCCAGCCACCCCAGATCCAAATGGCTAATCAGGAGAGCAGGTTCCTTTCCATCTCTGTCAATTGGCTTCTGACCCCCAGTTCATAGCAATGAGAGTTATCTAGCAGAAACCAAAGCATCATAGAGAGAAGCTCGATTAGAAAAGACCGGCTAGGCTTTGAATTTAAAGCCTAGGAGCAGAGTGGAAGGAGGATGTTCTCCCTCAGGATTGCTCCTAGGCCTGCCTCTTGAGTTGCATGGCCTGAAACTGATTCGCCATGGCACATCATGGTTGCTATGGCATGGCCAAGTAGCAGACCTTACTCCGCCTACATCCTCTCACATGCCACCTCTCCAGCACCAGGCACAAAGCAATGTCTGCACCAAAGCAAGGACATTTGCTCAATAAATTAAGGCTGCATTCCTAAACATGCATGCTAGGAATGCAGTAGGAACTAAGACCCATTGGACACCATGGGAATTCCTTCCTAGTAAAGGGCACATAAGTCTGTGTGGTAAACGAGTCAGAACACTTGTATTTAGGCCTCTCTTGTTTTGCATTTCGTTACGGAGACATTGTCCCCCACCCCCTGGAGTTCCCGTCTCCAAAGTCCCACCATAGAGTTCATGGCTTAACGGGTGGCTTTTGGGAGATCTCTTCCAACAGCATAGTTTTATGATTTGATGTTTTGAAGCCATGCTGACTTGAGTGAGCCAATAGTAGGTCCCCATCATCTTTAGACAGAGCTAGGATTACACCCCAAATTGGTGATAGATAGGGTTTTGCTTGCTTTTTAAACCTACAGCCATCTGACATTCGTCAAGCAAAGTACGGTTCCTCAGTCCATTGCTGGCACATCAAGCTTGTCATGAGTTGACTGCTCTGGTACTCGAAGACTTCAAGTGACGGAGGATCATTCACATCTTTGGACAACCTGCTCCAGTGGTTAATTACCTTGACTAATGATGACCACCACCAGCAGCGGTGTGCTGGGAGCTGAAGATCTTTGCTTCTCTCTCCTGTGACTGAATCCAACATAATTTCACGCCCATCTTTCCTAATTCACACAGCTTGGTAAATCTAAAACGGTGCTTGTTCCTGTTTCACTGCAGATGAATCAGATTCCAGCCTGTTGTGGTGGTATTTTTCTATCACTTTTTTTTCTTAAAGGAAAAGAAAATGCTTCCCTGGAACTCTGACCCTCTTTTTGCCAAATAGCCACATGATCTGCACTGCTAAGAACATGATTTTGTTGTTATGTTTCATCTGTATGTGGGGCTTTACATGATGAAGATTTTACAGTTCAAGGGTGTGGACCTGTTTGCAGTAGAAGCTGAGTGAAATGAAATCCTGCATCTCGGATGCAAAGCAGCTATTTTCATGTGTCTGTCTCCATTTGTGAGATACCCTGTAGCATGGCTTAGGAAGTTTAATTTCTTTTTATCTGTAGTCTGTTCCCCTCCCCTATAAGATTGCTGAGCTGCTTCATCCTAGGCTCCTCTTTCCTTTCTGCTTCTTATATTTTAATTTGCTTCATAGTCTTATCGTTCACCCAAATCCTTCTATATGTATTTGATTCCGTTAGTTAAATCTGTTGGCATCTCTCCTTCTTCTGCCTTCTTTTTTTGAAGCACTTCCTGACATTCTCCCCCCCCCCCACCACCACCACCACCTCAGATGCATTTAGAAAACCATTCGGAGAGAGAATGCAAAGCAAATTTCATGTTTCAATTTGCAGATGCTCTTGTCCTTCCCCGTACAGTTTTATGCACATCTTTCCACCTTTGTTCTCCAGACTGTTAGGATGTCCATTAACAGTAATAGGAGCTTGTTAGCCAGGTAAAAAGACTGTTCCTTCATCTCTGCTGCCCTTCCAGAATGAGACTATTAAAATGTAGGGAAAGGGAGTTCAACTGGAATGTGAAAAATTGAGGGGGAAATTAATTTTGATTTATTAGTGAAATGTGATGCCACTGTGAGGCAATGAAAACCAGATTGACAGTCGTGCGATATTTAAAACCCTTTGTTCACCCACACAGCTGAGGACTGCCAGACGAGGCAGTCTTCTTGCTGCCCTGCCAATTTCTCTCATCTCCTTGCCAGTGATACCGCCTCAAGAGATGCCTTTCTCTTGCTTGCCTTTTTAATCGTTGGACTCATTGGGCGATGGGTGCCAGTTAGCAATGGTGAGATTCCCCAGCCTGCCCAGCCCCTGTGAGTGTGTGAAACATGGACGGAGAGCATCAAACTGGTTCCATAAAGGTAGCTCCATGGCTTATCCCTGCATCAGAAGCCTGGTTTCGCTAATGGCTGTGGTGTAATGGTGAATTCGGAAGGGCAGGAGCTCGCCATTATAATCATGCTCCTAGGACAAGGGTAGGCGACCTTTTGGGGCTTATGGGCCAAAAATTTGGCAATTTGAGGAAAGTGTCCTGGGCACCACCACAAAATGGCTGCCCTGGGAGGCATGGCAAAGGACAAGAAACCTGCCCCAAACACCGAGCACAAGGCCAAGGTGGGCTCTGAGGCCCAACACACTGAACAACTCATTTGAAGCCACAGTTTTCAGTATCAAAACCTATTTCACAACAATCACAGCTGTTGGTAGGATCCAGAGAGCAAGTAAGAGGATCCAGAGAGCAAGTGGCAGTGGTGGCAGGCACAGCAGTGAGGTAGGCAGTGGGAAATAGCAGTAGGGGTGAGTGGGTGGGCAGCACACACCAGAAGCAGGTTCTCCTGAGGTCAGCTCTGACAAGCAAGGAGGGCACCAGTGGGCCCCCCAATCTGCCACTTATTGCAGTGCGCTGCCTGAGGCAAGTGCCTCACCCCACTTCATGGGAGAGCCAGCCCTATCCTCTGGACCTTTCTTTTCCATCTCTGTCTTTCCTTCTTCACAGTTTCCTCAGAACCTTTCTTCACAATCTCTGTCTCCCTTTCTCTCCTCACAGTCTCCTCAGAACCTTTCTCCTCTCCCAGATCCAGTCTTTGTCCCATAGCCCCTCAAAGTAAAAAAGGGTTGAACTCCAGGCATTCCACCAGAGTGTGGCACTACACAGGGCTCCATATAGCTACAATCTGCTTTTCTGTTATTTATACTTATGAGAACATAACAATAGCCATGCTGGATTAGATGAAGGGTCCATCTTGTCCTGCACTCTGTTCACACTTTGGCCAATCAGTTGTCGACCAGGAACCCAGAAGCAGGACACAGTGCAGCAGCACCCTCCCACCTATGTTCCTCAGGAACTGGTATATACAGGCTTACTGCCTCTGATATTGGAAGTAGCCCATAGTCATCAGGACTAGTAGCCATTGATAGCCTTCTCCTCCAGGAATTTATCCAACTCCCTTTTAAAGCTATCCAAAGTGGTGGCCATCACCAAATCTTTTGGTAGTGAATTCCATAGTTTAATTATATGCTAACATTTCTTTGAGATACAAAATAAACAAAACATCTAATTAAATTTACAGACTATGGCTTCAATCCCATGCATAATAAGTTAGTTCTGTTGAATGGGGAGTAAGCTCTGTTGAACTCAATGGTGCTTACTTCTGACTGCTGTGGTTTAGCTTGGAAAACACATTGAGCTTTAATCAAAGCTCTTCAGCCAACTGAAATACAACCATTAGCTTTTAATCAGTAGGGGTGTGCACGGACCCCCCGGATCGGATCGGGACCCGGATCGGGACCTCCAATTTTGTCACGGACCGGTTCGGACAAAATCGGAGCCCCCCCGGACCGGATCGAGTCCGATCCCGACCCAAAAATCGTAAATTTTTGGATCGGCCACCATTTTTTTCCCCATAGACTTGCATTGCAATGCAAGTCTATGAGGAAAAAATGGCGGCGGGTGGGTGAGGGGGGCCTAACTCCCTCCCCCCCGGGGCCGTCCGCTGTGGACGGCCCCGGCAGGTAAGCCCCCTCCCCCGCGCTCCCTACTCCCCCTGGGGCCGTCCGCTTCCATCCTCTGGCGCCCGCTGGCGCCAGCGGATAGAAGCGGACGGCTCTGGGGGGGGTAAGCCCCCTTCCCCGCCACTGCTTACCTTCTCGGCCCGTCCGCTCCCGTCCGGCGCCGGCGGCTACTACCAGCGGGCTCCGCGGCCTACTCTCGAGTAGCGCGCCGGGTGATGACATCACCCGGCGCACCACCCTGGAGTAGGCCGCGGAGCCTGCTGGTAGTAGTCGCCAGCGCCGGCCGGGAGCGGCCGGGCCGGGAAGGTAAGGGCCCCCTCCCCCCCTCCGCGCGCCCCCTCCTCCCCTCCACGCACCCCCTGCTTACCTTCTCGGCCCGTCCGCTCCCGTCCGGGGCCAGCGGCTACTACCAGCGGGCTCCGCGGCCTACTCTCGAGTAGCGCGCCGGGTGATGACATCACCCGGCGCACCACCCTGGAGTAGGCCGCGGAGCCTGCTGGTAGTAGTCGCCGGCGCCGGATGGGAGCGGCCGGGCCGGGAAGGTAAGGGCCCCCTCCCCCCCTCCGCGCACCCCCTCCTCCCCTCCACGCACCCCCTGCTTACCTTCTCAGCCCGTCCGCTCCCGTCTGGGGCCGGCGGCTACTACCAGCGGGCTCCACGGCCTGCTCTAGAGTAGCGCGCCGGGTGATGACATCACCCGGCGCGCCACCCTGGAGTAGGCCGCGGAGCCTGCTGGTAGTAGCCGCCGGCCCCGGCCGGGAGCGAACGGGTCGGGAAGGTAAGGGCCCCCCTCCTCCCCCCCGCTGTCCACTTTCATCGGTGGGCGCCCGCTGGCACCCGCCAATGGAAGCGGCGGTGGGCGCCAGTGGGCGCCCGCCGATCCGCCGATCCGCCGAACCGGTTCGGAGCCTTTTCGGACCGGTTCGGATTGGATCGGCCGATCCAGCTGTCAGATCGGAAATCGGATAATTTATCCGATTTCCCACTGGACCGGACTCGGATCGTGGATCGGGTCCGATCCAGTGCACATCCCTATTAATCAGACATGCAAACAATCTTGCAAAGAAGTGTTACTATTTAAACTGCTAGGCTGAAGTAGGAGCCTCTTCAAAGGAAAGGAAAGAAGTATCCAATCTTTGCATGTTTATTTTCTTCATTCGCTGACTTCTCCGCTATGGTGAACTGTCACAAACAGTAGTAAGACTTGAAAGCCTTGTTATCACTTCACTCACTTGCCAGAGCAAAAGGAGTCTGTAAATTGCCCTGACATGCCGGCAGATTACGTCTTCACTCCTGATCTGAAAAAAGTCCCAGAGCTGTGCTCCCTTGCGTTCGCCTCAACTTCCCCCTGCACTACACCACTGGCTATCATCTGTGTTACATAATCCTAAGCATGCTTATTACACAAATAAGCATATCTGAATTCATTTGGACTTATTTCTGACTTATTTCAGTGTGGAATGATCTAGGTGTTTATAGAATGGCCTTCTTCGGGATGAGGCGTGTTTATTATGCTCCTCCCTCCTGAACTTTAGGTATTTATGAAAGGCCCATCTGTTTTGAAAGAAAGGCAAAGGGGAGATCTGAAGGTTGAAGGTGTATAGTATGCGGTGCTGTGATTTGATTTTAGTTTATCCTTAAAATATTGTTCTGTGATGTATAATTGTATTAAAGTCATGTTGTGAGGCATCTTGGAAAGGTAGGACAGACATTTTTTTAAAATAATAAATACATAAGTGCTCTGGAGTCGGTTAATCTTGAGTCAATTCTCTTCGAGGTTAAGGTGACTACTAGATAGTGAGAAATTTGTTTGCTTTGAACTTATATACAAACTAACCCAGACCCATACACTAGGGGCAGGCAACTTTGGAGGGTCTGGGACCACTTTCAACACCCCATGGGCCCCACACCTAGTGCCACACCACCAGATTTGATGGTGGCAAAAAATCCCTGGCAGTTTGCCACTGAGGGTCAGAAGGGACAAATTTAGTTTGTTTTCCAGCTAAATCTGTCCCTTGTCACCATCTGTAGTTGTTCGTCACTGAAATTGGTGGCAATCCGCTAGTTTTTTGCCACTGCCAATTTTGGTGGTGGAATGTTGTTGGGGGGCAGAAGGGGCTGCACCAAAGGATGGGGGCTGCTCAGGGCCGGTGGCTCGCATGTTGCCTACCTCTACTGTATGCAAACCAGAATGCCCTTCTACATCAAAACCCACAATTTACAAAACTTTGACGATGCAGTTCACAGTTCAACCAATGTGGACAAAAATGGCTATATTAAAGAAAAGTGTACACAAAAGTGCATTGATTAGGGGGAAATTGCTCACAAAAAGCATGCACACCACGAAAAGTGTGTACCCCAAAAATGCATATATTGGGAGAAATACACCGGGAAATATACAAAGGTTTGCTGAATCGTTTCGGAAAATGAGAAACTGAACGAAATCAATCCTGGCAGATTTGCGGGTCCTGACTCTCAATAAGAATTGCTGGGGAAGATGAGTAAGAGGGTGCTGTTGTGCTCTTGTGGGCTTCCCATTGGCATCTGATTGGCCTGTATGTGAACAGAGTGCTGGACTAGACAGGACTTTGATCTGACCCAACGCAGCTCTTCTTATGGTCTTATAAGAGTTATCCAATCCACCAAAGCTGCAGCAATGAAACAGGAATGGTGGACAAATTCCTCAGTGTTCCAGGACATTTCCACATGTCTTTCCAAGTAGTTGGGCCAAATTCTATATTTGCCTTGAATTTTTCATGGGCTTGTTTGCTTTGAATGGCTTCCCTGGGCTTAGTGTAATGATACTATGTGTAGAGGAAGCAGCCTACTTTGAAGGATGGAATGCCATCAGTGTTTGTTTTTTTGAGGTGGCCCAATCACAGTTGACCAGCAAAAGTCAACAAAGTTTGAATTCCTATGTAGCAAACAAGGTTTATACACTGGTGACTCCTGCAGGGTGATGACTCCGCTCAAATGTCTTGCTGACATGCTGCACTGAGTCCACCCTCAAATACATCTAAACATCTCCTGCAATATTTGGCACCTCTGTCATGAGAATCACATGTGTCCACCTCTCCCCCCCGGCCAATAAATAAGTGTGTCTTGCAAAAACTCAACGATGCTTTAATTGAAAGCAGGGTCCGAATTTAAAAGAGCATCCCATGCCATATTTCTTTTTCGGTGGTGGTAGTGGTGGAGAATTGGAAATTAAGACTGCAATCCTATACAAATGAACTTATAGGACCTATTGAACTCAGTGGGGTTTACACCTGAATAGGCATGCATAGGATTGCACCTTAACAGAGGCCATTTTATAATCTTTGTAAAGTTGGAGCATCAGGGGGCTTCCAGATGGACAGCTCCTAGAACAACTAGTCAAAAGGCATTGTGCAGCTATTCCATCATGGAAGAAATAGTGAGAAAACTTGGAAGATTACAAGTGGAAGATGACATCATCTGGAAACATCCCCCCTCCCCTGCCTTAAAAGGTGACTGTACAATAAATGCCTGATCTGAAATTACCGAGAGTCACAAATATGAGATCGATGACTAGCAGGATTTCTGGCAACTGCAGGAATGTACACACTAATTTCATTTCTGTTCTCAAGTTGTTTGAACATGCCCCATCTGCAAACAGAATACAAACAGAGCACTTGTTTTTGAGAAATGTTTGCAAATTCTCAAATTAGTGATCATGTTAGAAAAAAAATGCACTTTGAAATGCACCCCACCAGATGCATTTTCACGCTTTAGTAACTGGAGGGCACGTGTGCAATTTTGAAAAATACACCCAAAAATGTGCACATTTCTTGATCAAAGGAGCCGAAATTTGGAGAATTTTAGTGAGCTTGAAAATTCCATCCCTTACTTAAGAGCTCCAGACTCTTATACTCACATATGAGATGCAACTAGAATGCAGGTGGGGAATCTTATGTTAGAATGCTCCCTTCACATTTTAAAAAAATGTATGTGAAAACCAGGTAAACGCTCTTTTACGTGACTTGCTAACTTTAACTCATGCAATCTTCCACTTGCATTCTGAAATGATAAAAGGTGTTTTCTGAACAGGTCAATCAGCCCCTATAGACTTGTCTTGAAATATGCCTTGATGGCCGCTGTTAAGTCAGGGTAGTGAAGATGTCCCATTGGTCTGATCCAGTAATATAGTTCTTGAGTGCCAAGAACAACTGCAAGGAAATGTATGGATATGTGTTCTGATGCCCATTTCCTGAGTGGTAGAGCTTTCCTAGGCCAGCCAGTGGGCATATCCACATCAGCTCGAGGTCATCCCTGTGCGCCCAAATGACACACGGGATCCCGGGGTCAACCAGGGAAGACCACCCATTTTTCCTGGGATACAATGGGCTGGATATTTCCTGGTTTTTCCCATGGTCCCGGGACAACCCTGAGGACTGCAGGCAGTGTGGGGTGGGCTCCTGGGTCCTCCCTCCTCCTTGTGAGTAGGGTCTCAGCAAATGGGCACAGAGCTGTGGGGGGGGGGCTTCGTGCCCATCGGGCGTGATCACTCTAGTATAGTGCCTGCATGCAATTAGTATGCAATTAGTTCCTGCAATTAGTTCCTGGTGAAATTCCCTCTTCAACACAACAGTTAAAGTTGCAGGCACTATACTAGAGTGACCAGATACAAAAGAAGGCAGGGCCCCTGCAACTTTAATTGTTCTGATGAAGAGGGAATTTCACCAGGAACTGATTGCATACAAATGACACTGGCTGAAATTCCCTTTTCTCTACAACTGTTAAAGTTACATGAGCCCTGTCCTCCTTTTCATATGGTCAGCCTACATAAAAGGGTCACCAGCTGTGGATCCAGCATTCAAATGCAGAAGGCTGATGAGAGAGGGAGGACTTGCTCTTTCCCCTCCCCTTGTCAGCTTTCTTTGTTTCTGTGCTGGATGCTTAGGAAGGAACTTCAGCCCTTACATGTCCAGCGGAGGCTGGGGCTCTGGTAGACATGGTCGGGGGCCCTGCTGAAGGCCCACACCCCAGCAGAAGCCCGCTGACAAGAGCCCCCTGGAGATGCTCCTCCACTTCACCATTGCAATCTGCCTGTTCACCCGGCCTCTCTCTCTGGCCCAGACAATGGGGGTGGCGAGAAGCAGTAGATGCCATGGCCTGCTGACTCACTGGCTCTCTGCTTGTCAAGCAAGCTAGTGGTAGCCATGATGGGAAAGAGGGTGAGGAGCTGCTGGTGACCATGGCAGTGAGAAGGTAGAGTCACTGGGGGAGAGGGCCCATGGATGGTGTATTGCCCAAGGGCCCTGAAAAACCTGGAGTTGGCATCGTTTGCCAGTATGTCAGCCCAGTGGACTACCACAGGAGGGGGAAAGCACTGCATGTTTTCACCAGCAGCCCACTTGACTTCTATGCTTGGTGGGGAGTAAGTAAAGCACCTACCTTCACATCCAGCCAGTGTGGTGTAGTGGCTAAAGTGTTGGATTGGGAGATGGGAGATCCTGGTTCTAGTCCCCACTTGGCCATGGAAAACCACTGGGTGACTTTGGGCCAGTCACAGGCTCTCAGCCCAACCTACCTCACAGGGTTGTTGTCGTGAGGATAAAATGGAGAGAAGGAGGATTATGTATGCCACTTTGGGTTCCTTGGAGGAAAAAAGGCGGGTTATAAATGCAATAATAAAATAAAATAACTAAATGCATCAGACTGCTGAAGGACCGGGCTGCTGTTCACCTCTTCAGAATCTGTTTAGATGTGGAGTGCTATATGAGTATTTTAAATAAATAAATAAACTATGCCACTCTTTTGTAATGAAGGGTAAACTCACCTGGATCCAGTCAGGGCAGGTGCTCAGTGAGCCTCTGCTGCCGCTCACACCAGCCCACGCCACTGCACAAACTTCTTCCAGCCCTGTCAAGCACCCGAAGAGGCCAAGGAGCCACCTGCGGCCCTGTTGCGAGCTGGTATTGTTGTGCAAAATGGCGGCTTGGGAATTTCCAGTAAGTTCGTCTTGTACAAAATGGCAGCTGGGGCATTTCCTGTAAATTCCTGTTGCATAAATCGCAACCATATGGTGCTGCATTCATGCCTGTAATGTTGCTTAAATGGTTGTTATATGGCTGCCATTTACGCAACATGACTTTACAGGAAATGCTCCAGCCACCGTTTTGCGCCACAATGGTGGCTTGGCAAGGGGTGGACTGTCCTGTATGGCACTCTCTGAGCCGAAAGGCACTTGACGAGTCTGCCTGTGAGTGCCCTCCAGATTGGTGAGCAAAGTCTGGGGTGGGTGGGTGCTCATGACATCTCCACTCTTTTGGCAGTCACTCACCTGGTTGAAATTCTGAGTTGCCTATGGCAAGCAGGCCAGTGGTTAAAAACAAAGTCAAGTTAGGGCATAACAATAACCCATTGGTTTAAAAATGGATGGGTTGTCCTGCCTGAACAGACACACTGCTTACCATGCACCAGCCTCTTCCGATTTATGGCACAACCCACAGTTGGCCCCTTTATAGGTTGTGCAGCATGATGTGCAAACCTGGACCACTGGGTTGATTAGCCCATGGTTCATTGTTCAGTTAACTGCTGGATTGTTTAGCCTCTAAACAACCCAGCTCTCTGGGTGCCTAAAAAGCCGTCGGTTTTTGACCTGATGGGTTGTTGTGACATGTGAATGAGATTAATGCATGGCTTGAAATGCATATATTGAAGGTGGAAGGTAAGGAAGGCAGTTAATATGCATGTGACATTGGTTGAAACCATACGGAGCAAAGTAATAGCTTGCAAATGTGAACTAGATCATCTCCCCCCCCTTCAAAACAGGAATACTTACTACGTAGAGATAGCAATTATGGAAATCATGTTGCTTTGGGTTGCGTGTGTGTGTGTGTGTGTGTGTGTGTGTGTGTGTGTTTTAAAGATCACATCTGGAAATGTGCCAATCTGTCAGTCACAACAAATTACTTAGATTATTAATATAAAGCAGACTGATGGAACTGGGTTGGAAACATCACCACTTAGGGCCCGCTATGTTAATCGGATCAATGTTGCATTGCATTGTTGGTTTTTATGACTTGATTTGCCCCGTGTGTCGAGGGGCTTGCACAAATGAAACAGCCATGCCACACAAACATACATGCACAAGCCAGAACTGGGTATTGCTACACATGGGCCAAAAGGGCTGATCCAAGGAGTTCAGGGGCACCCAGCTGTGCCTCTTGTCTCTGCACAGTGCTGATGAAGGGGGCACATTCCCATCCTTCTCTTGGAGGAAGATGAGCACCTAGGCCAGCGTATGCTGTCTAGACTGCCCTGTTTCCGTTCCACATTACTAGATTCTGCGCACTCGTTGCGTGTTGCCTTCCTTGGGTGGCAGACAATGTGTTTTTAAGATTATATATATATATATATATATATATATATATATATATATATATTTGTTCTCACAGCAACCCTTTGTGGTTGGTTAGGCTGTTATTCAATGATTTTCCCAAGGTGACCAAATGAGCTACAAGACTTGAGTGGGGGCTTCAACTGGGTTTCCCATGTCTTGGCCATTTTTATTTTTAACAGGGAAAGGTCATGATTAAAGGCCATCAATGGCTACTAGTATTGATGTCTATGTGCTCCCTCCAGTATCAGAGGCAGTAAGCCAATATGCACCAGTTGCTGGGGGACATGGGCAGGAGGGTGCTGTTGCACTTGTGTCCTGCTTGTGGGTTTCCCATCAACAGCTGGTTGGCCACTGTGTGAACAGAAACCTGGACTAGATGGACCCTTGGTTTGATCTATCATGGCTCTTCTTATGTTCTTATGTTCATTTCCTCTTACAGGGTCAGGAGCAAAAGCTGGCAAGTTCTTTGGCCATTTGAGCAACAGACAGGCTAAAGACCCATAGTTCAGCAGCCCAGAGGTGGCCTCCTCCTTAGCAAACGTTGCTCAGACAGATGGGTAGCAGATCTGAGACTTTTATATCAGACATTGGCACTGGATTGGCCCTCTGGTATCATCTGACACCTTATCTAAGTATTTGAGCCTATTGCAAAAAAAAAAAAAAAAAAGGTGGGGTAAAATTAAATACGTAGAACCTTTGGGATTGGAATTCCTGGCATCTTTTATTGATCCCCCCCAAGGCAGCCACTAAGGGAGAAGGGTTTGAATTGGGTCCATGGCAGGAGGGGAGTATAACCCTTTGTCCCCACACTAATTCCCTGGCAGTGGTGTGGTAATGAATTTTGAAGTGCAGGTGCTCACCATGAGATTCTCCTAAGTGATGTCACCAAGGAAAGATTAAAAATACAGACAGGTGTTGACTCTATCTACTCTATCTATCTATCTATCTATCTATCTATCTATCTATCATGTGGGTGTATATATGCCCTGCCCCAAAGAGCAGCTGTACATAGCATAATACCCAATGTATTATGCTATGTACATAGTATATTGCCAGTTCAATATACATAGTATATTGAACTGGCAAAGGGAGGCTTACTGATTAGCATGTTCAACTTTGGATGGAGAGATGTGAGCTTGCATCGATTAAATTGGCCTCTACCAATTAACCATCTCAAGTTTGAGTTGATTAATGTACCAGTTACACCAATTAAAGCTTGCAGCTCTACTGTCTAAATGAACTATGGGTATTTCTTTGGAAGTTTAGAAATGAAGGGGGGGGGGAATCCAATCCGGACCCAAATCCAAGTTTAAACACACACACGTACACCACAAAACTATCATTTCTTCCCAACAGCAGTTAACAAATTACTCTATCTAGGTTGGGAGGCATTGCTTGCCAACTGTTTTATCTAACAACACTAGATTTGCAACATGAAACACTGGTGTTAACCAGGGGTGTAGCCAGCAATTTGAAATTGGTGTGCTCAGCAGTGGAGCATTTTGTCCCCATACCCATAATCCTCCAAGGCAGATGTGGCATTACACACGCTATGATCACTTACACAGCAGGTGTTGTTAGATGCTGATATCAGAGATGCTAATGGGGGGCGGGGGGGGAAAGAGCGTGCATCTCATGAGAAAATACTGTTGTCCCTTGGGAATGTAAAACCCTGTCTGGTGTGGCATGCATTGTTTTATGATGGACTACAAGTCTTCCATTAAAAACTAGGAATGCACATTTCAGCATAGACAGACAGCATCTGCTTTACGTTTTTATATTATTTCTGATCAAGTGTTCAGTGTATCCACGCCAGTTGCATCCCTTTTAATTCCAACATACAGCATAGATGCCATCAGTGGCAAAGACGGAGGGGGGTTGTGACCTTCCCCAATTGGTTCAAGGGGATCTGCAGGCCCAGCTGTAGTGCAGGCCCAGGCCTGCACATTCCTACAGGATATGGTTTTGGACATTGTATAGAAATTGTATCGGCTATATAAGGTTGCGTTGTACATTTCTTTAAAGCAGAGCTAACATTCCAAATATTGGTAGACCTCTAAGGGCCTATCTACACAGTACCTTGGGACGTTTTAAATTGTATTTTAAAATGTTCCAAATAGGTGCGTTCTAAAACGTCTTAGGCCACATTAACAAGTACTCATGTTACAGGAGAAAAAATCTTCAGTCTTCAAAGCGGTGTGTGACGTCTCACACACTCTTCTGTCCGTCTCTTTCCCTTTCGTTTTTACAAGAGTTTAGGGCAAAGAATTGTGGGAGTTGTAGTTCAGTCACCCACTTCCTCCTTAGTTCTCCTTTCATTCACTAGCTTTCAATGAGTATAAGGCTAGGCATTGTGGGTGTTGTAGTTCACTCACCCACTTCCTCTTTCTTCCCCACCAATCAACTGCAAAGCATTTGGGCGCCGGTCCACGAAGCACTGCCCCCACGAATCACAAACGGTAAGGAAGGACACATTATTTTACTTAAAACGATTTATTAAAAGTAAAAACCGTTGTGTATTGCTGAAGTGAGTTTTAAAAAACCTCGGGTATACATCGTTAAAGGGAGTGCGTCATGTGGCCCAAAGAGTTTTCATTACCCTTATGAAACATTACAAACCTAGTGTGTAGATGGGCCCTAAGAATGACTGTGATGCAAATAGCCACGTTATGCCCATTTTTCTAAAACATGTCTTCCTTGCGAGGCAGAGAAGTGAATGCCATGGTGTGTGGCCTTTCCCCAACACCGACAGTTAGCTGAGCTATTCATTCGGAAGCTCATTGTAAGAGGAACAATAGAGCCATGCGCTACCCCTGCCAATTGAGAAATGGGGTAGGGGAGAGAAGCAATCGTTTTAGAAGCAAAATACAACTGTTATGTATAACTGGTTTCTTAGCTAGGATATGCAATATCAGAAAGTCATTAGCTATTGAAATTGGGTGAAGGGAGATGGCAGATGATAAGGGAACTTAAGCAAAAAGTGTTACAGCACCCTGGGGTAAGAACTGGATAAAAGCTTGGTCAGGATCCAGGACATTAAGGCTATGGACAGAGCATAGTTAAATGTGGTTGCCCATGTTGCGCATGCAAAATCTGTCCAATCAGCAACCCCAAAGGGATGAGTACGTATACAGCATGATGCCTCTGTGATGCCACCTCAGCTCCCTCAAAACTACAGATGAACGAATCTGTCCGTTTTGGTTTCTCTGAATTTCTCATTTTTCCAACCTTAAGTTTCTTTGACCCAAACGCTGGGATTTTTTTTTTAAAAAAAAAGTTTGCATTTTTCTATGCAGTTCTGTCTAACACAAACATTTTGTGCAAGCAGCTTTCCTACTATAATGCATATATAATAATAATAATAATAATAATATATTTATTTATTTATTTCTTACCTGCCTCTTCCTCTGGATCAAGGCGAGGAACAACATTAAATGCAAATAGTATAAAATACAAAAAAAACTGATTTAAAACATATAAAACTAATTAGGCTGACCATATGAAAAGGAGGACAGGGCTCATGTAACTTTAACAGTTGTAGAGAAAAGGGAATTTCAGCCAGCATCATTTGTATGCAATTAGTACCTGGAGAAATCCCCTCTTCATCACAACAATTAAAGTTGCAGGCACTATACTAGAGTGACCACATACAAAAGAAGGCAGGGCCCCTGCAGCTTTAACTGTTGTAATGAAGAGGGAATTTCATCAGGTACGAATTGCATACAAATGATGCCGGCTCAAATTGCCTTTTCTCTAGAATGTTAAAGTTACATGAGCCCTGTCCTCCTTTTCATATGGTCAGCCTAAAACTAATACATTATTAAAATAACAAAAAAACTCTTAAAATTCAACTAGATAAAATATGGAACGCTTCACGAATTTGAGTGTCATTATAGTGGGGGAGGGGGAGAGACTATTCCCACCCCCTGCCCAGGACTCGGTTGGTACCTAAGGGTCTTTGGAGAATGTTCCCCCTCTAGACATTTTCCTACATGTACCCCCTTCTTTCCTCCAATGCAAACCAATGGTGATGGAGTCCCCATTGAATTACGTGGGGCTAAAGAAATGTTGTGTCTCTGAAATTGTCTGGTAGGGGAGAAAAGTGCCCCCTCCCCCCACACATACAGAATCTTGGGGGAATAGGATTGTTGCTGAGGAGTGGGCTTTCCACCCCCTCCCCCAGCTAATTTGGGAGCCGTAGCCTTTCATTCCTCTCTTGCAAATCGATGGAGGCAAAGTTTCTGAAACTCAAATTCACATATGAAACACAAAAGAGCTAAATGTGAATGAACTAAATGTGAATGAAAGTTTCATGAAAGGAAGTAATTAGAAAAACTACTTTTAATCTGAAAAACAAAAGAAAAATGCATTTTTTACAGTGCATATCTGTTTAACAGTAAACCAGGTTGCCTGGCATATCCTAGTTTACTGTGAATAAGCAGCATCCTGGTACACACAGCCTGTTTGTCCCCTCACTTTGTGCAAGTGGGTGAAATTATCGCCATGAAGCATTAGCTGATCATGGCATCCAAACCTAAGATCTTGGTTTGTTGCTCTCAAACAGGCCAGGCTTTGTAAGCCAACAGCTGGCTTGTTTGGGAATAATGAAACATGAGCCTGGATTCAGACATCATGATAATGCTTCCCGGTTAGTTTTACCTAGGGTGACCATATGAAAAGGAGGACAGGGTTCCTGTATCTTAAACATTTGTATTGAAAAGGGAATTTCAGCAGGTGTCATTTTTATGCATGTAGCACCTGGTGAAATTCCCTCTTTATCACAACAGTTAATTCTGCAGGAACCCTGTCCAATTTTGTATCTGGTCAAGAGGGCAGGGCTCCTGCAGCTTTAACTGTTGTGATGAAGAAGGAATTTCACCAGGTGCTGTATGCATACAAATGACACCTGCTGAAATTCCGTTTTCTATACAACCGTTAAAGATATAGGAGCCCTGTCCTCCTTTCCATATGGTCACCCTAATTCACTGCCACAAGATGTGGTGTAGATTAGACAGATTCAAAGAGGATTGGTCTATCAATGGCCACTTGTTATGCTGGCTATTATATTACGTCCAGGATCAGAGGCAGTCTGCTACTTGACTAAAGACGTGTTGCAGGGAACGATGTTTTTAGGATGTTTCAGGATGTTTTAATGCAGTTTTAATCATATGTGTCATGTTTTAATCAGTTTTATGTATTTTATCATATTGTTGTTCTCCGCCTCGATCCAGATGGAGAGGCGGGTAAGAAATAAATAATAATTATTAGGAGGAGGAGGAGGAGGAGGAGGAGGAGGAGAAAACAATTTCTTTTGAGACCTTCTTGCAGACTTTCAAGAGGAATTTGGCTGGTCACTCTGGGAAGCAGGCCAATGCTGCAGCTAAGTTATTTTAGATCCTGGGCTTAATGGTTTTATGTCCACCCCTCTAGATGGCCATATGTATTATTGTATCACCCTAATAACATTTCTTCCCCCTTCCCCTGCTCCGTTCCTAGCTTTGCAACTGCTTCTACATTAGGCTGATCAGATAAAATCCAGGTCAGGGCTCATATAACTTTGACAGGTGTAGAGAAAAGGGAATTTCAGCCAGTGTCATTTGTATGCAATTAGTTCCTGGTGATATTCCCTCTTCATCACAACAGTTAAAGGTGCATGCACTACACTAGAGTGACCATATACAAAAGAAGGCAGGGCCTTTGCAACTTTAACTGTTGTGATGAAGAGGGAATTTCACCAGGAACTAATTGCATACAAATGACACTGGCTGAAATTCCCTTTTCTCTACAACTGTTAAAGTTACAGGAGCCCTGACCTGGATTTTTTCTGGTCACCCTATTCTACATTCCTCATATGTTAGAATAACAATAACTAAACTGTTTGCCAATTTTGATTTAACACAGAACTCTGAGCTTTGGCAGTTTTGCATTTTAAATTAATTTATTTATCTGTGGCATTTATATACCGCTGAACATAGTAAAATCTCTCAGCGGTTCACAGTATTAAAATACAATATTAAAAACACCACATTAAAACACAGCAGTAAAAGCACTTCCAACTGCAGTAAAAAAAATCAAGGAGCAGGAAAATGGAGTGGCATAATTGATTTCCTTACAGCCCAGGAAAAGCTTGGATGAACAAGTGTGCTTTCAGGAAGCATTTAAAAGATGCCACATTTTCTGCCTCCCGAACTACATGAAGGAGGGTTTTCCAGATGGCGGATGCTGCTACAGAGAAGGCCCTGCTGTCTGGGCACTTCAGGTAAATCAAAGCACCATCAGGATCGCAGGAGTTTGCTTCTGCTGCCTTGATGCCTTCATCACTTGCTGGTCATTTGGTGCCCCTCTTGTCTATGGGCCCCTGGACTTTGACCCCAAGGTTCAGCCCTACCTGCACAACTTCCCCAGGTTGTCCCATATTCTGAAGACCCCAGCTCCCTTCCCTATGAAGTCATGCTATCAAAATGGCTAGGGAAGGCACAGAGAAAGGCAGCCCTATACAACCAAATTTCACTCCACTGCATCATTCATTTCTCTCAGTTCTTCCGCTTTTCTTGGCTACCAGTTTTCACAGAGTTTAAACAGAGGAGGAGAAGCTCCATGTGATGGATCTATTATTGAACTATACTGTTTCAGACTGCGGGTGGGGGAATCAGGTATCTGAATGGTCCTCCTACATCAAATATTCCCTCCATCTGTTCAACGAGCAATCTATGGAAAACATCCTAGATCAACCATTTTCCTATGATGTCCATTTTATGTGTGAGAAAGTATTATCTGTGTGGGAGAATCCAAATATTCAGTCTCCCTTGTGCAGTATGGCCTTTTCTACACCTAGGGGTGTAGAGGAAGGCCTGGGTATGATCTCTGACGTACCTGCTTCTGGGATCATCCTCCTCTTTCTTAACAGGAAATGTGATGTCCCGGCTTCCTCCTGGGATGTAGCACAGTTGCTCCCGACTTTTTTTTTTTTTTAAAGGGCTGGAAGAGTGCACTTGTGCTCCATCAAAAAAGTAAGTTTTTTTAAATCCCCCCAAAATCAGGGGGCCCAACCCTACCATCCTGGGGATGGCAGACATGCTTCCCCCTTCCCTGATGGGCACAGAGCCATGCTGTGCGGCTCCATGCCCATTTCTGGTGCCTGCTTACTCGCAAGTAAGCAGGCATCAGGCGGGACAAGTGACCACACCTCCCATGGTCTCAGGATGTTCCCGGGACCGTGGGAAAAATTGGGTTTTCCCAAGGATTCCTTATCCCGGGGAAAACCTGTCCCCGTCCCCCCACCCCCACCCCTGTGCATCATTTGCACACACAGGGACAACCCAAAGATGATTGCAGAATAAAAGGCTGGTGTAGAAACGGTTTTAGATAGTATTGTCACACAGGTTGATGTGTTTTAGCTTGAGCATCTCCATTCTGCAACATGATTACTGTTCCAGCATCCTGTGATAAGAGAACTATCTCAGGGCATTGTAAAGAATTCAGTAGCAGGAAACAAAATGCAGGGAAACTCCAAGGTAAGCATAAGAACATAAGTTGAATCATGCTGGATCAGACCAAGGTCCATCTAGTCCAGCACTCTGTTCACACAGTGGCCAACCAGCTGTCGACCAGGGACCCACAAGTAGGACAGCACCCTGCCACCCAGCAACTTATGTATATAGGCTTGTTGCCACTGATACTGGAGGTAGCACATAGCCAGCAGAACTAGTAGCCATTGATAGCCTTCTCCAGGAATTTATCCAACCCCCTTTTAAAGCCATCCAAATTGGTGACCATCACCACATATTGCGGTAATGAATTCCATAGTTTAACTAAGCGTTGTGTGAAGAAGTACTTCCTTTTGTCTGTCCTGAATCTCCCATCAATCAGCTTCATGGGATGACCCTGGGTTCTAGTATTATGGGAGAGGCATAACACCAACTCTCTAGAGTAGGGAACATTATGGTTAATTATATACCATAGTCCAATACTACAAAGTAGCAAGACGTCTTGGTTCTTGTTCTGCAATCTGTGAGAACTACAGTGAGGAACACAGCCTTGCTCAAGCTATCAAGAGAACTTTTGTGAAGAAAATTGGGCAAGGGAGAATTATACTATACTTCTGGGCACAGGAAATGGGATTACAAGTAAGTGAGGCTTAACAACCTTGTTTGTGGTAACACCTTATCTAATAATTTCATAATGAGGCATGGGCAAGCACTTCCATCAATATTTATGACCCAGTGTAGCGATTTTCATGTCATATCAGTGTTAGAAAATTGAGCCGCTCACCAAATTAGCTGTGTTATCCTTAATATAAACTTTGTCAACACAGGTCATTAAGTATTTATTGGCTATTTATTGACATTACCGTTCAAATGAAATTGTCCGCTAATTAATGGCCGGTGGATTTGTTTCCCCCGGTTGCTGCAGTGTATCTGGAAGCCGTTTCGAGCTCCATCCGTTGGCCTTTTCCCAAGATATTCTGGAGAAACGATGCCAAAGCTGGTTTGTGGAGCATATGGTGGTGATGTGTCTGTTCATTAAATCAAGATAACTAATGAAGTATGTGTGTGTGTGTGTGTAGAGCTGGAAGAATGGTTTTTTTTATCCTTCTAAATGAAATCGCCAGCTCACATAGTTATTGCCTTTTGCTGAAATGCAATGCAAGCAAGGCCCTGTTACGATGACAAATTAATTCACATCCGGCTTTGATCACTGCTTGAAAAGTTTTCAGGAAACACCAGTTTCCAGCGATCACATTTAAAAAGAGAGAACGAGAGAGAGAATTCAGTTTTGAGTGTTGGATTCCAAACTACAAAAGCCAAGAGTGTCTCTCCTTGTAGCTGGGTTTGCAACGCTTAAAAACATAGGGAAGAAACTTGGTCAAGAACTTCATCCTCATGTTAAGATTAACAAATGAGCAGAAACCTGGATGTGGATTTGACATGCACAATTAATGCTCTGTAGATGGCTTGCTGTATGCAGAGCCTTGTTATGAGGGTTTTGCTCGGGTGCATGAAAGCATTGCTTGCGTCGAAATGCACCTGTCTTTCCGTCCTGCTGTCATGTAATGTGTCAAAAGCAAATTAAAAAGGGAGAGGCCCCTGGATAAAAATAGCATGGAATGTAATGAGCTACTGGCCTAAGAGGGAAGTGCATTTAGAAATATAGTTCAGCATATATATAATGTTTACCATTTCGCCACTCCTGCCTCAGGTTCAAAATGCGTAATAATGCAAATTATCGCACGAGGGATGGAAGAGCTGGAATTGTAAAGATAACCATACCTAATGCAGGAAATGACAGAACATCTGCTCTTTAATTAATCTTAAGTAAAAGCCGGAGCTCGGCATTAAGATGCAGAGTGTTTATGACAACTGTTTTTATTCTCCCAGTTAACATGCTCCTGGCCTCCCTGGTGGGGTTGCTTCTGCTTTGTAACACGCATACGAAGCTCTGATGAACAACAGCAACCAACCAGCAATAATAATAATACTAATTAAAAAAAAGAGGGGAGAGAAGGCAATTGATTATTCAGAGCTTATCTTGCAGAAAAAAGACGCTAGTCCGGAAATAACACTTTCTGACCTAGAAGTTGGATTTTCTTTTCTTTTTTAAAGGACGGGCTGGCTATCACACGGATGTTCATCACTCAATGGCTGCAACTTCAAATAATGTCTTGCATATGGGAATGGGCCATTATAGAGACAATCGCAGAGAAGTCACATTTATGCACGTACAACCCAGCCCTGCAAGCCTGGATGTCTGCTGATCTAGTTTTGATTGAGAGGGAAATCCTCCATGTCAGTTGCTCAGAACCACTCTTCATTCCACCCAACCTACAGGGGGAAAGAATTGAAACACTTGCATGAGAGGCAAAGAGATTTGAAAATCGACAACGTAAGAACAGCCCTACTGGGTCAGACCAGAGATTCATCTAGGCGCCAGGTCAAGACTTTCCTCTTCTCTCAGGCATTTGGCAATGTCTGAGGAGCCTGGGTTTGTTTTCTTTTGTTTTTGTAACTTTTTGAAGTGTTGAAGTGGTTTTTAAATGTACAGATTGTGTGTATGTTGTATGTTTTTGCTGTTTTAATTTTTGTATATTGTTTTTAATTGTTTTTAATCTTATGTAAACCACCCAGAGAGCTTCGGCTATGGGGCGGTATACAAATGTAATAAATAAATAAATAAATAAATAAATAGATTCCTTGAACCTCAGGCCTGTGGGCCAGATCCAGTCTGCCTGGATTCCCCAAGATGGCCTCGCCCCCTTTTCCCTGTCCAGCAGTTTAGTGGTTTCCCAGCTTTTGTGCAGTCCTTCCATACTCTAAATGGCTGAAATGTCTTTTTTAGTTAGTTACTGTCAGTAATCACTTTAAACTATACCATACTGGCATTTGGGTCATAGGTTGTATTTTGCCTTTAGCTCCACCCACCACTGGAATGTGGCCCCCGAGAGCTTCTTCGAAATTGAATTTTGCCCTCGGGCTGAAGGAGGGCCAAATTCCAATGTAGACCAGCATCCAACCAGAGGCCAACCAGATGCCTACCAGCAAAAATCCTAGCATGGAGTTTGCCTTTTTTCACAGCTGCCGCACATTGAGTTGATGTTTTCGTTGAGCTATCCACCATGACCCCCGTTCAAATCCTCTCAAGGTTGTATACTTTTCTTCTAGAGTGCATCACTTTATACTTACTTAGAACCTCATTCATCATTTTGTGGTACAATTGCCCATTTTTGGAGATGTCCTTTCAGAACTCGCATGCGACTGTGATAAGGTGGTATGCTGGGTTATAGGGAGGATCCAAATTTGGTTAGCTGTGGGCCAAACTAGATGAGATGCTATTCATGCAATTAGTAAACATGTGAATGGCTTTCCAAAAGTAAATAGCAGGTGTGGATTTGGGTTCTAACCTTCTTTCCCAATCCCAATCCAGATCGGCCCTGCATTGGAAGAAAATTTCCCATTTGCACCAATGGAAGCTTTTCTTCCAATGTAATTAGCAAGTGCTGTGCCTTCGATCTGGATCGAGACTGCGAGCCTATCTACACTACTGCGTTAAAACAGTTTATAATAACATTATAACATTAAAGCTGGTCTCTCAATTTGCTTTTCAAAAGTCATTCACTCAAGTGCCATTTGTGCGATTGGCATCCTCTCTAATTTGGCCCGGTGAGGCAAACTCTAAGACTGGACGGTGTGGGGCCTGATCCGATTTTCAGTTTGGGGAATATGTTTTCTATCTAGCAGGAAATAGTAGCGATGTAGGCACAAGTGTGCTTGAGTTTGTGTGGGTATTAAGTCGAGAGTAATGTATACAGAATAGTGTTCAGGAACCAGCCTTAGCCCCATTCAGTCATTATGAATGTCTAACCACGGAGGAGTGGCACACGAATACATGCACTGACTGCCCTGGGCCAGCATCAAGGATAGGCATGGTTGGGCATCTGCCAAGGGCCCACACCCCAGCAGGGGCCCACTGGTAAGAGCCTCCTGGACTTGCTCCTCCCCATCACTTTGTTGTTCACCAGCTTCTTCTTATGGCCCAGACAATGGTGGTGGTGCGAAGGAGGAGCAGTAGTTGCCACGGCCGTCTTGCTCACTAGCCGCCTGGCTATCAAGCAAGTGAGGGGCACCAATGCTGAGAAAAAGGATACGGGACAAAAGCAGCTGGTGACATTGCCGGCAAGATAGGCCCCCAATCATTGAGGGCGGGCACAGGCCCCCATTGTGGGTGCCTTGCCCTTGGGCCTCCAAAAGCTTGGAGCCAATGCTGGCTCTGCCCCTTTACCCCTGACTTTCCCCGATTGAACCAGAAGCTCTGAAGAGAGACTGCAACCACATGCAACTGAACGCAGTAACAGTACTCCAAAGGATCGGGAACCCTAATTACACGGGGTTCCCGATCGTGTGACCATATTCAGCTGAACGGAGTTACAGCCACTCTTCAGATCTGCTATGTCCACATCAGGAGGCTGGGGGGTGGCGAGCGCCTCTCTATGGTTAGAAGTTCACAATGCCTACATAGGTTTCTTATGAATTGTAATTCTGAATGTGTGCACACATGCACCAGTTTAATTGACTTGATGCATACCACTGCGTGGGATACAGGTAGAGAAACTGTTCAGAGCTGAGTGCCAACATAGAAATGTGTCGCCGGTCAGGGCGGTGCAATTAATTTGTGCATCCTATTTACAGTTTGCATGAGAACCATGCCTTGGCTAGTAGATGGGTTGCACCCCCCCCCCCATGCAATTTAAAGTGTGAGATAAGTTCTTGTTGTTTTAAATCAAAGTATGCCCAACTTCTAGCTATGAGCTGAACTAGCTAGGGCAATGAGCATCATCAGGTGAGTGTTTTATAACACACTCGCTACTGCCCGCTTATGGATGTCTGCATGTCCTTTAGACGATGACATCTGCCTCCCGCGGTCCTCCTGCTCCTTCTTGCCTGTATTCCGTCACAAAATGGACCCCTTTTAATCCAAAAATTAAATGTGCCGCCATTTCCTGCTGTGTGCAGGAAAAGCAGTGTGATTTAATAAAACCCCTGAATGGTCCACATGGTCTTTGTTTACTTCCTTTTTCTTCTCCCAGTAGAAAGAGGAAGTATTGTGGGACAGGAGTGGGGGAGGAGAAGTGATGGTAGGAAACCGCGATTTCCCCCCATCTGATGACTCTGAATATCTAAAGTGAAACAAATGGGGCTGTTTCTCCACAAAATACATGCGGCACATTAGTGGCAAGATTTGCTGTGGGTCCACACGCAACCAATGCCCAGACAGGAGCAGTGTAACTAACATTAAAGTTGAGATCCATATATTTCTACCAAGAGCCACTGAATTGTCTGTTGCAGGTGTAATTAGTGGATCTGCATATTATCTAATTTAATTTTTGTGAACTGCTCAGAGAGCTTCAACTATTGAATGGTATAGAAATAAATGAATACATGAATAAACAACCATACAATTCCAAGGTTATTCAGTGTAGCTTCATGGGTTTTCTTTGTTTGATCCGAGAACAACAGACAAGACAACAATCAGATTAAAAACATGCACACTTGGTTTATGGGATTTCGTACCACTCTATTAAACTATGCTAAATGTGAAGTTATATATTTAGCAAGGCTACAATCTGATTATGTTGACTAGGGGCGGATCTACACTGCTGCTTTAAAGCGCTTTAAAGTGGTTTATAACAGTAGTGAAAATTGTTTTTGGAGTGTGTCCTGGGCCCCGACTATTGTCAGTACTGTTATAAAGAGCTTTAAAGCAGCAGTGTAGATCCTGCCTAGATCTCCTGCTTTAGAAGGGAGACGTGTACTTGAGAGGATCAAATGTAACAGGGAGCTATATTGACCCATCTCAGTTTGATTGATGCTGTCTTGCTAGTAGCATTCCATTGAATTAGGCACATCCTTGGGAGGAAAAAACTGAACCATGATTAGCAGCAAAGAAGAAGGAAAAATAGGCATTCTTGTAGTATCATGATATTGGAGGACTTCTCAGAATAATTGTGTCCAACTCGTGCTCTGAGTCAGGACTCTCTATGTCTTAAGCCAGATCTACACTATGTGATATGTGTGTATGTACCTTTAAGAGAGTGCAGCTATCAGTCCTCAAGAGGTCTGCAGCTGTTAGCTGGAGGCAGAGTGAAAGCCAGGGTGGGACCGCTGGTCTTGGCTTTTTCCCTGAGTGCAAGCTCCAGAGCTAGCTGTTGGTGTATTGCTTTATACAAGCTGCAAGTTGAGCAGGTAAGCTCACCCCTGCATTATCCACGCTGGAAGGATATTACATGGTGTCAGAAGTGGACTTCTCATAAAGCTACTGGAGAAGGGTTTTTTAGTGAAGATGGAACATTTTTAACCTCCTTCCGAGCTAAATTTTGTTGGGAACTTAGGAGAAAATTGGAGAAAATGGGAACAGAGACTACAAGTATATCTCACAGTTACAAAAGCTCAGGAATAGTCGGAGGACTATAAAATTGCTGTAATGCTGCATTGTATAGGAGAAAAGCCTTTGGAGGAGCAAAGGTTAAACCGAGAAGTAGTATTGTGGCTCCTTGTAAAAATGGTGTCAAGATTCAAAATCTGACCTTTTATGTAACAGACACTGGAGATCAACCACTTCTTGGTCGGTCAGCTTGTGTGGGCCTTGATTTGATCAGACATATGCGGTGTATTCAGCAATAAAGACAGATGAGCTCCTTGAATAATATTCTGATGTTTTTGAAGGCCTGGGTTGTTTCCCAGGTGTGCATCACATTTATGTTGATACTACAGTAGCACCCGTGGTGCATGGATGTAGAAAAATTCCGTATGCAGTCATAGCCCCCCTAAAAACAACTTTGGAAGATCTAGAGTCAAAGGGAGTCATCACCAGGGTAACTAACCCAACAGCATGGGTCAACAGCTTGGTGATAACGCAAAAAAAGAATGGCTCACTTAGAGTGTGCCTTGATCCGAGGGATCTTAATAAGGCAGTTAAGCGGCAGCATTTTTCAATCCCAACGGTTGAGGATGTGCAGAGAAATCTTGCTGGCAAAAAGTTGTTTATCATCTTAGAAGAGAAGGATGGCTACTGGCAAGTGGCCTTGGATAAGGAGTCTGCGGAACTGTGTACGTTTAACACCCCATGGAGGAGGTACCACTTTAATAGACTGCCTTTTGGCATCAAATCAGCAAGTGAGGTCTTCCAGTAGAAGAATTATGAGTGTTTTGGGGATATTTTTGGAATCCACATAATTGCCGATGACATGATTATTGCAGCATCAAGCAAAGAGGAGCATGATGAAATACTTAAACAAGTTCTTGATAGAGCGCGGAAAATGGGTGTTAAGTTTAATAAGGACAAAATCCAATTGCTAGTGGACACTGTTAAGTATATGGGCCATATCTCCTCCAAGGATGGCGAACGGCAAGACAACAGCAAAGTGGAAGCAATTACTCGATTGCCTGCACCTGAGGACAAGAAGGGGCTTCAAAGGATTCTGGGAATTATTCAATACTTGGCCCAATATATACCTAATGAGTCCAGTTTAACGGCCCCCCTGAGGACTCTGTTGTGAAATGATGTTATATGGCAATGGGGACCTGAGCAGCAGGCAGCTTTTGAAGGATTGAAACAGGCCATCAGAAATGCACCAGTTTTGCAGTATTTTGACCCCAAGGAGCAACTATGGGTCCAAGCTGATGCCTCCAAGGATGGTTTGGGGGGCATGCTTATTTCAGAAAAACAGACCAGCATATGCATCCCGAGCTCTATCTAAAGCAGAGCAAAACTATGCGCAAATAGAAAAGGAGCTATTGGCTATCGTTTTAGCAATGACAAAATTTCATCTGTATGTGTTTGGAGTCCAAGTAAAAGTCCAATCAGATCATAAGCCATTGGAGGCAATTTTTGCTAGGCTATTGGGGAAGGCCCCAGCAAGATTGCAATGGATGTTATTACAACTGCAGAAATATTATATTCAGATCCAATATATGAGGGGCAAGGACATGTTTATAGCTGATACACTTTCCAGAGCAACTACAAATACTTGGACTGCAGACATGGAATTTCTGACAGAAGATAGAGTGGTTTACAGCATGTCCAGCACAGACCTGTTCAGTGACCATATGCTTAAATTATTGCAAAAACTCACGTCAACTGACATGAGTCTACAGGGGTTGAAGGCCTTACATCTTAAAGGTTGGCCTAAGAGACGTAAACAGATTAGGCCTGAACTCCAGCCATATTGGCCTCTTCGAGACTGCATTCGTATTGAAAATGACTTGTTGTTGATGGGTCACAAAGTTATTATCCCACAGGGTGCTAGAGAAGACATGCTGAGGCTGTTGCATTCGCCACACCAAGGTGTTAACAGGTCAAAAGCACATGCTTGGACTTTTGCTGATGTATTGGCCATATATGAATAGAGATATAGAACAGTGGGTCAACAACTGTCAGCCATGTCAGGAGCATCAGCCAGCAAATCAGAGAGAGCCAATGATCCTGCATGAGATTCCAGACCTGCCATGGCTAAAGGTAGCAGCTGACATTTTTGAGTTGCAAGGTCAATCTTACTTGATAGTTGTGGACTATTTCTCTAAGTTTCCTGAAGTTCTCCACTTAACGGACAAAACAGCTATGACTGTTGTGGCCAGATTGAAGGCAATATTTGCACGTCATGGCATACCTAAAGAGATGATTTATGACCATGTACCATTTGCAAGTAGGGGTATGAGGCAATTTGCAACTGAGTGGAGGATCACCGTGACACACTCTCGAACCCAGCTTATCCCCAGTCTAATGGCCAAGCAGAATGCACTATTCAAACCATTAAGCATATGTTATTGAAGGCTTTACAAGATGGTGCTGATCCTTATCTAGCTCTGCAGAATCTGCATAATACTCCGGTCACAGGGTTGGATTTTGCTCCAGCCCAGTTGCTCATGGGACGCCTGCTGAGAAGTACATTACCAGCTACGACATTGGCCTTGAGGCCCAAGGTGCCACAAGGGGTGCATCCTAGACTACAAGATTGGCAGAAGCAGCAAAAAGTATATTATGATAAGCATGCGGCGCCTCTTCCTCCTTTGCAATTAGGTGACAGGATTAGGTTGAAAACAGCTTCAGGTTGGATGCCAGCAGAAGTAGCTCAGAAAAGAAAAGAGCCGCGTTCATATGTTGTTGAGACTCCACAAGGTCGAGCCTATAGAAGGAATTGGGGGCACATCAGGAGGGACTGTTCTTCTCCTTTGGGTGTAATGGACGTGGATCCAGAGGCTGCACTGGAGCTGATGTCTCCTGAAGAGTCGGTCTTGCCAAGGGAAGAAGAGTCAGTCGTGCCAGAAGAAGAATCTCAAGGAGAGCCGGAGCCTTCTTTGGAGATGGACAGACACGAAGATAGGATTGGACGGGAAGTAAGACGGACACGGAGTGGGCGGGAAGTAAGATTACCAGCAAGGTTTAAAGACTATGTTATGAACTGGTAAAGTACGACGGTAATTGAAAGTTAAGGGTGTGAAAGATACCGCTCACATGGAGAAAGGGGGATGTGATATGTGTGTATGTACCTTTAAGAGAGTGCAGCTATCAGTCCTCAAGAGGTCTGCAGCTGTTAGCTGGAGGCTGAGTGAAAGCCAGGGTGGTACTTCTGGTCTTGGCTTTTTCCCTGAGTGCAAGCTCCAGAGCTAGCTGTTGGTGTATTGCTTTATACAAGTATTTTAATAATAAAGGAGATTACAAAACAAGGAGCTTTGGAGACTTTGCTTGGCAGTCAAGGCTTGGGCGAGCTGCAAGTTGAGCAGGTAAGCTCACCCCTGCATTATCCACACTGGAAGGATATGACACACTAAGCAGGCTATAATGCTTTGAAAGCAGTTTGAAAACAGTATATGGAGTGTGTCATGGGCCCCAACAGTTGTCAATACCGTTATAAACCGTTATAAAGCAGTAGTGTAGATCCTGGCACAGCCACTTACAAAGTGCACATGAATGTACCTACAGATTAGCCTGCCTTGTGTGGACTGCAGGTTGTCCCAAGCAAAGATGAGGAGCAAACATTAGCCCTGTTCAGACATTATGAAAAGTGGTGAGGATCCATGCATTCAGGAACAGGGCTGTGCCAAGTAGTCCCGCCCCTGATGTCACATGATATCGTAGCTCCACCCGTGGGCGTCCATGTACATAGCATGAACTGCTGCAGTGGGGAGCCCACCACATGTACTGTAGTGTGTACAAAGGCTTCCACATGATTCAGAACCCTGAGCAGTCTGAAGTATTAACGGGATGTTGTTCTATGAGTGTGCTGCATGTAGATGTTAATGTATTTGTAGCATCTCTTGATTTGTGCCATCGTTGCAAGAAGTTCATGAACAAGGCTGTAAGGCAATGAAACTCTGTGCATTTGTGGACTTCTGTCCATTGCCATGGCTAATGGTAAGAAACCTCCTTTTTAATCCTGGGCTGCTGGAAAAGGTGGGGGCAACTGGGGCAATTTGCCTGGGAATCCTGCAAAACAAGCCCCCCCCCATAACCTTGTCTCCTGTTCACACTGTTCCCCCTGCCCTGCCACATTGCTCAGCAGAGCCCCACACATGCATGGGTCTTTGTAGGGGGCAGTGGCAGGGCCCCCAAAAGCAAACCTGCCCCACCCCCTTAAAACCTCTGAGTGCCACTTCTTGAATCTGTGTTGTTATGACCAGTATGATAATCTTGCCTGGCTTCGTGGCATACTGTTAGGAAATCACATGTCAAATACAGAAAGATAGGAGGATGCCTCTGGTGTCTATTTCTGTAATGGAAGATGAAAAAGATCAAAGTAAAAAGATGTTAAATGACAGCTGATAACTTCAAAATCAAACTAGAATTACTTTTTTTTTAATGAAAAAAAAATCCATGGATCCTTATAGAATAGTGCTGTATAATAAACAGCAGTCGTAACACATCTTGAAAAAAGAATCCCAGTTGAAATAAATGCTTGGAGAATGAAGATTAGAGCGAGAGCGAGAGCGAGAGAGAGAGAGAGAGAGAGAGAGAGAGAATAAAATATGTAAAATGCCAGCCTGGTATGCATACAGTCATCTCTTCTGGAAAGGGATCATTTTTATTTAGCTACCTGTGTATGTGAGAAGGAAGATAGATAAACCGATAGCAAAGTACCATCCTTTTAATGTTCACTCCAGCCCAAGGTTTGCAAACAGTATAAAATTGCTCCTTTTCTAAAATCACAGCTTTACTCAGTGTGTCCAAAGGAAACGGGGAGCCTATCTACACACACAGGATAAAACACTTTGAAAACGTTTTGAAAACTGTATATGGAGTAGGGGTGTGCATCGGATCGGATCCGATCCACGATCCGAATCCGATCCGACCCAAAATCGGGAAAATCCGATCCGATCCGATCCGATCCGGACAACCTCCGATCCGATCCGATCCGATCCGATGAGGTCCGATCCGGATCGGACGCCATTTTGAATGCTTTTTCCCATAGCCAAGTATTGTTTTACAAAAACGCCTATAACTTTTTCATTTTTAAAGATAGAAGGATGAAACTTGGGCACATTGTAGACTGGTTAGGGGTAGTTATCTGTGAGAAATTTCAGAAAGATTGGTGCATGCATTTTGTGGCAATTAATTTTTTAATAAATACCCAGGAATGCCTATAACTTTGTCATTTTTAAAGTTACACACATGAAACTTTGCCACATTGTAGGGGGTACCTTGGGACCTATGTGTGTGAAATTTCAGAAACGTAGGTGCTTGTCTTGTGTGGCAATTAATTTTTAGAAAAATGGGAAGTAGTGGGGTAAATACAGTTACGCCTCCCATTTTTTTATTTTTGAAGATACAAACAGGAAACTTGGGCACATTACAGGTACCACTTGCCTTGATATGTGTGTGAAATTTCAGAAACATTGGAGCTTTCCTTGTGTGGCAATTAATTTTTGAAACAATGAGGAAAGAAACACCTATAACTTTGTCATTTTTAAAGTTACACACATGAAACTTTGCCACATTGTAGGTGGTACCTTGGGACCCATGTGTGTGAAATTTCGGAAACGTAGGTGCTTGCCTTGTGTGGCAATTAATTTTTTAATAAATACCCAGGAATGCCTATAACTTTGTCATTTTTAAAGTTACACACATGAAACTTTGCCACATTGTAGGCGGTACCTTGGGACCTATGTGTGTGAAATTTCGGAAACGTAGGTGCTTGCCTTGTGTGGCAATTAATTTTAGAAAAATGGGTAGTGGTGGGGTAAATACAGTTACGCCTCCCACTTTTTTATTTTTGAAGATACAAACAGGAAACATGGGCACATTACAGGTACCACTTGGCTTGATATGTGTGTAAAATTTCAGACAGCTGGGTCCAGGCATGTGGTGGCAAGGTATTTTTGAAACAATGAGGAAAGAAACGCCTATAACTTTTTTATTTTAAAAGTTAGAAGTCTGAACATTGCTCACTTTGTAGATGGGTTAGGGGTAGATATGTGTCAGAAATTTCAGAATTATAGGTCCAGGCATTTGATGGCTATGGAATTTTTAAATTACATGTTTCAAAAAAATTTCTACAGAGGCCAGGTCTTCCCCTCCCGCTTCCCGCGAAGAAAAGGAAACACTCTCTCGTCTCAATCCCTTTGATCCTTGCTAGTAGTATCCATTACAGGGCTCGTGTTTCCTTTCCTACTTTCACTTTTCAAGCAGAACGGCTGAGCCTAGCTGAGTTTTGCAGCCATGCGTGCAAGGAAGGATCACTCTGGTCTCGATCCCTTTGATCCTTGGTAGTATCCATTACAGGGCTCGTGTCTGCTTTCACTTTGTACTCAAGCAGACACCTCCCCATCTGCAATAGCTTATAAAAAATGTTACAGGTGTGTGTCAGGGAGTGTGTCTGTCCTCCTCTTCCACCTTTACTGACACAGGCAATGGAGGTACTGACTGAAAAGAAGGGGAAGGTAACACAGATGATGTTTGGGGAATGTATGACCTTTCATCTGGGAGCAATATCTACCCACCCACTAGGAACAGCAATAAGGAAAAGGTGATTTCAATGCAGAGTTAAGGACCATCGTGACATCAGCAGTGACTAGACCAATCCTCCCTTTCTATTTGCATGTTCAGAGAGTTGTGATATGGCAGCAGCCAATAAACAAGGCATCACCCTCTCCCATGTAAGCACTTCAGCTTTCCAAAGAAAAAAGGCGCTGGTGGGTGGGTGGGAAAGTAGCTGTTAATGTTTTATGGTCATATGTTTGTTTTTTTAAAAGACATACAAATTCTGCCACAAAAGAAGACGATGTTAGAATATGTACCTACTGAAGGAAAGAAAAGTGCCCCAAACCCAGCTCAGAGCAGGGGTGGGTGGGGGAAACTTGGCTTTGGCATTTTCCCATAAACTCACCTGAAGCTCGTCTTTATGGCCACCTTTCTCTATACATTCCCACATTTGGATGGGGAATAATTCCTCACAGGATCGTTGTAAGGCCTATTAAAATAATGTATGTGAAATATGCTATATAAAAGTTAGGTGTTATTGCTAGTCTGTGGCTTGGAGGGGAAACAACAACATGATGGCCATATGGATTTATTTTTCCACTAAGGAAAACATGGTCGAGGTTGGAAGCATACTTGCTTCACAAAATGGAGGGGACGTTATTATTTACCATTTATATGGTGCATCGATCTGTATGTCCCCTCTTAGTATGTACAAGTTGGTAGCCATCGTCCAACAGAGAGTTAGGCCCATTGCATTGCATCCAGTTATGGCCCTCTGTGATGGAAGGATCCAATGGAGGCTGTGAGTGGAAAGTGGAGGGGGGGCAAGGAGGTGATTTTCCTGAATTCTGCAACGCACGTCCCCCCCTCCCCCCTCTCGTGCTATTCCAAAGGTTCCTTCAAACCTGGAGGGGCACAACTGGATACATCCCATTAAAATTAATGAGCTTAAGCATTCCTGATTCTAAGTTGGGTTCTGGACACCTGTTTTGTACTCAGCTTGTTGATCTCCTTACCCTGAACAAAACAGGAAGACATGGTGTGTCTTTTTTAAAAAAAAAAAAAGTTCCTGTGTTCCTTAAATATGTCAAGGGATGTGAATAGATTACGGTTTTCTTCTCTCTCTCTCTCTCTCCCCGTCAGAAGACTGTGTAGCTTTAACCTTGATTGTCTAATAACGCCTGACCTTGGCTTTATGTGGGCTGGAAGGATTTCAGGCTTGGTTTTATCAGGATTAGCTTTTTATCTGCAGAGAAGTACCCAAGCAAGCAAGCAAGCAAACAAGTCATCTCATCTCCTTTCACCTTATACTCTTAAGATTTCTCCTTTAATTTCTAAAACAACAAAGAGCAAATCAACTGAAGTATTGTGATAGGTACAAACTATATGACTTTCATGGAGAGGCCATGGAGACGAAGCTGATTTCTGGGCTCCAAATCGATGCCTTCAGGCAATGTTAGCAAGATGATTAAGGAACTCCTAATAGTCAAATCCCTGCACCATATAGCTTCCTTTAACATACACCCTCCATTTGAGTATCCGCCATTCACTTTGTGTAATGGAGGAGGAGGAGGGCGGCCATGGAATTCCACAAGCTCACTGGATTTGCACCATTTTCATGTCTCCCCTGCAACACAAATTGACTTTGTGAGATTGGCTCAGAAAATGAATACCCAGGACGTTGCTCTGTGGTACTTTGCTGTGAAATTACTTCTCTGAATGAGGAGGAAAAAATATTGAATTCCTTTGAAAGCAAGTAGCATAATATCTCTGGAAATGAAAATCCTGTGGAAGTCACAAAGGAAAAGAAGACTGAAGGGGATATGAAAGCTTTATATCTCTAAATGTTAGGCAGGCTGTGCTTCTGCCTCTTCCTTTGTGACAACAATCAGAACAGTTCCTTCTGATGTTGATACAGTGAGGGCCACGTAGAAGCGCCTAGATGCTTATATTTCAGATTTGTGTGTTAAAAAAAAAAATATCTCCAGCACACATCTTGAATTGTTACCTTAATTTTCTGGTCTATATTAGCCCAAAGTGCATGCAGTCTCTAGCTTAGTGATAGGTGAATTGCTCAGCTCTGTCATCCAGCTTTGGAATGGGTCCTGAGGCACTGTTTATTGTCTTGTTTCTTTCTCTTCCTGTAAGTCCAAAAATTTTGCATGAAGTAAGAGCCGGTGTCAAGGGTAGGCCTGTTTGGGCGCCTGCACACCAGCAGGGCCCCACTCACAGCAGTCCCCTGCTTCCTCCTCCTCCTCCTCCTCACCATTGCAACCTGCTTCTTCACCTGCCTCTTGCTCTGGTCCCAGACAATGGTGGAGGTGAGAAAGAGTAGATGTTGTTGTCGACTTGCTCACTAGATCTTTGGCTATCGAGCAAGGGAAAGGAGCACTTGCTGCAGGGGACAATGGCAGTGAGAAGGTAGGCAGAAGCACTGAGAGAAGAGTCCCATTGAGTGTATCTTGCCCAAGCAGGGCCCTCAAAATCCTGGAGCCAGCGCTGCATTACAACGCAAACAAGCTGTGATGATAACTGAGCTTCTCAGTTATCATCACCCGCTTAGAAATAATAATAATATTATCCTCTTCATTAGTGTTACCCTCTGAAGAACATAAGAAGAGCCATGCTGGAACAGACCAAGGGTCTATCTTGTCACCGTGGCCAATCAGGTGTCAACCAGGGAAAGCAGGACACGGGGCAATAGCATGTTCCCCAGCAACTGGTGTATATAGGCTTACTGACTCTGATACTCTTAGGCCTCATCTACACCAAGCAGGATATTGCACTATGAAAGCAGTATGAAAGCGGTATATGGTATGTGTCAATGGGCCCCAACAGTTGTCAATGCACTTCAATACCGCTGTAAAGCAGTAGTGTGGCTCCTGCCTTTTATATACCGTTTTCATACCACTTTCATAGCTCAATATCCTGCTTAGTGTAATGAGGCCTTAGTTAATGTTACCCTCTTACAACCAGTAGCCACCACTTGCGGGGCCTTTAGCTGCTGTTCTCTCTTCTCCTTGTCAGAAAAAAGAGAAGTGGGTTCTCAGGATGCAAAATATTTATTTTTACAAAGCCCGATGCATTTCGGCCTGTTTTTTATTTAAAGCCCTTCCTCAAGGGGCTGTAACATTAATAATACAAATACATTACGATAACACATAACATTTAAGTATGTTTTTGCTATTAGGTTAATTAGGCTCATTATTAAAACTTTTTAACATAACAAGGTCCCACTAGGGCCTATGCATATAAAGTATAATTTAAAATCATATAAAACTGGTCTATAACAAAAGTATAATATACAAATCCTTACTTGTTAGAAGACAATGTCAGCAGAATTTCCTCTAGCAAACTAATTGTCTCCTATGATCATCTATGACGACTGATAAGAGTAATCTTCAGATCCATCCTTAATTTTGGGGGCTTTGCCAGGTGTTTCCATGTAGTTGTGATAAGTCCAAGGTCTCACAGTGAGAAGCTGCTGCTATTGTAGGGTAGTATCTGCAAATCACAGGAGTGGTAAAAATTCCTGGAACGGGGCTGGCCAAGCAGTGTTCTTCATTCTCCAACCACACTGTCACTAAACCCCGTGGTTTTGCTGCTGCGGGGTGTTGGGAGGTAATCCCCATGAAAGAGGCAGTGCAGGCTTTCCTGCAGCCATTCAGCTATCCAGAGCCTTGCCCAGCTTCCAGAGACCAATCAGAGGTCACCTCTCACCTGGGAATGCCCCCAGCCCAAAGCTGGAGTGAGAACAGATGACGGAAGAGCCATGCTGACTTTGCTGCAGTGGGAAAAGTCAGGGTAAGTCCCTGACTTTTTCAATGCAGAGCTTTGTCTTTTTGGCCCACGGTGGCTGCTAATTGGCAGCTGCATCATATAACCAACACAGCACCGATTCTCAGCCACCGTGGAGCAAAGAGGACTTTTATATAGCCCCCAGGTCAGTCCAGTGGCACAATGGCCTTCCTCCTCTGCAGGCAGAGGCTTTGCCCCCCCCCCGGAGCCATTTATTTATTTGATTTCTAGTGTCACCACTAATAATTCTCATAACACTCTGATGAGTCTTGGCACCCAGTTTGAGAATGATTGGACCATAGTACTTTCAAGTAACCTTTAGCCAAAACATTTTAATCTATTATGAATACTGTCTCCTGTAAAAATCTGAGAGGAGGGACATGAGAATTTCTGTCTGTGTCTCTAGGATGGCTTGAGAATAAACTAATTCCTCTTTGCATGGAACTTTGATACTACGATGAGGGGGAGCCCACGTAACTGCCTGGTTGTATAATGAAAAACCATTGACATTTGGTGCGTTACACTGCAGATAAATCTCTCATAGGAAACAATCTTTGATAGCTAATGTCCATTCCTTGACAGGATGAAGGGGATGAAATGCCTCTCTGGTATCTTGGCAATATCTTCTATACAACCACGAAACTCAATTTAAGCCACGGATGTGTTTTTCCCCTGGTAAGTAGATGGAACATTTTTCCTCAAGAGCTTTCCTGGTAAGTAAGGTTTGAAGTTGCCCAGCACTTTCTTTTGCTGAACACAGAATTCTTTCAGTATGTTAGGAAAGGAAAAGAAAAGAAAAACAAAATAAACTACGTGACGGTGGTGGTAGTTGTAGTACTTAAAAGGAGAAAGTAATAGCCTTGAATTTTCCATGTTGATTTGAGAGAGCCAGCGATGGCTGTGGATTCAATGCCCGGTGGTGCTGACATGTTGCTGAGTGACATCTTTTTATCCAAAGTGAAAATGAAATCTCAAAGTAATGAAGTTTTATGAGATTTTTCAGTGCAGCTTGTAAGAAAAATGAAACCCAGCGTCGTAACTAGCTGTTTCCATAGCTTAGGGTGACCAGATAAAATCCAGGTCAGGGCTCATGTAACTTTAACAGTTGTAGAGAAAAGGGAATTTCAGCCAGTGTCATTTGTATGCAATTAGTTCCTGGTGAAATTCCCTCTTCATCACAACAGTTAAAGTTGCAGGGGCCCTGCCTTCTTTTGTATATGGCCACTCTAGTATAGTGCATGCACTTTTAACTGTGGTGATGAAGAGGGAATTTCACCAGGAACTAATTGCATACAAATGACACTGGCTGAAATTCCCTTTTCTCTACAACTCTTAAAGTTACATGAGCCCTGACCTGGATTTTATCTGGTCAGCCTACCATAGCTGGACTGGGCTCCCAATTTTTCCACCCACATCCTACATTGGGGCAGATAGGTCATTGGGCCCCTTGGACTTCATTGACTTATGGGAGTCTGTCTTAGATGGTCATGTGTATTGCTTCAGTTGTGAAGCACACATTTTCTTCAGAATAAGCACTACATTGATGTGGAAAAGGGAAATACATTGTCAAAATAAAAATAATAACATGCATGTCTGTAACCATGTTCTTGCCTGGTTAGCAGCCCTCTGACTATATAATGTTCCTAAAAAGAAGAAGAAAGGATGCTGCAGCGAACAGGCTCAGTTCCAGCATGCCCTGTCACTCTTTGGGTGGTCATTTGGGCCCTTTTCTGTGCTGTGGGGCGCTGGAGTATGGTCCCAAGGTCCAACCCTAGCTGGCCTGTTGACACCCTGATGCCAATTCAAGGAGGAACATCCTACTCTGTGTGTGTGTGTGTGAGTGTGTGTGTGTGTATGTGTGTGTGAAGGTTCCTTCCATGTCCTGGAACCTTAAGCAACTCCTTAAGGATCTTTGCATCCTTAAGGGTCCTTCCTTCCTTTCCCTTCCCCTTTCCCTTCACAGTAACAGGGGATTTAGGTTGCAAATGTGGGGTGATTGGCACACCAGACACTTGAGGTTGGACACAACAGTTTACTAGAGTATATTAAACCATCCAAATTACAAATATAGGTATTTAGTCAATAGAGCTGAGTGATAAAAGGCATTAAAAGAAAACAATAGTTGCCCAAATGCAAATTCTTTCACCCTAGCTGCATTTAGGCTTTTCCAGCCATTTCTTCCTCATGCTTTTGCCTCTTTCTGCCTTCTCTCTATGACTGGCTCTCTCCTTTTATCCCCTTTTCCTCCCAAAACTGAAAGTACTGTTTCAAACCAGAAGAAATGAAACTTAAGTCAGGAATTGAAACTTAACTGGGAGAAGAATCTTAACCAGAGAATTAAAACGACTCCTCTCAGGGATACCCCCTCCTAACAGAAAAACTCCGGGCCTCTAACGTCTGACCTTTTTCCTTTGCCTCTGTAGGCCTCAAACCTTCACAGCGTGTGTGAGAGAATTGTGTGTGTGTGTACATGTATGTATGTATATATGTAATAGCTCAGTATGTCTGTTGACCATAGCTGCAGAGAATAGGGCAGGGTCTACACTACTGCTTTATAATGGTTTATAATGGTTTATAATGTTATTGACAACTGTTGGGGCCCATGACACACTCCATATATACAGTTTTCAAACCATTTTCAAAGTGTTATATCCTGCTTGGTGTAGGCCTGGCCTAGGAGTTATAATCAAAAACAGATGGTGTGCACCAAGTTGGGGAAGGCTTGTTTAAATAAATACATCTATTATGTTGTGAACCACCCAGAGAGTTTCCGCTATTGGGCAGTATAGAAATGTAATAAATAAATGTATTATGTGACCTTTCAGGTCTGTTGGAACTAGAACTGTGAACAAATGGCCTCTTTAAATTCTCCACCCTCTTTGGGGGCAAAGAAATGTGAAGAGAACGGTTTCTCAGAGGTGGGTAGCAGTAACACAGCTTCTTTCTTTCTTTCCCCCCCCCCTCAAATGTTTCCCTCATTGTTGTTGTTCCCCTGCTAAATGCTCCAGAATGATCTGGATATAGCGTCGTTCCAGGGAGAAACGGAGGCCACTATGAAAACAACGATGAAGAATATTCATAGAAGATAATGGAAATTAGCGTTTTTCAAAGGGGGGTGAGGGGTGCTGGGTGGAGAAGGCTGACAAGAAGAAAAATCTCAGAATTTTTCTCTGAAAAATGTCTTCTGATAAATTTCGGCTCAGCTCTAGTTTGAATCTCTTAACAGGTAAGATGCCCCTCTTGTGTCACTCTAATGACACTACTTGTAAAACTTGAAGAGCAGGATTAGGTAGCTTTTTTTGAGCCATGGGCACATTTGACAATTTGAGAAACTGTCCAGGGCACCATCACAAAATGGCTGCCATGGCAGGTGTGACCAAGGACAAGGAATCTGCTGAAAAGACTGAGTACAAGACAGAAGAGTTGTCTGAGCCACAGCATACTAAGCAACATCTTTAAAACTTCAGTTTTCTGCACCAACAAAAACCTATTTCTCAGCAATCCCAGCTGCAGGTAAGAAAATATGTGAATTCTTTAAAAATATATATATTGGAGGGGCAGGGCCCTTTAGTGGGTGCCAAGAAAGGTGTCTGGGGGCACACTGGCACCCTCAGGCACCGGGGGGCTGTTTTCATGGTGCCAGGTTGGTGCCGCCTCCTCCAAAACCGCATGGTTTATGTCTTCCAGGGTGGTGTCAAATAATTCCGACGCTGAGGACGGAGCGCAGGGTTTCTGGCAGCTATCCTGGTACCGGAGCTGCCCCCACCCTCTTCCTGGTGGAAGGCAACCAATCACCAGTGACCTTACACCAGGGAAAAGCCCCTAGATTGGCCCCGGATTGGTCCTGGAGCAACATCAGATGGTGGAAGAGCCATACTGACATCACTCCCATTGAAAAAGTCAGGATAAGTCCCTGACATTTTCAGCGCGCAGCTTTGCAGGAAAGCCCTGCGGTGCCTGCAGAACTGTGGCTGCATCATATAACTGATGCAGCGCAGTTCCGCAGCCACCATGGGCCTTTTTCAGTATCAGAAAACTGTTCCTGTGTCTCCCAGATACAGGGTTGGACCCCGATTCACTCATACTTAAAGCAGGCCCAGTAAAATTAATGGGACAGAGCCATGGCTAATTTATGTTCCATTGGATTCAATGGCTCTACTCTAATATGAATAAGTCTGGATCCAACTCCCTATCTCGTTTGGCCCACAGATGAATTGAAGCATATGTTTTAAGAACTTCTTAAAAAAAAAAAAAAAGGAGCATCATCCATGGTGTATAATGGACCTCTGATGTTCTGAAATAAAGACTATCCCTTGAAGGGAGATCTGGCAATCCTCCTTCCCTAGATGCCTCTTGAAATTGAGTTCCTGAATCTATGGCTGAGCTGTAGAAGATTACTCTTCCTTGTCCTGTCTGACTTCTGGATCCCCCCCCCCCAACCCCAATAACTGTTTTTATGTGAACGTTTTGCTGACATGATTGTTTGCAGGAAGTGCATTTAAAATGAATGGCACTTCCAGTACTGCAAGACAGTCCTCCTCACATGGATCAGGGTTGAGGAACAGGTACTAATCAATCTTAAAACTCCCTCTGGAGCTATGTTGGTCCCTGCATGCTGATCAGTTGTGCTGGGCGCTCAATATGGAATAGATTTGCTCCTTCAACCCAGTCTCTGTTCTTGAACTGTACCAGCGTACGTCCCAGAACCATCCATGTAAAGTTGTGCAAATGTGTAGCCTTGTCTGGCAACAGCTCGCTTTTTGCAAGGTGATGGGTGTGCAGAATTTCTCAGTGTGAAATCAAGACGAAGGGTCTTCTCTGGAATCTGCTGCATGAACCAGGGCAGTGATATGGTGGTATTGGAAGGGTGCTACCAGGGTGTCCCATATGAAGATCACTTGTGTTCCTGTGCTGACGAAGCAGTTGAATCTTTAGGGCATGGGTGGTGGTTGTTTTTTGGGGTGGGGTGGGACTGGAATGTAGCCTCCACAGGAAGGAGTGAAATAGACTACTTTGTCTTCTTATGAGAAAATGTTTGGAAGGTCATCAATGGTATTTGGATTCCTTCCTGGCAGGTACAAACAAGTCAACAACAGAGTCAGTGGCTAAGGCCAGATCTACACCAAGCAGGATATGGCACTTTGAAAACGTTTTGAAAACTGTATATGGAATGTGTCCTGAGCCCCAACAGTTGTCACTACTGTTACAAACCATTTGAAAGCAATAGTGTAGATCCTGCCTTCGTTCCTCTTCTCCAAGGTTTCGTAAAATGATGTTTTCATCCTAATTGTAACTTCTGTGTTTTTAAAAATCTTTTGTACCATGTGCTCTAACCATGCTCATATATTTTAAACATGTGTATGTTTTAACGACTATTTTTAGCTTGTCGTATAATGAATTAATGATTGTGTCTTTATGGTTTTAATGATGACTGCTGTTGTTTCTAATGGGTCTGGGACCGCATAATAAAATGATTGATTGTTATGGCGATTTAAAGTGCCCCTTGACTTCACTAACCCCATACCTACTATGTAATATAGACTCATATCATTTGTGTAGGAATGAAGAGGTATGGGATCTGGGTGTAGCTGCCCCATGTGGTAAAACACTGAACTGCAGGAGGGAGCTTTCATAAGATTTCAGTCCTGACTATGGGCTTTCCTGGCAGGTTCTAGTTCCTCGCTCCCCATCAGGGATGAAATGTGTCAGTTTCACTTTCTCATGTATTTTTTTTAAGCAAGTTATTTTCCTCTTTTCAAGTTCTTTCAACCTCAAGTTCTTTCTATCTCATGTTTATGATGAAATGTGCAAATATTTGGTAAATTCTGATCAGAAATGAACCAAAACAAAATTCTCACTCATCTGCATCAGTCAAATTCAAGAGGTATTCACAGTATGGAGGCGATCATGTTGTTCCTGCCTGCCATGGAGCTGTTCGAAATGAGTAGCCTGTCAGGAGAAAAACAAGCTGCCAGGTCTGATTCAGCATCACAGACATGGCTGAATACACAAGGATTGAAGCCCAGACTTTTAAGAGCTAAGTACTCAAAGCTGTGGGCCTGGATGGGCAAATTGGTCCATTTCTATTTCTCCCACATTTGAACATTTTAAAATTCTTTCTGTCCCATTTATGAAGGAATTTGAACATTTTGGTAATTTCTTATCAAAACAATGGAATTCTCATCCATCACTGCTCACCACAGACTACTGCCTAGCCCTGATATTGTAAGGGTGGACTCATTTAGTAGGGCTGCAATGTTAGTTAATTAAATCTGTTTGATGCCATCATCTACAAATCTTTTGATTGATTAACAGGGTGTCGCTAATTAATCAGGCAGCAGTTTTTTTAAAAAAAAGTTAATTATTTTTGATATAATTGCCTACAAATTCATAGGTGTCTACAAATATAATTATATTTAACATATTATAATTAATAGAATTGCTTACAAATCCATAGGGAGAATCCTTCTTGTACAGGAGGTATGCCTCTTCTGACTGGAGTGAATGCCTCTTCTGGAAGAGAATGGCTGAATTCGGACGACATAATAAGCAACTGTGGGGGAGGAAACAATCATCAGTTGTATTGACTATCGTGTCATCCGAATGCTGCCATAATCAACTCAGCGCTGATCCTAATCCACACCACAGTTGATTATGACCAAATTGTGTGGGGAGTACCCCCTAGATGAACAACTGTAAAGTTGATTATTACCCCACCATTGACTATCATGTTGTCCAAATTCAGCCAGTCTCTTCCTGTGTCATGTATGTGCACCATTTAAAAACAAAGCAGACATTTTATTCATAAGCAAATATATCCAGATTTAATTATTAACCCTCACATGAAGATTTCTTTTATTTAGTTTAGCTGACACATCACCTGCAGTGAATCCACAGGCAGTGAAGACAACTGTTTTTTATATGGTGACCTGTGTGCATCATGTTATAGTGGAGTTATGCACATATTTTACATGGTGACCTGTTTGCATCACGTTATAGTGGAGTTATGCACATATTTTGTGAAGTTAAGAAATGTTTAAGGAAGACTGGTGGTGTCATCAGATTTCTACCAACACTGTTCAAATCGTACACTAGCTTTCACTCTTACAGTCTGGAACAGCCCCCCCCCCCCCCCCGTTGCTCGGTAGATGTTTTGGAACTTGGCCAGATCTGCACCAGGCAGGATATAGTGGTATGAAAGCAGTATGAAAGCGGTATATAAAAGGCAGGAGCCACACCAAGCAGGATATAGCGATATATGGCATATGTCAATGGGCCCCAACAGTTGTCAGTGCACTTCAATACCGCTATAAAGCTCCTGCCTTTCATATACTACTTTCATACCGCTATATCCTTCTTGGTGTAGATGTGGCCTTCTAAGAGCTGTGGTCCAAAACACTTGGAAGGTACCACATTGGCTGGTTCAGACAATATGGATCAGGTGTTTGCCGAATCCACTTAAGACAGTCACTGACTTGTGGCTGAACTGAAGCCTAGTGCAGAGTAAGGCTGCATCGATAGTTACCTTCCCCCTTTCCTATGATTGCCAGAAGTGAAATTATTTCTTGAAAGTAAAGCGTGAGGTACAGCACTCCTTGTAATCTTGGAAAATCAATTCAACTTCGCTTGGCCTTGAGCATTGTCACACGGGCTTAAAGCTGTCTGAGGCTCTGTAAACAAGGAACTGTAAGAAGTGGCAGCGAACTGAGTTGGAGCTGTCACATCGGCTGTTGCAGCTCGATCACACGCTGCTTCTCTTTAATATCCTTACTGATGATTCAGCAGAAGGGGTAATCAGCCCATTAGGATCTGGGCTGCAATTCTGTAACTCACGCTGAGTTATTGTAGGCCGTAAATAGCCCCATGCCTTCAGTAGGGCGATTCGTCTGATCGGATATCCTTAAAACTGAAGTACAGTCCTGCATCTAAATGAAATGTAGTCTAATGTGACACACAAGCCAAGATTATAGAGCTATGTGGAAATGCTGCTGTGAAGGAGTGGGCTTGGGACAAATTACAAAGCAAATTAGTGTGACGTAGTTGGTAGTGAGATGTGGGTTCAGATCCTTGTTTCATCATCAATGGAGGGCTGCTTTTCATGGTACTTTTTCCAATATAGGAACTGTGTTAAAAAGAAGAAGAGAATGTTATCTCATCATTTCTGAATAATATTAATAATATAGGCTTTGATGCTTAGAGTACATCATAGACAGACAGACAGGAGTGAAGCTGGAAAGGAGTTTTTACTGGAAAATGAATGTACAGCCTGTCAAACGGATGGGCTGTTTGTTAATACCAAAGTAATAGTAGTGGTCATATAACAACTGGTGGCCTTAAACAGCTCATACTAACATATGTATGCCCTGCGCAGCTCGCAGCACAAGCCTACATATGTCTACTTAGAAGCAAGTCCCTTGAGTTCAATGGGACTTCCTCCCAGGTATGTGCATATGGAATTGCAGCCTAACAGCACAATCCTATGCATGTTGACTTGGAAATGACCCCACACTTTGTTCAAAGTTGCTTATTTCAGAGCCATTTAGTATAGGATTGCAGCCTATGAGTGTGAGCGAGAGCTAAAACGATTCCTCAGAATGATTCTTTTAACAAATTTTGGTGTCAAAAGGTCCTCCAGGTGTGTGTGTGTGTGTGTGTGTGTATTTGCATTCTTTGATTTCATTATTTGGTACTGCTGATATTTGTCTGTTTAATCATTGATATGCAACGATATTAATATGCAACAGTATTGACAAGTGATAAGTGATAGTGTTACCACAGTGGTTCTCTTCCATACCCTGAGCTTTATTGTTTCATGGAAACATAACTACCAAGAGCCAGAATGTTATATGGTACACGCTTCATTCACAGAAGGCATTTTTGATTCTTCTAATTGCCTGGCGTGAACTGAGAGGGTACCCAACAATCCCCTTTGGCAGCAAATTGCAGAAAATGATCTGTTGTGGTGGGTAAACTGTCTGACAGAGAAGCTTGTCTGGCATTACCAATCCTCTCATCAAGAAACCCCTGATGAAAATTCCTTTGCAAGTGGTTTGAAAAACACGGGTTGCTATATCGTATATGAGTACATTTGAGGCATGTAATGCTATGCAATAGCTGACAGCATGGGTGTTGCTAGGCACTTAAAACATTCGCTGGCCCAGGCGCATAGGACACAAATCTGCATAAGATCGGCATATGCTAATTTATATCTATATATGCACATTTAGAAATAATTACGAGGATTTATCTAAATTTCACAGGAGGCAATGCCAGGCAATTAATTTTTCATCCATATCACCTCAAATCAAATAAATTCTTCGCTTAATTTGCACTCTGCCCCAGATCTCCCCAAACCAGTGGAAAAAGTGTTTTTCTAAGCACATTGCTGTGCAGGGAAGATACTTTTTGGTGGTGTTGCAACAGGTGGGGAGGGGACAGTTAACCCTTCCCTCCTCAGTTGCAATCCCCTCTGAAAACTGCCCACTGCATGGCAATTAAGGGCACAATCCTATGCATGTTTAGACAGAAAACGGCTGGGGAATGCTTAGAGTTGTAGGACTTTTTTTTCTGTCTAAACACGTGTAGGATTGTGCCCTAAGCCAAGCGAAAAACACACACACACAACTTCTATTGGCACCAATGGACACTCATGTCTTTGTGGAATAGAATTGGAGCTAGGGCCTTATGGGCTCAGGTCTAGCTATGCCCCTGGTTAATTGTATTTGATAGCTGAGATATGCAGTGTTGTTTTTGTATCTGATAGCACGTAACAGATAACATGTAGTGGCAGTTAGTATTTGTCAACACTCCATAGACAATACACAGTGGTAATTAGTATTTGACAAAGTTCATATTCGAACCCTGACCCAAATCAAAATAACCCCAATGGGTCTGAAGCATCCCGAAGTTAAAAAAATTCTGAGGTAAAAAACTAAATCAAGGTGCAGATTTAAAATTTCAGTTTGGAATGTTTCATTTAAAATGAGAATGGCAAATGTAGAAAATTCAGCATATTTCAAATATTTGCGAATATTCATTTCACCTCTCGTGTGAAGTGTGAGTGTGGCAGTCCTGGTTCAAATCTCACCTCACCTCAGTGAAGAACAGGAGGGGAAACACCAATGCAGAAACAAAGCTGTAGGTATACAAAATATTATTTATGATGCCCAACGTGTTTGGAATAAAATCTTCCTCGGGGGTGCTGTAAAACACAACCCTCTGTGCTCTCTAATTACCCTCTTGCAAAGTGATTCATTTTGCAAAAAAGTATTTGGAGAGTACAGAGCACAAGAGTGTTATTCTTTACAGTACCCCTGAGGGAGATGTTATTCAAAACGCATCAGGCTAATAAAAAATATTCAGTGCACTTAGGGATTTCCCCTTTGTTTCTTCAAATCTCACCTCAGTCACGAACTCACTAGGTGATCTTACAGAAACCAGTATTCTCTCTGCCTCAGCCATTTGTCTGCAGTATGGGAATAATAATGCTAGCTTAATTTACAGGGGCGTCCTAAAGATTACTGTTTGGTAAAGCTACCCAATTTTGCTTCTGTTGACTTTTTAAAAAATGAAAGCTATTACAGCATCTAAAATAGGCTGACCATATGAAAAGGAGGACAGGGCTCATGTAATTGTAACTATTGTAGAGAAAAGGCAATTTCAGCCAGTGTCATTTGTATGCAATTAATTCCTGGTGAAATTCCCTCTTCATCACAACAGTTAAAGTTGCAGGCATTATACTAGAGTGACCATATACAAAAGAAGGCAGGGCCCCTGCAACTTTAACTGGTGTGATGAGGGAATTTCACCAGGAACTAATTGCATACAAATGAGATAACGTTAAGGTGTATAAATTATGATGATGATGATGATGATGATGATGATATCTCTTTCTCGCTCGTGGCGGTTTTTCTAGACGGACATGATGGGCTTTGCCAAGTCATGCTGTCTTTTATTGATTCAGGAATTTCCTGACAATTGAGCATGTTTTAATTATGACTGCTTTCTGGATGTTGGAGTGGATGTATTCTGTTAGGCCCAGTTTCTGGAGGCTTTTTGTATATTGTTTTGATGTGATACCGGTGACTAATGGGATAATTGTGACCTATTCCTGTTGCCATAGTTCTTTGACTTCCATGGCCAGTGGTGTATATTTTTCTCTCTTGTCTTCTTCCTTTTCAACAACATTTTTGTCATTTGGTATTGCTATGTCGATGAGGTATGTGTGTTTTTCTTTTTTGTCTATGAACATTATGTCTGGTCAGTTGCAAGGTATTGTCTTGTCCGTATGAATTGTTCTGTTTCAGTATATTTTATGATCTGCATTTTCCAAGATTGTTTCGAGTGAATATGTATAGTATGGTGCAGGTTGTTTGATAAGGTTGAATTTGATGGCCAGTTGTTGGTGAATTATTTTTGCAGCTGTATTGTGTCTGTCCGTATAGTCCATTCCTGCCAGAATTTTAAATCCTCCTGTTATATGGTCTAATGTTTCTTGGAATTGATGGCATTTCCTGCATAGGTCTGTTGTTACACTGTTATCTTTTATGATGTATTTTTGGTAGTTCTTGGTTGCTATAACTTGATCCTGTATAGCTATTACGAATCCTTCGGTTTCTGGAAATAGCTCACCCTTACTGAGCCATTCGTACGATTGTTCTTTGTTTATTCTTGAGTTCTGTATTATGTTGTAGTGCTTCCCACGGAGTGCTTTTTGTGCCCATTTTTCTTTTCCCCCTGCGAGTGTGAGTGGTCATGTTTGGTCTTTGTTTTGTAGTGCTAAGTTGAGTGGGGTGTAATTTTTATCTGCTGTTACTATGGCTTTATGAATGGGGGTGTTTTTAGTGTAGAAGAATTCTCTGAGTGATTTTACCTGTTTAGCATGCATTGTGTTAATGTCTAGCAGACCTTTTCCGCCTCCTTTCCTGCTGATTGTTGTTCTTTCAATGAATGAGTTGGGATGGAGCATGCAGTGTTTTGTGACTTCGGTGTGATTGAGTCTGTTTATTTCTTTGAGTTCAGTGTGTGACCAGTGTATGATCCCGAATGAGTATGTGAGAATGGGTGTTGCATAGGTGTTGATGGCTTTGAAAATGTTTCTCGAGTTGAGTTTAGTTATTAGGAATTGTGATAGGCGAGTTTTATATTGCATTCTTAGTTGAGTTTTTAGTGTGGAGTGATTGATTTTTGTGTTTTGTTGGAATCCTAAATATTTGTATGTTTCATTTTCTTCCATGTTATCTAATATTTTGTTATTTAGTGTTTCTGCTGTTTCTTCTTCTTTCCATTTTCCTCTATGTGCAGCATCTTGCATTTTCCCATCCCGAATTCCATTTTCATGTCTGTTGTCAGTTCCTCACAATTACATCTAAAAAAATAAAGAAAAATGTCAAAGTCAGTGAAAAACACAGAAGAACTTTTATCCGTGTCAAGGTTGAAGCATAGATTTTGATGTCATCCATGTACAGGAGGTGATTGATTCTGTGCTTTGCTTGTTTTTGGTGTTTTATGTTGATGCCATATGTGGTGTTGTTAAGGGTGTTGGATAGTGGATTCAGACACAGGCAAAACCATAGAGCACTGAATGTGTCACCTTGGAATATGCCACGTTTGATTTTTATTTTTTCTGTCTGTATATGATCCTTGTCTGTTGTTAGGTGTATTGTCGTTCTTCATGTCTCCATGATTCTTGTCAGAAAGTTTTGGATTGAGGGATGTATTTTGTATATTTTTAGTACTTTTCTCAGCCAGCTGTGTGGGATGGAGTCAAAGCCTTTTTATAGTCTATGTAGCAGGTGTGGAGGTTTCTTTTCTGTTTTTCTGTTTGCTTTATGATGACACTGTCTATTATTAACTGTTCTTTGCATCCTCTATTGTTCTTTTTACATCCTTTTTGTTTGTCTGTGAGTATATTATATTGGGTGACACGTGCTTCAATTTTCTGTGTGATTGTGGTGGATATAATTTTGTAGAGTGTTTGAAGGCATGTTATGGGTCTGTAGTTAGCTGGGTTTTGGGTATCTGGAGTTTTTGGTTTAATGTAGGTTTTGCCTTTGGTTAGGAATGGAGGGAATAAGTGTGGGTGTTCTATGCCTGTGTTGATCTGTTGAGTGAGGTATTTGTGTGTTGATGTAAGCTGTTTGTACCAGAAGTTTTGTATTTGGTCCAGGCCAGGTGCTTTCCAGTTGTGTGTCCTTTGTATTGTTTCCTTCAGTTCCTCCAGAGTTATTGTATACTCCGTTTGCTGTGACAGTTGTCTCTGTCTTTCTTCTTGTATCCTTTCCAGTTTGTGCTTTGTGTTGTACTGGTTCTGACCAGATACTTTTCCAGAATGTGGTTATTTCTTTTTTAGTTGGGGGTGTAATGTTGTTTTCTTTTTTCTTGCTTATTCTATGGTAGAATAATTTCTCATTTCTTTTAAAGAGAGTGTTTTGGGCTTTTCTTTTCTTTGATTCTTTGTATCTTCTTAGCCTGGTGGTCTGGGCTGCCAGTTTTTGTTTCAGTGTGTCGAGAGCTATCATTGCTGTTTCTTTATTGTTTGCTATGATGTTTTGGGTGTTTTTGAGGATGCTTTCCGAGCGATTTCTGTTTATGTATTGCGTCAGTCTTCCTATATCCTTTTGTAGCTTTTCAATTTTGTTTTCAATTCTGATTTGCCATTTTGGTTTGGTTTCTAATCTTCTGAGTGTGCTGTTGTTTGTGGGGAGTTCTTGGTGAGGACAGCTGTGGCTGCTGAGTAGATAATAGAATCATAGAATAGTAGAGTTGGAAGGGACCTATAAGGCCATCAAGTCCAACCCCCTGCTCAATGCAGGAATCTACCTCAAAGCATCCCTGACAGATGGTTGTCCAGCTGTCTCCTGAATGCCTCTTATGTGGGAGAGCCCACCACCTCCCTAGGTAATTGGTTCCATTGTCGTATTGCTCTAACAGTCAGGAAGTTTTTCCTGATGTCCAGCTGGAATCTGGCTTCCTGTAACTTGAGCCCATTATTCTGTGTCCTGCATTCTGGGTTGATCGAGAAGAGATCCTGGCCCGCCTCTGTGTGACAACCTTTCAAGTATTTGAAGAGTGCTATCATGTCTGCCCTCCATCTTCTCTTCTTTAGGCTAAACATGCCTAGTTCTTTCAACCTCTCCTCATAGGGCTTTGTTTCCAGACCCCTAGCCATCCTTGTTGCCCACCTCTGAACATGCTCCAGTTTGTCTGCATCCTGCTTGAGGTGTGGTGCCCAGAACTGGACACAATGTTCATGATGAGGCCTAACCAGTACTGAACAGAGGGGAACCAGTACCTCGCGCGATTTGGAAGTTATACTTCTATTAATGCAGCCCAAAATAGCATTTGCTTTTTTTGCAGCCACATCACACTGTTGGCTCATATTCAGCTTGTGATCTACAATGATTCCAAGATCCTTCTCGCTTGTCGTATTGCTTATTCAAGTAACCCCCATCTTGTAACTGTGCATTTGGTTTCTTTTTCCTAGGTGTAGAACTTGGCATTTATCCCTATCAAATTTCATTCTGTTGTTTTCAGCCCAGCTCTCCAGTCTATCAAGATCACTTTAGAGTTTGTTTCTGTCTTCCAGGGTATTAACAATCCCACCCAATTTTGTGTCATTTGTATTTCTTCTAGGTTGCTATCGTTAATGTATGTCGTGAGTTTACTATTCATTATGTTTATGAGTTTCTGCGTGTCCTTGTTAAACATTATTATTATTATTATTATTATTATTATTATTTCTATACCACCCCGTAGCCGAAGCTCTCTGGATGGTTTACAAAGATGAAAAACCATTAAAAATATTGTATACAAAGGTTAAAAAACCACAGACAGTACACACAGAGACAACATGTATCTAAAACCAGCTTTAAACAACCATAACCAGGTCCTGATTAAAACTCATCATATGCTGCCAAATGCCTGAGAAAAGAGAAGGGTCTTAATTATCATATGGCTATGTTGAGATCTAATTTGTGATGAGAACAAAACACCTCTGCCCATGATGTTGCACCCTTCTACGTTAAAGCGCAATATCCACAGTCTTTCTCACGCATCCCCTCACAAGCTCCCAGGAAATTACTTCACAACCCTACTGTAATGCTTGACTTTTCAAACGGCCATCGTTCTGTGTGGTGTTGGCTGAATCTCTGAATTGTGTCCTTCCAGAAAGTGGGTTAGCTGGCAGTGGTTACTTCCACTGTTCATTGTCTGTGAAGAGATAACAGAGGAAGGCAATGCCCTCCTCCCTTATCTCCTAAAAGGCTTTGAACAAGTAAGTGGCTGGGGAAAGCCTTTGAATCTCAGAGAAGGAATTCACAGCGTTCTTTTGTCGAGTTGAAGGGAATACTGCTGTTCTAGCCAACCCACAGCTGCAGGGCTGCAGGCTGCTGACTCCTCTTTTAGTGGTTTTCCATGATGCCCGAGGTAGGGAGAAAAATGATCAAGTAGATAATGGAGGCAAGTCAGGCTACTGCTGGTTTTTGTTTTTGTTTTTGAAGAAATTTGGTAGGCACCCACCAAAAAAAAACAAAAAAAAAAACAGGAGGGGAAATTTCTCAGCTGAGATACATCACGAAGAAAAGGCTGATTCACACGATCAGCAATAATCAACTGAACATCAAGCAATGGCTTGCATGTATGAATGCATAATAGCAGATCAACCATGAGATAGAAGCCTCATATTGCATTGCATCATCTCTTATGTAACATTTTCAGTCAGAGATGGCTGACCAGTGTCACATATAAATTACAGCCTTCAGAACACTTTTCTGAGTCGCCAGTGAATTTTAGTAGGAGATATTTCTTATAAGAGTTTCTGCAGACAGTATATATATATATATATATATATATATATATATAGTGTTGTCTTGAATTATTTTACAACTCCCTGAATAAGGCCATAAAAGACACATAGACTGAAACGCATTTTTTTCAAAACAAATAAAATCTTTGTTTCAGCATCCCAATATATTTGTCTTCTATTTGTGGGTCTATTTTGGATGCTCTCCTGCTTCTGCACCATAGGTTACGAAGCTATTTGTCTGGCCTCTGGTGGCATTACCAACTTTTAAACAAGGTGGGGTCTTTTTAAAGAATGCCCACAATTTCATCATAGAGAAAATAAAAATGTTTTTGAGTGGCAAGAGAGAGATAGGCCCTTTCCACACCAGGCAAAATGCCTGGGATGGACCCTGGCTGTTCCCTGTGGGTCCACATGACGCACAGGGAGTAGCGGCGGTTGGGGGCACAGGATTTTTCCTGGTTCTCAGGAACCAAAAAAATCCCGATTTTTCCGCGATCCCAGGAAGTTCCCGGGACCACGGAAGAATGTGGCTGCCCGCCCCAGTGCAGCCGCGCTTACCTGTGAGTAAGTACGGCTGCACCGATGGCCATGGAGCCGCACCGCACGGCTCTGAGGCTATCAAGAAAGGGGGTGGCAGCAGTTTCGCCACCCCCAGGAAGGCAGGGAGGAGGTGGGGGCCCATGGTTTTTTTTTTAAAAAAGCTCACCTTTTGCACACGAGCACTCGTGCGCTCTTCTCCATTCCAAAGATTTTTAAAAAAGGTGGGCGCGAGTTGCGGTGGCCTGGGAGAAGCCTGGGCCGTTGCATGTGGGTTGAGTGTGCCGATCTCGGAAGTAGCTACTTCCGGGATCGCCCTCTCCCCGCCCTTTCTACCCCTATGGTGTGGAAAGGGCCACAGAGAGAGAGAGAGAGAGAGAGAGAGAGAGGGTGGGAGAGAGAGAGGGAGGCAGCAATAGTGGTTTCTGCAAAATGGTGAGGTGGTCTGCTTGTGTCGTGAAATATATGTCAGATCCCTGGGTCACTATCTGGAGAATATGCAAAAAATGGCTATCCCTGTTTCACATTGAGAGCCAGTGTGGTGTAGTGGTGAAGTTTGGACTGGGACCACAGAGACCCAAGTTCACATCCTCTCTTGGCTATGAAGCTGACTGGGTGATTTTGGGCCAGCCACTGATCTCAGCCTAACCTACCTCACAAGGTTGTTGTGAGGATAAAACGGGGAGGAAGAGGATCATGTATGCTGTTGTAGGATCTTCAGAGGAAAAGGTCGGATATGAATATAATAAATAAACAAAAATAAATAATACGTTGTTCATATATTTGGTTGCTGAGTAATCAGATGAAGTGTCTTTGTCTACAAGGGACCAGGTCGTAGAGTATTTGCTACTGCCACGTTGCAGAGTATTCTTTAACGTACCTGTCCTTTGTTAAAAGTTTCTTCCTTCTTTTCTTAAATTCAACATTCAATGTTGGCCTAGGATTGGGGAAACCCTTGTTCAAATCTGTATCCAGCTATGAGTTCACTGGATGACCCTGGGCCAGACAGGTTCTCTCAGCCTAACCTACCTCACAGACTACAGAATGAGAGGTGGAGAACCATGTATATCACCTTGAACTCCTTGAAGGAAAGATGCATTATACATGTAATGACACATACCTACTACATGCTACACAATCAATTAGAAAACCTAAGCTGCCATTCTTTGAATGATATCCATGGGAAGTTTTTCTTTCTTTTTTTTTTTTAAAAAAGAAAGAATCAGCTTGTTTATTATGAACTCAATTCCTTCTAAGCCTGACTCTATTAGCTGTAACCGGAACTTTTAAAACAAGTTGGAGAAAGGCTGTCTCCATGAATACAAACATCCACATCCGTTTTAACTAATCCTATCTTTAACACGACGAAGCACTGCTGATTTTGGATGTGCGCAATGATCTGAACTTGACAGGGAGTTTGAGAAAATGACAACTTCACTGGCAACTCCTCTCTGCTAACCGAGATCAAAGGCATGCAAGAGCTGGAATACGAAGCCCACAATGGGAGTGCGGAAAGATGCAACAAATAACTTAAGCAAACAGGCGAATTGTCAGGGTTGTTAAGAGCAGGCAGACTTAACCATCCCTCTTTTGTGCTCACTTCAGCACTCTGCAATAAAACTTGGTGTTTTTTTTTCATTGCTTAGGGAAAACTGCCTATAAAGTTGGGGATCTCATTTGCTGTTCAGTACTGACCATGCCAACTAATGTCGGCATTTGTCCGTGCACCCGTTGCACCTCATTCTCACTCTTACTTTGCAGGTTCCAGCAGGATTTAAGCCAAGAGCCTCTTCAGCTGTTTACTGCTGCATCACTCCAGGATGCAGTGAACAAAAGGACCAGCAATGTCATCTTCAAGCCCGGCATGGCCACACATCCTAGAGTGCCCATTGGTTCTCCCTTAATTAGCCTAGATTTAAATGCTTCTAGGTCATCCCTTGCCTGTTCATCTCACTTGCATGTGTCTTCCATATTATTCTCTTTAGAATAATACCTTGGCTTTGGTTCTGGTCAGTGAACAATTTGATATTGGACAATCCTTTTCTGTATGCTTTGGACTTTCCTGGTTTGGCAGCCCCTAATGCTGCAGGTAGGGTGACCATCTTTTGCAGATGACAATTCCTTATTTGATGGGCTATCAGAAGACAGTCTTCTATTTTGAAGGCATCCTCTATTGGAACGGCTGTCCAGTCCTGGTCTAGATTAAAGATGAAGAACTATCAGAAGAAAGAGCTGTGTCTTGAAGGTGCCCATCACCAGCACCTGGATAGCAGACTGGACAAGGTACACAGGTCACCTGCTCACAGTATCCCACCCCACAGTGACATATATTGCATTATAATGAACTTATAATAATTATTTCTAAATATGCACCTGTACATATAAATTAGCATATGCAAACTTTATGCAAAGTGGTGTCCTTTTTTGTCCCTTTTTGGTGATTCATAAGCAGCCACCCTCACTGCAGGGACTTGAGATCTTATCATTGTTACATTTCATCAGTTTAAAACATGGAGGATTGGCATATTGAGCATATTCTCTGCATGTCCTCATTGAGGTCATGCTACTCCAAAAAAAAAAAAAAAAAACCATATACAGTGCAGACATTGGAATACCGACATCAGAGTGGCGTTCCATGGCCGTGCTGGGGGAGGTTGCAGACCTGGAGGATCTAAAGCCCTCCTGTTGCTGTGACACACCCCTTGAGCAGAGGAAGGGCTATGCCAACCTTGGAGGTGGCATAGTTCATTTCCTTCCCATTAATATCAATTGGAGGGCAAAGTGAAAATAGCAAGGAAAGGAAATAATCAAATAAATGGGAGAAAATGACACCCACCCACACCTTCTGCTCTGCTGATGTAAGTCAACATAGGGTGACTACTTGTGAATCACCAAAAAAGAGGACATGCATCACCAAAAAAGAGGACAATTATTTGCACAAAATTTGCATATGCTGATTTATATGCATGGATGCAAATTTAGAAATAATAATTATAATTTAAATAGAAATGTAGTATATCTCAACATAGTGTGGAACACTGTGACCAGGGGGCTGTCTATATGCTTCGAAAGCCCCATGGTGGCTGCGTGGTGGCACTGCATCAGTTATACAAGACAGCAGCCACCTCGCAGTCATTGCGGGGCTTTCCCACAGAGCTGTGAAGTTAAAAAGTTGGGGACTTTTTCACTGTAGCAAGGCGAGTATGGCACATCCACCATTTAACCTTGCTGTGACGTCATAGCGGAGGTATTCCTGGGTGGATGACAATCCTTGATTGGTCACTGTCCACCTTGGCAGAGGGCAGGGGGTGGGCCCAGTGAGCTGAATGGCCACTGGAAAGCCTGTGCCCTCTTAGTTTGGATTAGGTGCCGCCACCCTGCAGCAGAGAAAGCGTGGGGTTTCCTTAAACGCGGCAGCAACCCGGCACCATCAAGGCAGGGCGCAGGTGACCTGTGCGTCTTGCTCAGTTTGCTGTCCAAGGGCTTTTGATGGGCAGCTTCAGTGCCCAGCTCTTCCTTCTGATGGGTCTTTATCTTTATCTTGGACTGTGCAGCCCTTCAAAAAGACATCACCTTCAAATAGAGGACTGTCTTCTCTAAAAGAGGACACTAAGTCAACAAGGCATTTGAAAGGCAAAGTTTAGAATGTGTACATGAAGACTGGTGAAGACCCATTAGTGTTTGTTAATCTGTTCCTTATGATTCTTGGGCCGGGTTTGGCTGGCAGGGGAAGTGAACTGCTGTGATATATTTGTTGGGAGTGTGCTTTTTAAAGTAACCAGTACTTCCATATCATGTCTGTGTTCCTCATGCTAATGATGATCTGGAGGTAAAGGATTGTTTTGCTTCAAAACCATCTGTATATACTCGATCTAATTCTGTGATTATTTATCTTGTCAGTTTTTCCATTGAGGCAGCTCTTCAGGTTTTCCAGAGCTGTTGTCTGTTCTGAGTGTCTTTCCTGGTAGTGGATGATAATGCTTCTTGCAGCTATAATGAGGGGATGGATCAATGTTGTCTGGCTGTACTTAGACACGTCAGTAACTTCACAAAAATATTCCAAGAAACTCCTCACAATCTACTCTTCGGATATCATACTAATAAACTTTGCAGTTCTTGGTTTGGTGAAAATTTAATCTCTTAGAAGACTCTGTATGTATGTATGTATGTATGTATGTATGTATATCTATCCTGTCTTTCATCATCATCATCATCATCATCATCTATCATCATCTATCATCACCTGGAGAAAAAAAGGTGGACTGACTGTCCGGTTTCCTTTCATATATTGTGTAGAATAGTTGTCATCCAAGAAAAGTTTTAGTTCAAAATACAAAAATGTATACTTATCTAAAGACAATTAGGATCAACCTCTGTTCCTGGTTTCTTAAGGTTGATGGTTTATTTTGCCTACACCATCCCATTCACACATAGCACAACCCTAATCATGTTTACCCAGGAGTAATTCTGCTGTAGTCAGTGTGGTTACTCCTAGGTAAATGTAAGATTGCAGCCCTAACCTGCTTTTCATGCAGTTATTTCATTGCTTTTTGAGAAATTTAGATTCTGTGTTTTCTTTTATATTTATCAACTTTCGATTTGATAAACTTTCTATTTACATTATTATTGTGAGTATTAGTACTAGTATTATTGTAATGCCATACATGGCACTTCACAGAGCAGCATAAACAAAATGACAGGTCCCTGAGGAACTTATAAAAAACTCTGAAAGTGGAGAAGATGGCAATGGAAGAAGAGAGAAAAGAGGCAAGGGCTTGCATTTTTGCCACACTCTGTCCTGAAATATATTATTTCATAGTGGTTTGCCTGGACTCAATGGGCATTACTTACATTAAAACATTCTATGTAGACATTCGATACAAGTTTAACCATCATGGCTTCTTCCAGAGCTTGCTGGGAAATATAATTTGGTGAGGGTCCTGAGAATTCACTTTTGGAGATCCCTCCTCCTTCCTTGCAGAAATGCAATTCCCAGAATTCCCTGGGAAGAGAAAGTTACAGCTGCCCCACAACTCTCCAGTGTATACAATGTGATTATATACAGTTAAAGTTGCAGGCACATACTAGAGTGACCATATACAAAAGAAGGCAGGGCCCCTGCAACTTTAACTGTTGTGATGAAGAGGGGATTTCACCAGGAACTAATTGCATACAAATGACATTGGCTGAAATTCCCTTTTCTCTATAACTGTTAAAGTTACATGAGCCCTGACCTGGACTTTATCTGGTCACCCTAACCAGGGTCCCAATGAAAATCAGGCACCTTGGATACCTTCTTTAGAGTTCTGACTGGTTCTGATTGAAACCTGAAATGGATTCACTGCCCCACTGACCTTGAAGCCACTAGCCTCCACTGATCATTTTATTTCAGCATGGTGACCACTCTTGAGAATTATCCTTCAACATGTCCCAATCTTTTCTTGACCTCACTCACATCACCCTGAAAAATGTTTGGAGTTGTGCTAATAGGTGTTGCGGTTAATATGGCAAGACTGATGTTTCAACAACAACAACAACAACAACAACAACAATAGAACATGTTTTAGATTAGATCTGTGGTGACTATCGCAGAAGTATAATTGAGTGCATCGGTTAGGCTATAGTTCAGAAAAGCTTATGTCAGAATGAATTTGTTAGTTTCTTTAAGGTGCCAGAAGACTCTTTATGTATTTGTTTATTTAATTTCTATCCTGTCTTTCCACCACAAAATGATAGGAGATAGATGATGGTCTGGGAACAAAGCCCTATGAGGAGAGATTGAAAGAACTAGGCATGTTTAGCCTGGAGAAGAGAAGACTGAGGGGCGACATGATAGCACTCTTCAAATACTTGAAAGGTTGTCACACAGAGGAGGGCCAGGGTCTCTTCTCGATCAACCCAGAATGCAGGACATGGAATAATGGGCTCAAGTTACAGGAAGCCAGATTCCAGCTGGACATAAGGAAAAACTTCCTGACTGTTAGAGCAATACGACAATGGAACCAATTACCTAGGGAGGTGGTGGGCTCTCCCACATTAGATGGACAACCATCTGTCAGGGATGCTTTAAGGTAGATTCCTGCATTGAGCAGGGGGTTGGCCTCAGTGGCCTTATAGGTCCCTTCCAACTCTACTATTCTATGATTCTATGATTAAAAACAAAATATAAGATAAAAACATAATGTTAAAACAAATACATTAAAAACACAAAAGTAAACGAAATCAACAAAACCCAACCATTTAAACCCCTTCAGCTACAGATCAGCTTATATGACAAAGGCTTCTCTGAATAAAAATGTGTCTGACAGTGGGAGAAAGGATGGGACAACCTAACCTCCCTTAGCAAGGACTTCTAGAACCAGGGAATGGCCCCTGAAAAGACCCTCTATTGCATCCCCACCAAACATGCCTGCAGTGGTGGTGGGACCAACAGAAGGGCCTTCCCTGAAGATCTTGAAACCTAGGCAAGCTCAAATGGGAGAAAGCATGTTGTTTTTCTATTGGCATGCACAAATTAATACCTTTGGGGAAGGTGTGTAGCTTCATAGCAGCACACCTGCTTTCCATATAGAAGGTGCCAGGTTCAATCTTCAGCATTTCCATTTGAAAAACAATTAGGTGAATGGTGGGAAAATCCACCGCTGAATACTGGGCTAGATGAACCTGTGGTCTGAGTTTGCAGGCTTATAGAATAAGATGTACCTGGGAGATAAGCCTCAATGCAACTTACATGATCTGAAAGACAGTGACTTCACACATACATTTGCCTTTTGATGACTGCAGTACTAGGGATATATGGATTTAGTTCCATCTGTTCCATCTATGTTTCATGGATTGTAAGCAGCCTTTTGTTCTGTCATCTGTTCATTGATGGGATAGAATGTCAGAATTTACCAGAATTTCATTCTACGTTGCATTAGCGCTAGGGCTCTTAGTTCATGCACATTCACTCAAATCACCCCCTCCCCAAAAGAGAAAAACTAGGCCATGTGTACACCAGCCATTTATCCCGGCTGGTCACGTGACCATCCCTAAGTATGTAAATGATGTACAGGGGATCCCGGGGTTAACCAGGGATGACCACTTACTTTGCCCGGGATAACTGGGATCACAGTTTTCCCAAATTTTACCGTGGTCCTGGGACAACCCCAAGATCCGTGGGCAGTGTGGCACATGCTCCCGAGATTGTCCCTTCTTCCTCTGAGTAGTGGGGCTCTGCCATCGGACACGGAGCTATGCTGGGAAAAAGCCTGGAAAACCCGTAGATGAAGATGAGCCCCTAGTGTGCAAGTCTGTGGAATCCACGTGAGTTGGAAAAAGCTAGTCTACTGTGGAATCCACAGGTCAGATTCACAGAAATCCGAACTCATTTCAATCCATTGCGTGTTTCTCTGACATCCCTATGCAGTACTTGGTGGCGTACTGCATGGATGGTGCAAATACCAGAAGTAGAACATCGAGTGTCATCAAGTGATGTACCTCCATCTGTAAATCAACTCAGGATGTAAGCCTCTAGCTTGAAACAAAAGCTATCTATCTATCTATCTATCTATCTAGCTATCTATCTAGCTATCTATCATCTATCTATCTATCTATCATCTATCTCTCTATCTGTCATCTATCTATCTATCTATCTATCTATCTATATCTATCTATCATCTATCATCATCTATCTACCTATCTAAAACAGCATTTCCCCCCGTACCATGAACATCAGTTTTTTTTACCCCTGAAGTGCTAATTTGAACTTCAAAAGTTTTCTAAGATGTGAACATCTCAGCAACTAAATGGAATAGTACAAACTTTTGGCTATGCTGCTGGATCACAGATAGCTTGCCAATCTATTTATATTTCTGCCCTTGGTTAAGATCAAGTGTCTTTAATATATACCCCTCTAATTCTTAGATTGCAATTCAAGTAAAAATCAAAGAGACATAAGAACATTTTTGTGACTTTAAAATGTTTCGTTTCTTGAAGTTGAAACATGCAGTTGGAGGTCTCTCTTCCTTATCGTATGGCCAGAATTACCCGGTGTGATCTGGATTACCCAATTCTCCCTGAAGAAGGGCTCTTTTGAGCTGTTATTTCTTTTGTGTGTTTCTTATGAATTTTCAGGCTCTGTAATATATTCTCAGCTATCTCTTTTAATGAACCTCATGGGATCAAGACTTCTGTTTTAGAAAGGGCAGATTTGGAAGTGATGCCAGTGGAAGGCACGAGTCATTCATGTGTCTGGCTACTGGTCCTTTTCTGAAATTTCCCCAAGTTGTAAACTCTTGTTCAAAACATTTGGGATATGGGATGATTAGTTTAGAAGATGGGTGTTGAGCTTCAGGTCTGCCGGGAAAATCCAGCCAAACTGGGGTCCCAATCTTCTCCTGTGGATGGCCAACCTCTTTTCCCCAACCATTGCTTTTTTCCTGGTTTCCTAGCTTTTGTGTGTATTCCTCCTATTCTGAAAGGTTGAAATGCCTCTCCTGAGGCTTAGTTACTGGCAGTAAGAACTTCAAGTTAAAATATGCTGGTATATTTGGCCCACCCCTTTTACTTTGGCCCTGCCCACCAGAGGAATGTGGCCCATGAGAGCTTTTCTGAAATTGAATTCAGCCCTTGGGTTGAAAGCAGTAAATACCCCCTGGTTTAGAAGAATCTATTGGCTTACAGTGAAAAGAGGTTATAGTAGCTAATGAATGGGAATCCCCATTATTAGGAATAGAGCAATATGTTGGTTGATAAACCCAGAGTGGCCCTGTTCAGACAACACACTAAACCAAGATGGTCAAGTGTTTTGAACTAAACGTTATCGCTTCGCATGTCATGTGAACCATGACTTGGTGTGTCATGTAAACCATTCCTAATCACAGTTTAAACACGCTCACTAACTGCTTGCTGCAAAAGGGTTAGCGGCCCAACCATGGCTCAGCGTGTTGTCTGAACATGCCCAATATGAAATAGGAAGAAGGTTTGGAATATAGTGTTAATGATATGTGGAGAAAAGGTAATCTCCATGATGACAAGGGGCTCTAAGTTTGTCCTATTGCACATAATAAAGGGCAACAAACTCCTAAAGACACAGAAAGGGCTATTTTAGCCTTTGCTGCTAGAATAGCAAGCAGATGTAAGAGCTCTGCCCTTCCTTCCTTATAGTGATTGAGTTAATAAGGCATAGGGCATCATAGTTATTGAAGGCATGTCATGCAGAAGATGGTGCAGACTCATTCCCTCTTGCTCTGCAGAGCAGCACCAGAACCAGTGGGTGGAAATCGCAGGGAAGCTGATCAGCTTTAGGACAAACGTCCTAATGGTAAGAACTGTTTGGTGGTAGAACAGACTGCCTTGGGAGGTGGTGGTTTCTCCTTCTCTGGAGATATTGAAGTAGAAGCTGGACAGCCACCTCTTAGGGATACTGTAGCTGCATCTTGCAATGTAGATCCTGCAATGAACAGAGGGCTGGACTAGATGACCCCGAGATCCCTTCCAATTCGATAAGGTTATATATCAAACCTGAGGCCTGAGGCACCACTTTCTCACTGTTTGCTTCCCTTTCCATTCATTTATTGAAACGCCTGAAGAGAAAAGGAGGCATCCAAACTCAATGTAAAATGCCTTCTTGTAATATATATGGTGAACTGTGTTTGTTATATGTACCTTATGGTGTTGATATTGTATCTAACATGGATAAAAAGCAACAAGTAATAAGGAAGTCTGAGGTGTGTTTCAGGGTGCTCTCTCTGTCACTGCCACAGTGAGGCCCAGTAGGCCTGGTCACTGCCCTATGTGAATTGGATGGATGTCCTAGAACAGGAAGGCAGAACCTCTGGTCACTGGTCCCAATCCAGCCTTCTGGGGATCCCCAGATGGCTGTTCTCCCTTCCCCTGGTCCCATCTAGGGATGTATAGATTTTGGAAAACCCATTCTATCTGTGTTTCACAGATCATCGAATTTTTTCCAATTACCCAAAATTGTGCAAATTTGCATTTGCACAAATTTGCACTTGTGAAAATGTGCAAATCCCCCTCCAAAGACACATTTTTGTGCTTTAGCTGCTGCTGCTGCTGCTGCTGCTGCTTCTTCTTCATTTATTTATTTATTACATTTGTATACCACCTCATAGACAAAGCAATCTGGGTGGTTTACATAAGATTAAAAAATTTAAAAACAATATACAAAAATTTAAACTGCAAAAACATACAATATGCACATACATTTAAAATCACTATAATAACTTAAAAGCTATAAGCCTAAAACCAAAAACAGACCCAGGCTCCTCAGATATTGCCAAATGCCTGAGAGAAGAGGAAAGTCTTGACCTGGCGCTGAAAAGATAACAATGTTGGCGCCAGGCGGGCCTCATCAGGGAGATCGTTCCACAATTGGGGGGCCACCACAGAGAAGGCCCTCTCCCTTGTTGCTGACCTCCGAGCTTCCCTCGGAGGAGGCATTCGGAGGAGGGCCTTAGATATTGAACGTAGTGTTTGGGTAGGTTCATGTCGGGAAAGGAGTTCCGTCAGATATTGTGGTCCCAAGCCGTGTAAGGCTTTATAGGTTAAAACCAGCAATTTGAATCGGGCTCGGAAACATACAAGCAGCCAATGCAAGCGGGCCTGAGTAGGTCTTATATGCTCGAACCTTCTGGTTCCAGTTATCAATCTGGCCGCTGCATTTTGCACAAGCTGCAGCTTCTGAACCACCTTCAAAGGCAGCCCCATGTAGAGTGCATTGCAGTAATCTAACTTGGAGGTTACCAGAGCATAGACAACTGAAGCCAGGTTATCCCTGTCCAGATAGGGGCATAGCTGGGCCACCAACCGAAATTGGTAGAAGGCACTCCATGCCACTGAGGCCGCCTGAGCCTCAAGTGACAGAGATGGTTTTAGGAGAACCCCCAAACTATGAACCTGCTCCTTCAGAGAGAGTGCAACCCCATCCAGAACAGGTAGAAGACCCTCCATCCGGTCAGCAGAACCACCCACTAACAGCGTCTCAGTCTTGTCTGGATTGAATTTCAGTTTATTAGCCCTCATCCAGTCCATTGTCACAGCCAGGCACTGGTTCAGCACATCCACAGCCTCACCTGATGTAGATGAAAAGGAGAAATATTGCTGCGTACTGATGACAACGCACTCCAAAACTCCGGATGACCGCACCCAATGGTTTCATGTAGATGTTGAACAACATGGGGGACAAGACTGACCCCTGCGGAACCCCATACTGGAGAATCCACGGGGCTGAGCAATGTTCCCCAAGCACCACCTTCTGGAGCCGACCCACCAAGCAGGAGCAGAACCACTGCAATGCAGTGCCTCCCAACTCAGACAGTCGTCCCAGAAGGATACCATGGTCGATGGTATTGAAAGCCGCTGAGAGATCAAGGAGAATCAACAGAGTCACACTCCCCCTGTCTTTCTCCCAACCAAGGCAGTTTCAGTGCCAAAGCCAGGCCTGAAACCCGACTGAAATGGATCCAGATAATCGGTCTCATGCAAGAGTGCCTGGATTTGGTTCGCAACCACCCACTCAATGACCTTGCTCAGGAATGGAACATTTGCCTATGGGGGAAATGTGCATTTTCATCTGATGTTTTTATTTTAGGTGTTTTCCTACCACTAAATTTGTGTAAAATTCTGGAAACTAAAAAATCCAACCCGCAGGTCCATTGAATCCATGCAACTTGGCAAAAGCCGCTCCGCTGTGGAATCCAGAGGTCAGATTAATAGAAATCCAAATGCATTTGATTCCATTGCAGATTTCTCCAACATCCCTAGTCCCACCCCTTTCCCCAAACCATCAGTCAATTGGTGCTTTCATGGCTTTTGTGTGGTTTTCCCCTCCCCCTACTCTACAAGGTTGAAATGATCTCCTATGGTTTAGTCACTGGCAGTAATAGCTACAATATGCTGGTGGTTTGGGCATTCGGCCCTGCCCCCTTGGCCTTTAGCCCTGCCCCCTTTTGCCTTCAGCGACACCCACCCTGGAATATGGACCGCAAGAGCTTGTCCGAAATGGAATTTGGCACTTGTACTGAAAGAGGCCAGATCTACACCAAGCAGGATATAGTGGCATGAAAGCGGTATATAAAAGGCAGGAGCCACACCAAGCAACATATAGTGGTATATGGTATGTGTCAATGGGCCCCAACAGTTGTCACTGCACTTCAATACTGCTATAAAGCAGTAGTGTGGCTCCTGCGTTTTATATACCCCTTTCATACTGCTTTCATACCACTATATCCTGCTTGATGTATATCTGGCCAGAGATTCAACCCCACTGGCCTAGAATGCCTCTTAGGAACTTTTCTAAACACCTGACAGATGCTCACGAGTTGTTCAGCAGAGAAATCGATGCAAGGGTGTTCTCCCTGAAGGTAGAAAATTTGAAAATCGCTGCATTAAGCAAAGGGTTTAAAAACAAAATGCAGGCCTATGTGAAATTGAGGAAATCACTGTGCAACAATGAAGGAAGCCTAACACTGTAGCTCCAACCCACCCACCCCCTGCCAATCGTGCATACTCCCCTATTCAGCTGTGACCTAATCAGTTCCTCTTATGTTTATTACATGGAAAGTGTTTCAGGCAGTTTTTGTAGCTTTACAACAGTCTAACAAACGAATGAGCGCAAGTAGAACAAAATTCTATTTTAAAAGTCTGATTTGGTAATTGAGGTGACAATGGGATGAAAGACGCCTGATCAATCCATGAAACACTGGTGGAATGGATCTTACAAAATCCATACATCCCTAGTCCCTGCAATCTCCTTATCCTCCTTTAGCATGCCTTGTGCTCTCTCATTGTTCAGCCACCACCCTAGAAAGCTTCTTGCCTCTGATGTATTCAAAGAATGTGTTATTGTTGCTCTTAGGCTGCAATCTTATAAACACTTCCCTGGGAGTAAGGCTCATTGAGTATAAGGCTTATTAATGGGACTTGCTTCTTCTGTGTAGGCAGAATTGCCCTGTTATTGTTTCTGTTGATATGCTCCTCAAATTATTTTTGTTTGTTTGTTTTTGCATCCCTTATTAACTGCTTGCAGGATTGTGTTCCTTTTTGTTCTCCTCATTTGAGTGAGACCTCTATGCCTCTAATAGCTTCCTTAGCTCTGCTGATTAACCACACTGGCATACTGCTGGACTTGGTGGTACCTTTCCTGATCTGTGGAACACATTCTAGCCAAGCTTCTATCCTTGTGGTTTTGAACAGAGCTTTGGCTATTTGGGTGGTACAGAAATGTAATAAGTAAATAAATAATTCCCCAAATATTCTGGAGAGATTTGACCCTCTTGATTCCCCCCTTTTTTTACCAGACCCCTCATTTTTAAGAGGTTTCTTCTTTTGAAGCTAAGTGTGACAGCATCTGACTTCCTTGGCATTTTTTTACATACGTACATGTTGGATTCAGTAGCTCCAGGGTCACTCTTTCCAGTTGGCTCTGGCTGAGGCATGAACACTGGCTGTGCACTCAAGCAGCAGCACCCCTTCTCTCACCTAAACACTATCCCTGCTGGTTCATGGCTTATGATCTCCAGGTAATGCCTATTGCTTGTTGCTTTCTCTCTTGTGTCCCCCCTTTTTTTGTACTGTAGTCTTAAACCCTGGGAGCTCCCTCTCCTTGCCCTTAGATGGCCCTTTTTTCCAGGCTTGCAAAAGGTGTGTTGGAGGCATGAGTTCTCCCCATAAACCCGATGTGGATTGAACTCCCAGTTCCTGTTTTCCAGCCCCATGCCATATGAAGTGAGCCACTGGGGGCTGCTGTTGTCAGTATGTGTTCATCATGTGTCCTGGCTCCTCCCTCTGGCCACATGGCAAAGGGGAGGTCTTTACCTCCCTAAGGCCCCCTCCACAAGGATGCGCTTTTGCGCCCTGTTCGGGGATTATGCGCATTATCGCGGAGGCACATTTACTCCTAATCCCTCTGCACGGGAGGCGGCGAGAGGCGGCGAAGCGCATTAATTGATGTCCAAAAAGCACTTTACAAGAAGTTAACGCGCATAATCGCTTGTTCACATGGCGAAAATGCGCTTTAACGGCCGGAGCAAAATAAAAGTCGCTATTTAACGCGCATTCGATAATGCGCATAATCCGGGAGATAACGCGCCTCTACGCCCGTTTTGCGCTCCGCTGGTGTGGAGGTAAAATTTATAATGAGCCTTCAAAGAGCATTAAACCTCTCTTGTGGAGGTAGCCTGACTGAGTCTTGAACCCTTGTACAAGGAAGGCTGGAATAAGGCCCCTGAGAGCATCTCTGAAACTGAATTCAGCCCTCAGGCTAAAAGAAGTTCAACACCCCTCTGCTGTACAGCTTATATGAACAGAAGATTTTCAATTGAGCTCCATCCTTTGACCCATTGGGCTTTGCCCTCTTGACCCTTCCCCTGATAGCCCCTTTGCCTACATGCTCCTCCCACTTTGCATTTCAGCTAGATGGGCTTTCTCGCCCATCTAGCTGAGGCGTTGGGGAGGGAGAGGGAAGGAGGCTGGGGAGGCTGGAGGATTCCTCACAAGCTGGCCTCCCCAGTCCCCCTCCCCTCCCTGCCCCCAGAACACCCCTGTTACCTTCCCTCTAAGATTGCTTTACCTCTCTAGGGGCCATAGGATCGCCTCTGTGCTCCTTCGGCTCTGCATTTCAGCTAGATCGGCTTTTTCGGTGTCAGGGAGGGGGAGGTAAAGAGGTAGGGAGGCTGGAGCATTTCTCCCCAGTCCCCTCCTCTCCCTGCTCCCTCTGAAGTTGCTTTACCTCTCTAGGGAGGCATAGGATTGCTCTCCCCATTTCTTTTTAATCTACTTTTTTTTAAAAAAAATCTACTTTTAATCTAAAATGCTTGTAGTCTACTGCCCCTCCTACATTTAAAGAATGTCATCTACTACTTTGCTTTTTCCACTGACCTTTTGAACATCTTAACTGCTGCTTGTTGCTATGGGCTCTCTATTTTTCCCCCCTTACATCACAAGGAATCATAATTGTCATGCATTTGTCCTTCCCTTCGTACGTCTGGATATCTGCTTTCCATATATCCTGCAGGCCATAACCAGGTGGAAACTGTTGCTTGAAGGAGGTAGCTACATGAGGGGGCTTCCAGGTACAGTTTTACCCATCTCGGGCATTTTGAATCAGATGTTCCACACAGAGGCTGTGCTAGGTACATACACAGCCTTCCCATTTTTTTCGCTTCATGGAAAATTCCTCTTCCCTGAATACTGGCATCATGTGGTTTGAACACTGATCCTCAAAAGAGGGCATGCAGTTTCTACGTGGATATGATGAACCACTGTGAGATTTTTATTATATTTAGCAGTATATAAATGTTATAAATGAATAAATAAATACTAGAATTGTTGTTCATTGCATGTGGAATAGTCTTTGTTTCTAATTGATGGGCAGTTATTAGCATGATAAAATTCGTTCTCTGTGCTGGGGGGGAAACGCATCACCTGCAAATTTTGCATTATTTCCCATTGCGACAGCACAGTCCCTATACTAATCTGCATGATTTTTTTGTAAATACATTCCTGATGTTGATTGGAATCAATTGTGCTGTGTAACATCTTGCAGAAAGGGGTCTGTCTCTTTAGTGCTTTTTTTAGACCCACAAATATTCCTCATAAAACTCTTTGTTTCTTTTGAGCATCTATCCATGAAAGTAAATATCCACATTGGCACCGGCAAATCAGAGATATTTACAGATCCCTAGAGAGGTGATCACTCTGCTGATCCCTGCTGGTCCGTATGGAAAACTTGAGCAGTAGCAGGATTAGGGTAGACAGCACCTCGAACTTCCTTCAGCTCAAAACCTCCATGGTACCTTGTAACTCTTCCTTTATTTGCTTCCCACTGTCGTTCGGGAGAAACTTGTCATCTAGATCAGGGGTGGGCAGATCAATTCCCAGAAGCCTCTGCCTGCATAGCCAGTGGTCAGGAATGCTGGGAGCTGAAGTCCAAAACATCTAGAGATCTATCTTCTGCCCACCCGTGATCTAGAGCGTTGGCTGGCTACTTTGGAAAAACAGTCACTTGGATCTGTTCTGACTACAATTTCCTTGAGCTGTGGACAAGATCCTTGGCCGTATGAGAACAACTGCATGGCTGAATTCGGACAACATGATAGTCAACGGCGGGGTAATAATCAACTTTACAGTTGTTCATCTAGGGGTTACTCCCCACACAACATGGTAATAAATAATCAACCGTGGTGTGGATTAGGATCAGCGCTGAGTTGACTATGGCAGCATTCGGACGACACGATAGTCAATACAACTGACGATTGTTTCCTCCTCCCCAGTTGCTTATTGTGTCATCCGAATTCAGTCCATGTGTGCTTGACTGTTGCCCTTCCTTGTCTTTTTATTTAGAAGATTTATACACCACCCATTATATATATATATATATATATATATATATATATATATTGGCACAGAACAGAAGAGAATACACAGGCCTAGTTAAAACAACAGAGGTACCCCAACAGTCCCTCTTTACGACAAGTCTTCCCTGTTTTCTAGTAGCAAACTGAGGGTACCTTTGTGGGTTTTTTTGTATTTGTTAGGGCACTAACCCCTCTATTTGCGGTCCCTAGAAGTTAAGCCAAGGGTAGGAGGGTAGATGAATCTTGATTTTTATGCGCATGCATGTCAATACACACATGTGGGCACAAAAATGCATGCGCACTTTCTTCTCTTCTACCACCATCGTGCTTCTTCAGCTGCCTATCAGCTAAGAAATGTTGCGAAATGTTAAATTACAGCCGCTCTTTCGTAAGTGCAATTGAATCCATTGTCTGGTTTAGCATTCTGTGAAATGCTCGCTTGAAATGCGTGTCCGTGTTTTAATGTTAGGGTCAGTGGACTCGTATAGCCTACTGCAGAGCAGGACTCTTGCCATGTACATGAATGCAACATACAGCAGGCAACGTGTCTTCAGCATTGTGTAATGATGGGAAGTGGGTGGAAGGATTAAGGATGTGGTCCTTGGAGTTTACAGAAGTGTTCCTATTTTATCTGTGAAATGTTGAGAGGGTATGCAAGAAATACATACACACACACACACACACACACACACACTATATATATATATATATATATATATATATAGTTAGCTACATCTCTTGAAATGTCTCCTGTTTCACCAGGCTCAAGGTGGCTTCCAATCAAGATAACACATCTTCCCCCATGTAGTACGACCCTCCAGGAGAGGCCCTTAACCAGTTTTTGATGCCTTTGGAGGGGAGACCGCTCATGGCTTATAGAGTTTTGTAATATTTAAGTTTACAATTATACAAGTTGAGCACATATGGAGGCAGAGAGCATTGCACTCCTACAAACAGCAAATCTACTACCTCACATCAAATTCCCCAAAGAGCAGCCGCCCACCCCTGCTTTATGGCGCTAGCTCTTGCCCTGTCTTCATTTCCCAGTGTGTCTCAAAATTTCAGCTTCTGTTCTTCGTGAACAGATCTAGACAGTGGAGGCTGGGGGCTCCGGGTTTCAGTCAGAACCAGTCAGAACTTTAAAGGAGCTTATCCAAGTTGCGGAGAAGTTCTGACTGAAACCCAGAGCTGATATTGAAGCCACCAGCCTCCACTGCATCTAGACAACATTTTCTTGTCTGGTGGGTAAGGGGGAAAGTTATGCTATTTGCCTCACTCAGAGCTTCTTCAGTTGGGGGGGGGGAATCACATCTCCCTTCCATAATTTTGAAATGTGCTTCTGTCCCACAATAGGGATGACCACTCCCTCTTTCTTCAGGAGGAGGAGGAGGAGGTAGCAGTAAGAGGAAGTAAACACAGACCATGTGGCCCATTCAGTGGGCGTATTTTTTGTGCTGCTTTTCCTGCACACAGCAGGAAATGGTGGCATGTTTCACTACAGAGGGAAAAAAGATTTTGCTGGGTCTTTTTTGGGGGGATGGGGAAATGATCAGAAGCAGCGTGAGACGTACGGTGGACAGTGTCGTGAATGGGACCCATGAAAGTTCATGAGTGCCCAGTAACGAGTGTGCTATAAAATGCTCGTCTGATGACACCCTCAGACTCCTCAAAGAAGATCCTACTATTTCCTGGCTAATGGGAAAGTATCCACAGACCATTCTGGGCCATACGCCAATCCATTCTATAACAATATACTATTAAAAAACATTCTTTTAAAGAAAGCCACTATAAAAACAAACCAGTCATGCCACAAAATAGCCCTAATTAGCCCACCTTAAAGCCACACTAACAAAATCCTGCACTACCCAGTGATATCTGAAGGCACGTAATCCAGAGCTCTTCTCCTCTTTGTCTTTTTGGCCAGTTGAGCTCTGTCACCATGCTCTCCATGCCTTGTCCTCCTCCCCGCAGTGATCCAGTATGCACTTTGGACGACCCTCGATCCTTCGTCCCTCTACAGATGCTTCCAGAGAAGACTTTTATTGTGCAATCCCATTGCCTCATTCACATAATTTTATGGTGGGTCCAGGTGACGATGTCTTCCATTGGTAGTCCTCCTGTGCTTTCCTTCCATTTCTTTTATCTTTCCCCTTGCCTTGGAAAATCCATTAGAGAAGAAAAGATGGAATAGCTCCATGGTGCCTTTTGAGGGTTGGCAGTAGGAGCCCTTAATTCTCTGCAACTAGCTTCCTACTGGGGGGTGTATAACTTCTCTATGCACAAGTATATCACCACCAGCAGCAGCCCTCCATCCCTAATCCCTGCAAAGTGAGAAAGGCCCCAGTCCTATGTACGTTTAGATGGGAGGGAAAGTCCTACAATTCTCAGCATGGCTTCCTGGGGAATGCTAGGTGTTGTAGGACTTTTTTCTGTCTTGGCATGCACAGGATTGCACCCTAAGAAGACAAGATATGCAACTATTATTCAGCAGCAGCATGAGCTTTCATAAACCATACTTAACTTCATCAGATGCATGAGCATGTGTTTGAGGTCTGATTCACACATACATGTAAGAATGTGGTGATCTGACGTCAACTCCATGGATAAGCATTGTGTTTGAGGGAAGATAAGGGGATAGGAAAGTTCTGTGTTTGATCACGCATTAAAATCCTCATGTGATGGTGGCGTCATCAGTTGTGAACATACATGTCTGAACTAGCTGTCTGAAAGCTCATATTACAATAAATTGTAAGGTGGTACAGATCACTTAGTGTTCTTTGCTGCAACCAACACTTTCAGTCTTACAGCAAAGCATGAGCAGATTCACAACATTAATGTACCTAAGATGATATTATCCAGAATGATTTCACCACCTGCCTAAGTAGCAGGAAGCCCATCTACAATACAAATCAGATACTTTGACATCCACATTAAAATAAATTCACAGATGCATCTCATTAACATTTACCAACTGAAATCTAATTTTGGATACTGCCAAAGTAAAAGAAGAGATGACGTATCTGATTTTCTTAGCCCTGTATGATGGAGTTATAGAGAGCAAAGTGATTCTGGTTGGTCTAGTTTATATATTTTTATCATTTTTAATGTTTATAATGAAGGCAGAATATTACATCGAGCTGATATAATAAGCTATCATCATCTATATGTGAATGTGTACATTTGAGAAGAATATTTCAGCTTGTACAACTGCCTAGATATATGCATGTGTTTTCATAAGCATAAGAGGGGGGGGGTGTGTGAGAGAGAGAGAGAGAAAGACCTATCACTCTGAATAAATAGCATTGTTATCCCCTTCGCCAACCCCTTGTATCACTTCTCTGGCCATAGGAAATGAATGACATTAGGTCTTCCAGGTAAGGTACTTCCAGTGCAAGTAAACTCAGTAACAGAGTGTGGGCATATTTTACTTGTGCTTGGGTTATTTAGCTGAGGTACAAAGGGAGACACAAATATTAGGGCTGGTAACAGATCCGGATCCCGAATCCGGACAGGATTGGGGTGATCCGGACCTCCTGGATCCGGATCCGAACCAGATCAGGGGAGGTGGATCGTTCCGGATTGATTCAGAGATCCAGGGCCCATTGGCCTTCCAGGTCCCAATGCCAAGTCAGCGGTGAGTCCATTGGACTCACTGCCCTCCCCCCACTCTCCCTACTTACCTGCTGCCCCATCGCCACCACCGCAGTCTGCCGCTGCCATCCGCTGCTGTCTGCTGCTGCTTCCACTCTACTGAGAACCAGGCCTCGCGGCCTGGTTCTCAGTAGAGTGGAAGCAGCGGCAGACATCAGTGGCAGATGATGGCAATGAGGCAGCAGGTAAGTAGGGAGAGTGGGGGGACAGCAGTGAGTCCTTTTCCCCATAGACTTGCAAGTCTATGGTGAAAAGGAGGGTCTCCGGATCTTGATGCAGAGACACAGATCCGAAACCAGTTCTGGACTGGATCGGGGAAAGTTCGATCCAGTCCAGATTGGGCCCGATCAGGATCATCCTGATCAGGATCCGGACCGGATCGGGGGGGCTGTTCACAGCCTTAACAAATATACCTTGTAATCTGCCCTTCAGATTGGCCATTAGGCTGAGGGTCCACCATGTCTTCCAGAACTGAATGTAATCTCATGCCAAACCAGTCAAGAATTACTCTTTTCTTTGCGGGGGAAGCAGGGAAAACATGCCACACCATGAAGGAGCTCATTTGCATGGAGCTCATTCACATGTTGGATGGAGTTGTGCATATGCCTTTCTGAGACCGTTGAAATGATTTAAGGAACAAAAAGGGTGGTTGGAACAGTTGTGTTTCCACCTCTGCCAGCCAGCCACAGTATGGGTGCTGACTGGATGCTGGCTCGCCCTGAGGAGAGCAGGGGTTAGGATTTTGAGACTAGTAAAGGGGTGAATGAGAACTACAGTTCCCATCTGTGAAGAGAAGAGCTGAACTCAACCTGTCCCTTGCTGGAAGCTTTTCCTTGCTGAAGAGACAAAGAGCTGAGCTGACTCTGTTGCATGTTGGAGACTTTTTCTTCTTGGATGAAGGGAAGACTGAAGAGCTGAGCTAACTCCATGCTGAAAGCCTCAACAGGGAATTGCTAAGCCTTGCTGTTAGCTTCCTAATCTGAATCACTGAAATCACTATGGGTTGAAATCACAATTAAGAAGGGAGGCTTGGTGTTACACTTGTACAGTGGAGCTAATTTAGCAATTACCCTTGGCTTGGAGCTGCTGAGTCACAGAAGCTGGTTGAGCCCTCATCCCAATACACCCCAGTTCCTATTGCTGCCACCTGATGGTGGAGCCCTTCATCATGATGCACCCTAGTTCTTGTTGCTGCCACCTGCTGGTGGAGCCCCCTTATTGCAATGCACCCCAGTTCCTGTTGCTGCCACCAGCCCGTCCAACATATTGCAGCACCCTCTAATCTCATGCTTGGAGGATCCCTATTCATTGACCATATCCTTGGACTAACTGTGAGTACAGCCAAAGGACACAGACTTCCATTGGCCTTTCTAGACCCAGGGGGTGGGGAGTGGGATGCATTGAACCAAAAAGGTATTGTTCTACTCTTGTTGATTCATTGTTGGTAGTCAGCTTGAATAAATAACAGTACTTATAACTCAGGAGTGTGTGTGAGGTTGCTACTTGGACATCCCTAAATTGGTGTCCCAGGTTTACTGGGTGGGAGCTTGAGCCAGAACTAACCATAAGGGAAGAACAAACACCCCCTAGACACAGAACCTGGCCCTGGGTGCTGTCCCAAGCATTTGGTATATTTTTATACTGCCCAATAGCTGAGGCTCTTTAGGCAGTTTACAATTAAAACCATAACATACAAGTCAGAAATTTAAAACTTTAAAAGTTAAAAATTCCATATAAATTTAAAAGAAGTTATAGTCCAGGGAAATCCTGTCTGAAAAAATGTAATGGCTGGGCAGCAACAGCAAAAACTGGATTGTTAGTGTGTAAGAAAATGGCCCCAAGTGGCTCCACTTAAAAGTACAACTGGATGCCCCTGATGTTCCCCACAGTATTTGTTGCATCTCAGATGCAATTTGATCTATGTCTTACACAGAATTCCAATACAGCTTTAGTGTATTTTTGTATTTTTTTAAACAAACAAACAGTGATTCCCCCAGCTTGTTGTCTAAAATTACACAGTCCAGAACAAGCCACCTGAGGTGGGGCACCGCCTGAAGAGGGAATTCAACCCACCTCGTGAGAGAGCCAGCTCTGAAATGTTTTGTTTCCTGATGGGAGGAATCCCTGTAAGAAGTTGCACATTAGGTCCTGCATTTGTTTATACTTTTCAACGATTTCTGATAATATCCAAATGATATTCAACAAAGTCTAAAAGGACCTTGAGATGTTGCTGGATGCCTTCAGAGTTCCATTTCAAAAAGCCATGCATTTTAAGAACAGATCTTGTGATTATGTTATTTTTAATATTTCATAGAAACTATTGCAGAAGTGCTACTACACAGGACGAAGCTGAGAGATTTCTGCCTTGGGCATAATCCAGACCTACTATATAAACTTGTTGTTGTTGTTTATTGTAGCAAAGTCTCTCCGTGTGCAGATTGAACAAATGAGTTGATCGGTGGTGAGGAATAACCGCACAGGGTCTGAGCAAATGCTATTCAAGCAAGGTCCAAAGACAGTTTGAAATGCTCCTGCATACATTGTCCCTGAATAGACAATGCATTTTGCCCCATTTGTGTGAATAGCAGCCCAACCAATCATGCCTTTAATAAAGGGCCAAACTAATTGGGTCTTTAAACACTCGGTTTGACATTGCATGTATCTTTTGATCTATGAGTAGCATCCATGAAGGGTTGTGGCCACAGTATGAGAGGAGTGTTGTAAAGCTTTCTTTCTTCCCACGCCGACATCTTGTTGACTCCTTCCATCCCCAAACTTCTATTCGACTTTGGAGGGAGGCTTTCATTGTTTTCAGTACTATGATGTGGGAGGGAAGGGCTCAACCAGGGGTGGGTAACTTTTCCCCCCATGGGAACAGTCACTTAGGCACTGGCGCTAATCATGGGTAGTGCAGCTGGTGGCCTGCACCACTGATGATCTGCAGAAACAGCGTCAACACTATGCAGAGTTTGCAGCATTGCATACAGTTGCTCACTCCCAACTCTCCCCTCTGACCATTTTGACTTTCACCCTCTACTCTCCCCTTCTCATTCTCAATTCCCTGCCTGTCATACCTTCCCCACTGCCCTCCCACTGCAAGCTCAGTGTTTATTTTTTTTCTCCTTTTCTCACTATCTATACTCACTGTGTACTGGTATTCTCTCTCTCTGGCTCAATTCGGACGACACAATAAACAACTGGTGTGGGGGAAACAATCGTCAGTTGTTTTGACTATTGGGTCATCTGAATGCTGTCATAGTCAACTCAGCGCTGATCCTAATCCACACCACAGTTGATTATTTATTACCATGTTGTGTGGGGAGTACCCCCTAGATGAACAACTGTAAAGTTGATTATTACCCCACCATTGACTATCGTGTCGTCCAAATTGAGCCTCTCTCTCTCTCTCTCTCACACACACACACACACACACACACGAGTGAACTAGAAGAGGAAGGCCCCAAGAGTCAAGCATGGGCCTGTAGTATCAGCATGACAGATGGAAGTTGGCTGCGGGCCACATCTGGCCCATGAGCTGGAGATTCTCCTGCCTTCCTTCGTGTTGTGGTCCCAATCCCGATCCCCCTGCACTGGCTATCTTTTTTTCCGATGGTTCCTGTATGATTAAACCACATGTTTACCATCAGGTGTAGTTTGGCCCAATTATCCCTAGTGAAAGGGAGAAAGAAACATATCCTAATACTTGCTTGAAGACATTGTGTTTTTTATTAAATGATTGCACATTTCTTGAGAAGCACATGTTCATGGCTGAACTTTAGTATCCCTTTTAGAAGAAGAAAAAAAAAACAAGGTAGAGACCTACAGCACCCCAACCAAGCATTCCGGAAATAGTCTAGTGACTTCTGCTCTTTGGCTGTGCTATATAACTAATCATAAAGACATGCTGATTGTCTTGGAGACAAAAGTAGCTTTTTGACATATAGTTTCTCTGCTTCTGTTGCTGAATATGGACCACCTTTACTAGATTTGAATTTTGGCATTTAGAGAGAAGGCAGAGATGTTTTTTTCATGTTCAGAATTACCTATTTGCATATACGGAATATATCGAAGACCATCTGGATATTGCTACAAGAGTGCACAAAGTTTTTTGCACAGGTGACATTTAGGAAACAAATTTTAAAAATTGGCACTTTGGGCATGATTAATGAAGTTGGTTGCTAAGCACTTTGATATATTTGGAGTGGAAGTCAGAGAGCTCTGTGAGAAACGTATGCATTTCTTAGTCACATTTCAATCCTCAAGAAGAATTTAAGTGGCACTTGAGACATTACATCAACTTGCTGATCCCTGGCATTAAGGTGAATTTTACCCTTGGGAGAAGCTTGTTATTAATCATATGCTTATATTCACATGTTGTTTTACTATCATTTAAGTCCTGGTGTCAAGTGACCATTTTATAATGTTAAACTGGCTGCCATATACTGGATGTTTCTCAGGCAACATTTCTGTATTCATTCTCACAGCCAATCCTGTAAAAGGGGACATTATTTATTTATTTATTCATTACATACCGCCCCATAACCGACGCTCTCTGGGCGGTTTACAAAAATTAAAGACATTGAACATTTAAAACCAATATCCAAAAATCAAAACCATAAAAGCCTAGAAACAAACTACATATCATTTAAAACTGCCCAGGGGTCAGTTAAAAAGCTCACCATATGATGTTAAATGCCTGGAAGAAGAGAAACATCTTCACCTGGCTCCAAAAAGATGACAGTGTTGGCGCCAGGCGAGCCTCGTCGGGGAGATTGTTCCATAATGGGCAATTATTCCCATTTCACAGACAGGGAAGTGTTTTAGGACTCGGGTCCCACAGCACATTTGAAGTCCAGGAAGTGGAATGGTGGCATCAGGGCAGGACTGAGCCGACCTACACCAAGCAGGATAAAACACTTTGAAAACGTTTTGAAAACTGTATCTGGAGTGTAGGGTGATCATCCGCCCGGATTTGTCCGGACATGCCCGGGAAATGGGGAGCAAATCCGCATCCGGGCGGAAAAACTGTTTTGGGGGCCAAATCCGGAAATTTAGCCCCCCAAAAGGGTGACCAGATGGCCCTGGGGCGATCCGGCCCAACCGGGGGGCCGCGGGGGCAAACCGGGGCGGCGGGGGGTCACACGGCGGTGGCGGGAGGTTGGCGGCGCGAGGCACTTACCTGCTGGGGCGTCTGCTTCCCTCCGGTGCTCGGAATCTACTGAGAAACAGGCTTCGCGGCCTGTCCCTCAGTAGCGCGCCGGGTGATGTCATCACTCGGCGCGCTACTGAGAGACAGGCCAGGAAGCCTGTTTCTCAGTAGATTCCGAGCACTGGAGGGAAGTGGACGCCCCAGCCGGTAAGGAGCGCGGGGCAGGTGGCGCGGGGGGGCGGCGCGGCGCGGGGCGGGCGGCGGCACGAGGCATGCGGGCGGGGGGGTGGCGCGGGGCGGGTGCGCGGTGGGGGGGTGTTTTGGGTGGGTGGGGTGGTGGTGGTGGGGTCCGGGATTTTGATCCTCAAAATCTGGTCACCGTACTGGAGTGTGTCCTGGGCCCCAACAGTTGTCACTACTGTTATAAACTGTTTTAAACCCTTTTAAAGCTCTCAGCCTCTGCATTCCCCCTCTGGCCAAAAGTGGGAACTGCAGGTACATTGGTCCACCAAGACTGTCTCTGAAATGCAGTAGGCCAGAAAGGGTCATGTGGTACTGCCAGATTGTGTGTATGTTGTATGTTTTTGTTGTTTTAATGTTTGTATATTGTTTTTAATTGTTTTTAATCCTATGTAAACCGCCCAGAGAGCTTCGGCTATGGGGCGGTATACAAATGTAATAAATAAATAAAATAAATAAATAAATATGATATAAAAGCTTCCATGTCAGTATTGCTCATGAGTTTGAACAACAAGGGGGGATGCTGCTGATCTCTGGGAAAGGCTGTTTCTGCCTGGGCAGGAGCTGGGTGTGACAAACTGAGACTGATGGAGAGCAATTCACCCAAAATCTCTCTGAGATTTGAATTCATGCATCTCAGGTATAATCAGTCTATCCCAGCCTTCCCCAACCTGGTGCCCTTCCGATAGATTGGACTACAACCTCTATCATCCTCAGCCAGCATGGCTATTTGCCACGCTGGGTGGGGATAATGGGGATTGTGGCCCAACGCATCTGAAGGGTAGCAGGTTGGGGGAGGCTTGTCTACCCATCTGTTCAAGAAATAGGATATTCACTTCTGCCATCTGTTTAAAGAGAGATGCAGGCAACCAGTTTTAGTGAGTAGGCCTCAGAACGGCACTCAGTCTATGGGGCAGGGGGATTTCTGCCTTGCAGAAGCGGGGCCATTTTCTAGGAAGACCTTTGTTCCCAGAGGAAGAAACTGGGAATGAGAATCAATCTGCCATTTCCGGAGGTGAGGCTGTGTTGTTGTTGTTGTTGTTGTTGTCCTGTTCAGGAACGCCCATTTCCTCCTACCTTTGTTTACCTATTGCAGTATTTCTGTTTTACTTGCTCATTCTGGCTCTTCCCCCAGACTGCTGCTCTTTCCCTTCAGCTATGCAGTAATAATGCCACATAGATGGTATTTTGCCTTTGCTGAACCTCACCTGTCACTTTCATCTGTTAACAAGGTTTCCATAACAAGCGCTGGAGTGTTGGGGAAGGTGCATATGTTATCATCCCTTTTTTCTGTCATTCCTGCTCTTAACTATGCTCTTATTGGGTGAAGCGCTCAGGCCAGATTTTATCAGAACCCCACCCCCCCACCCCATTTCTTTTCTAAATCTGCCTTTGAAACATACGGATCTTCCCTGTGTGGGTGCACAGAGGTTGCGTAGCATTGGAGGCTCTGGAACACCAACATGATGGAGGCATTTTTCACAGCCTCCTTTCCAACAGCTTTTGGCATCCATTCAAGTAACCCCTGACAGACTCTTCAACGTTGCCAGGGGTATTTCTTTATCATTGACTAATGTGCCTAAAAGAGACCAAAAAAGACACCGCTTTGGGGAAGAGCTGGGAATAACACGAAACGCATCCTTACGCAAACATGTTACAGAGCAGCAGTTTGGGTATCTTGTTGCAGAGCTGTGATTGTTAGATTTTTGCATGGGTGTGCTTAAATCGGTTCATTGCTGGAAAAAGAAGCGATAGGTCCCTGCTCCGAGGAGTTTACAATCTAAATTTTTAGCACGAGGGAGGAACAATGAGAGAGAGAGGCATAATAGATTAGAGGGATTAATGAAAGTAAATGCAGTTACATATGTACTCAGTTACATACATGCATACATACATACATACATACATACATACATTCATTTCAGCTAGGGATGAGAGTTAAAGGCTTAATGATTTCTAAGGGCAGGGCGGGCCCTATCATTAAGTTGAGTGAGGCAGCCACCTCAGGCAGCAATGGTAAGACTGTGGGGATGAGATCAATCCCTACAACCCTCGATTTTATATGAATTTATTAAAGATCGTTTCAGTTCTGACAGATCAGAATGACAGCTCGCCACGTGCATTCATTTTAGACCTGTCAGAACGGAAACGATCTTTAAAAAATTCATATAAAATCAAGGGTTGGAGGGATTGATCTCAAATTTCATACACATACTTAGGCATACCCCATAAGTACTGTGACCAAGTTTTAAGCCTCTAACTTTTAAAATACATAAGTTATAGGTATATTTATATGGCAGTCCAATAAAATGATAAAATCGCCCAAAAATTATCGTCTCCGATGATTATCGTAGGTTTTTGTATCGTATCGTTATCATTAAACACATGCACAATAATGACCTTATTGTATCGTTATCGTACATTATAACGATATGATACACATCCCTAGTATAAACACGCATGGCCTGAAACATGGGAGGGATAACTACCCCTCCGAAATGAGGCCCCTGCCAGTATCACCGGAGTTTTGAGAAGCACCAAGCTCACTCAAGGTTTATGATGCACTTTTCAAATTAAAAATGGTATCTAAATGAGGATAATCAACGGTCATTGTGCAAATACCTAATTGCAGAAATTATCTTGGTACTTCTAATTGCGAATTCTGGCTTATACTAAACCTTGGAGGATTTGTGGGGAGCGAGGCCCTAGTGGAAGGTGAAGAACGCTGCATTTCTAGAGCAAGAAGGATGATTTGGAAACACTCTTATTGCATTTAATATGAATGTACCTTTTCCTCTCTATGCTTGAGCTCTGGAAAATAAAAACAAAAAACAGTCCTGCAAGTTTGCAGCAAAAGCTGGCAGTGGACAGTGCTGATTGGCTAGCACCCTTGAGGGTCATCAAGACATCACCAAGACAACTGTTTTAAAAAATATTTTGGTGTTCTTTTAAATAAGGTAAAAGTGAAAGGAGCAATATATATGTTTTTTAAAAAATCACTTCCTAAAGGCAGCCAGCCAGCCAAGCTGAAGCAGTGCAGTGGGAGGAGGCAAGGTTTATTGCGTTCAGCTTGCTGGAATGTACATTTGTTATGCCAAGTACAAAGCTGGGTAGCAAAACAGGGCTCATACCAAAGCTAAAGAACCCAGGAAGAGGGCCTTCTCTGCTGTGGCACCGTGATTGTGGAACGAGCTCCCTATAGAGTTTCGCCTGGCTCCTCTATTGTACTCTTTTCGGCACTAGGTGAAGACCATTTTATTTTCCCAGCATTTCAGTGTTCTAGTCTTTGTTGTTTTAAATCTATATTTTAAATCTCTGCATTGCTGCTAGGTTTTATTCTGATTGTACTTTGAATCTTTTATATTCTAAATCGTTTGACATTGCAACCTTGAGGTTTGAATTTCTGTGAACTGCCCCAGACAGCTTTGGCTATGGGGCAGTATTGAAATGAAATGAAATAAATAAATGTGACTGCTTTTTACATCTGTTTTCAGTCTTAGTGAACCTTACAGCACAATTCTAAGCATGTTTATTAGGAAGTAATTCCCACTGAGTTCAACGGTGCTTGTTTATAGGATTATATGTATACAGGGTTGCACCAGAATTCTTCTCAAAGCATGACTACACCTTCCCCCCCCACACACAATAAGAGCTCTGACTTGTTAGCAATTTTATTTGAAGATTTCCCCAACATCAAACAGAGAATGCTGAAGAAGTAGAAATTGAACACGCACGGTGAAGGAGGAACTACTGGCTACCTGTCTCCACTTCTTGTTGTCTACCCCTGCTCTCACTTAGCAACATTCCCAGAGCGTAGGGAGGGAGCGTTGCAGAGAGGATTCGCTGCTAAGAAGAGAGATGCATGGCCATAAACAAGGAACAGAAGAAAGAGTTCCAGTGACTAGACTTATTCCTCTGCAGGCATTCAGTACCCATGAGTACCAAACTTGTGGATGGGAACCTTAGATATGCACATGGGCTGTGCCGGGTGTGCCCAGGCACATCCTAATGTTCCTGGGACCGCCTCCATTTTCCTACCACCCTCCGCTCAAATTGGGGCTTTTAAGGAGGATGGGAAAGCACTTTCCGGAGCCTCCAGAAAGTGTATAATTCTCTCAGGCATGCTAATGGCCTAATTGGAGCCAACGAGGAGAAAGTGCACTTTCTGAGGTCTCTGGAAAGTGCTAATTCCCCCCTGCCATGGTAATGGCGGCCCAAATTGGGGGAGGGTGAGCACAGCTTTCCCCTCCTCTGCTTCAATCGGGGCTTTTAAGGTGCACCCCCCAATGGAATGAGCTGTGCATGCCTATGATGGGGACGATAACCCCTTCCCCCAGCTGCTATGTGATTGGTGTCCATCTGAAACTGGCCTATATCCATCACTGGGATGGGAACCAATGTGTTCATCTATGCATCTTCCCTTCAGACAGAAGCCAAACACAAGGCACCAAGGGTGAGGGATGCACGGAATTTGTAACATTCGTTCCATCTGTGTTTCATAGAATTTCAGATGTCTTTTGTTCCAGCCTCTGCTCATTTATGGGATTTGGGGGTTTTATATTACAATTTTGTTCATTTACAAGTGTGCGTTGGCACAAGGGCACATTAGTTTGTGTGCATAAGTTAATGAGCACTTACATTAATATGCACTTGCCTGAATGTGCATTTGGAAGTGAATGAAATTGCGCAAATCCCCACCATATATATATATGGTCTGCAAATCCACAGGATCCACAAGGCTCAGAAGAAGCCAGTATGCTGTGGATTCTGGAGGTCAGGTTCAAAGAAATCTGAACTCATTTGAATCAGTTGCAATTCCTCCAACATCCCTACCTGAGGTACACGGTTGGCACATGTGCTAGCAGCCAGGAGCAAGAGTAGCTTGCTAGTTTTCACTATCCCCTTCACCCATAACTAATGCCTGAATAGGTTTATAATGGGTGTGATTTATATTCCCTACAGCAGGGAAGACAGGGACTGGAAGCCTAGAGGGTGGGGGCCTCCTCCCTTTGCCCAAGGTCTCCGCTCCTCAGCCATGTGTGTGTGTGTGTGTGTAAGAAAGAGAGTGTGTGGAGCCACTTCAGCCCTGCCCGTGTTTAGATATGGTCTTGTTCACCCCTTGACAGATTTTGCCCACAAGAATGCAGTCCTGGTGGAGAAAAAGGCTCCCATGCAGCTTTCTCTGCCAGGTGGTGGTAGAGTATTTAGAATTCTCAACAGACAGAGCAATCCTGTGGTGGGGCTGCCCTCCTACAGTGAGGGTAATGTGTAGCCAGGGTCTCAGAAGGAAAAAGAAACAGATATGCTTTTCTTTTCCCGCACATGTACATTCCTCAAGTCATCACCATGGTATTTAGGAGGTTATAAAATACTTGTGAATGAAAATTTGCTAAAATGTTTTTTTTAAAAAAAACAAAAAACACACACACAATTGCCATTTTCCTTTACTCCACCATCTGCAGAGCATCCTCTTGTTTTCCAGAAAAGATTAGATAAGCCATTTTATGTTTTGCTTTCCTGCTCCTCTCTGAAAAGAAACTATATGCATTATTATGCTTTATGGTTGAAGGACTTTAGTAATAAAAGTGGAGATATCCTAAGGCAATGTGAGGGCTAGATTGTGAAATCTTATGCAAAAAGTAAAAGTATGGTGGTGACTTATTCAGTTCATGATTTAACCAAGTTGCTTTGCTGCTTAGATGGTTCCAGGATCCCTTGTTATGTCTGGAATTTCTGTTGTGTGCCCATGATTCTATTATGATTGCTAAATAATTGGCATAAAGAATTATCTCTCATCTTGGCCGGTAGCACCCTTCCTCGGACTCAAGCCCACCAGATCAGCCCAAACCAGCCGGAAAGATGGAAATTGTAGTCCTAAACACCTGGAGATGCCAAGTTGGGAAAGATTGACATATAGCTTCCCCCAGAGCAATTCTATTAACAGTCATCATTGGGCTTAACGTTAGGGCCAGCACCAAGGATAGGTGTGATCAGGGGTCTTCTGAGGAGCCACATCCCAGTAGGGGCTCAGTGACAAGAGCCCCTTGGACTTGGTCCTCCTCTTCACCATGGCAGCCTGCTTGTTCATCTACCTCTCACTCTGGCCCAGACAACAGTGCTGGTGAGAAGGAGGATGGGAAATGCACAGCCATCTTGCTCACTGGCTCTCTGTCTATCAAGCAAGCAAGTGGTAACAAGAAGATGTGGAGCAAGAGTAGGCTGACCATATGAAAAGGAGGACAGGGCTCATGTAACTTTAACAGTTGCAGAGAAAAGGGAATTTCAGCCAGTGTCATTTGTATGCAATTAGTTCTATTAAAATTTCTTGCTATGGTGTTGGAATGAGGGGCACCTCTGGTCTCCATGATCCTATTATCTGGTTATATCACTTTAAAGGCCACGATTTCTCTCAAGGAATCCTGGGAATTGTAGTTTGGTGGTGAGAATTGCCCTTCTCCCTGAACTATAATGGCCAGGCTTCCCGGAGAAAGAGAATTAATCTGGCTGATTTAGATCCATAGTGTAGATATCCATAGTGTCCTCAGCAAGTTCCGAGCTTGTCACTCATCAAGAACCATCTTTTTAAAAAAATAAAATAAAATTGCATGGAGCAGGCATCCAATAAAGTACAAACCAGCAACCCGTTTAAATGATGACTTGTTGGATCATGGATCCTTTTCCACTATAACTTTTGCATTAGAAAGCTTTAGTGTATAGAGTCTGGCGTCCCTTTTTGACCAGTCTCTCTTATTGTTTGTGGAGTCTTCAATAAAGCACACTGGGGTAGGCTATGTGCCTCTTCAGTACAGAAAATGCCACAGTGGGTGGTCACTCTTCAAATTCCTACAGACCAGCTTTACTGTGAGGGCTGTTTGTTAGCTGAGCACACTGGAATGTTTCTCTACCTTTCTGTTGCTAATGCAACTGAGATCCTATCAATATTTAACTAACTAGCAATCCATTGGGATGAACGGACTTCTTCTCATTTTAAAACTAGCGAACACCTTGTGGAATTTGTGCACCCACCAATGAAGTACTGGTAGGATTATTATTATTATTATTATTATTATTATTATTATTATTATTATTATATATCTATATATCTATCTATATCCTCTAACACAGGAGAGCCAGACACTGTAAATATATTTGTGGAGGGAATACATTTGCATGTCCTAACAATCATTTAAAAAAAATTTTTTTTTTAGCAAAGTTGTATCTAAAAAGTATGTGAAATTCAATCATTAGTGTTGCAAATCTTGGGCTGTCACAGCCATGCAGTGGCAGCCCAAGACCTTTTGCTGCCTGTGGTGAAGAACAAGATGGCGCCCATTCCATTCCATGTAGAAAAGCCAACTGGACTGGTAGATAGCTCTGTCTTCAACACTGATAATGGGACAATCTCCTCCACTCCTCCTGAAGTCTGCAGGCTAATGTAGGAACCGCAGAGCAGACTGCATGGCCCCCAGCTGTCTCCTCCAAGGCTTTGCTGCTGTTTCCCAGCATCTGCCGCCTGAGGTGACTGCTTCACTCTGGCTAATGATAGTGCCAGCCCTGCAGCCAAGTCTAAAGACGCACTGCATGCTTAGAGCAATTGTGTCATGAACGTGTCCGTTCCCTCTGGCATTCACACATGCTGGCAAACTGACACGAGACACTCATGTCGGTGAGACTTCTTTTTATTGAGGAAATCACACAGTACAAGGTGTAATGGTTACATTCTCCAAACAACACCCTACTTAAAGCTGAACAATAGAAAACTTTAGGCTCCTTTCCTGAGATGATTCTGCTGGCAATCACTCGTGTGTGTGTGTGGGGGGGAGCTGTTAGGGTTTGCCACCATTCAATTTGAGCTTTTCCAGACACCACATACGCTGGCATCTCAAGGGACATGGCCAATAGCCTAAACAAAATCCCAGGGAGAGAAACACTCATGCTCTGAGCCACCAGAGCCAGGCAGAGACGAAAGATCACGCCCCATCAAATACAGCCTGCCGAATGCTGAGCTGATACAGTACACATGATCACAGGGAAAGTAAAACCTCAGGCCCATCAACGTCAAACACACAATCCACAGCAAATGCAAGTTCAAGTCTAAGAAAAGCCTCACAGTACTTTCCATGGCACAATCCTTAGAAATCCAGAGTCCAAATAGCAAGTGAGAGAGCATGTGTAGAGTGCTTCCAAAATCTCAAAACAGGTAGAAACCAACAGGAGGGGTTTCAGGCCTTGCATCGAAAGATGATCTCTAGCAAGGTTTCTTCAGCTTTGCTGCCCTCTCTTATAGACCGGAGGTCTGACCTATTCAAATCCACTTGACAAACAGGTCCTCTGACCTGTAAACCATGCCCATGTGCCAACAGGGCAGCACAGTTCAACCCCCTCTTGACGATGCTACAATGTGAGTGACACCCTCAAAGAGTGGCCCCCACCTTATCAAAACACTCCCAAGTTCACACAGAAACTAGAAGCTTCAAGGCTGAGACAGGGAGTGCAGCAAGCAACTCCCGTGGGAACCTGATAGAGATAAGTTTCCAGAGACATTGACTTTCTAAACCTATTCCTAATGAATCAACTTACATTCAATCAAGGCCTCCAGCCTTGATTGAATACCTACACATGACAAATTGCAAGCAAGTCTAGAGGCATGGTGGCTTCCCTCAGGAAACAGTAGTTGCAGGTCTGAGAGGCAGTGGCTCCCAGGGTTCATCTGATTCCCACAATCAGGAGGGTTCTGATCTGGGATGTTAGCATCTTAGTTCAAACCACATGCCCATCCTCAAGTCAACAATTTTGGTATAACAAGGAGGAGAGAATCCGTACACAGCATTTGACACTCTCTTAAGCATCCTTCCACTTACGCTTACTGCATTGGGTATGGTTGGAGCATGTTCTCCAAACATGAAGTCCAAGTTTGGGGCAAACATAAACCCAACTCTCCTCCTATGTATAGAATTGAAATGAGGGACCATCAAAACTATTCTGTCAGAGCAAGAGGTGTGTGTGTGGGTGAGATACTGAATCTGATCTTCATCCCAACTAGGGGATAGGAGTAATAGTGTGGCTGTGTGAATAACATCCTGTTTTTTTATGGCTTTCCTGACCAAATGATCAACACAACACACCTATAGTTCTGAAATGCAAATTCTGCTTGCTGCTGTTGGCTCTAGCAGGCTTCTCCTCATTCTGGCCTGTGGCCAGATGTGAATCTGCTCTGTCCCTTCCTGTTGGGTTATTCAGTTTATTCTATGATACATCTGTTCAGGTATGTGCCAGTAAGCTTGTATTAAGAAAGGTTGACAACATAATCCTATGCATGTTTACTCAGAAATCAGCCCCACTGTGTTCAACAGGACTTACTCTCAGGTAGGTGTGCATAGGACTGCAATCTAATAGCACATACAGTAAGCCAAGGAGATTTACTCCCTGTGAAGTGGATATAGATTGGCATCTGTGTGTGTGTGTTTCTGATAAGTCCTACATTTATATATTAAATAATCAATAGCAAACAATGTGTTTAACCAACGTCACTAGACTGTGCCCATTTTTCCCTAGGCTTTGCTGCTGCAGCGAAAGAAATTCTATCAAATGTGTGTGTGTGTGTGTGTGTGTGTGTGTGTGTGTGTGTGTGTAAAGAGTTGTTTTGAAACTTACATTGATCAAGAACTACTGGAGGTCTCCAGTGGCTGAAGAAAGACATTCATGATTTGTGATGATATCAGTAGAATGTGAACTGTCAGAAACCACTAGCATGACAGCCAGTTAGACATCGGTCTACAACATACACATATCCGAAAGGCCCCTCTGACATGCTGAGTGAATAGAAATACCTTGAGTGAATGTAAATACCCTGGGCTATTGTTTAAGCTTAGAAACCAATGGTATGCAGAACCATTTCAATGGAAAAAATGAGCCCATCAAAACAGGATGCAAAAATGGACAGGGCATTACACAGAGGTCTGTTTCAAACACTTATTGCACCCTGATCAAATTTCCCTTGGTGGAGGTTGGCCATGTGCACCTCTGTACGTGATATAATACGTTATGTGTGAGTGGAGGCCCAGTTCATGTGTTTCTTTCCCCTTAGAAATGTAGGGGGAGGGGGAAGTTCACCAGTAACTGGGCTTCAGCATGACTGGGTCTCTGCATGGAATGCCCACATCACACATAGCATTGGAGGTATTGAGGATAGGGAAGCAATGTGAACTGTGCCAAACTAGATATTGTGATGTGTGTGCCATGACCACTGCAACATGTTTTCTCTTCCCCTCTGTAATGTCCAGCAGAACTTAACCTTGTTATTCTGCTTTTCCCCTCCCTCAAGATTGACAACCAGTGATGTCAAATGGAGATGGAGGAAATACAGACTGTTGTGATCACAATGGGATGGATCACAGGTCGCGACAAGCCATGCTGAGAATAAGACACAATGGGATGGTTGTTCGATCACTAACCCACGTTACTCCTGACAGACTATTAAGTGCTCAATGGCTTGCTGTGGCTTGTTGTCCCATTAGTTGTCCCACCCGTTCCTGGCATGTATCCCAGGGGCCTTCATGGCACAAGCCCAGCAGCCTTCTCTGCTATTCCCTTAAGGAGCACAAATGCACTCATTAGAGGAGTAGAGTATTTTTCATCGAATTCTTTTCACATTCAGGGAGAATTGCACATTACTTTTCTCACCTTTGGGGAGATTTGTTTTTAACTTCTCCCTTTTTTCCACCTGCAGGGAGATTTGCACAAATTTAACTTTATTTTTTTAAAAAAAAACTTTGGGGGAGATTTGTTTGAATTTGCGAAAGCACAGTAGTTGCTGCGAATTTGCACAAATCTAGCCCAAAGTTTTTTTTAAAAAAAGTTACATTTGCAAAAAACTCCCCAAAGATGAAAAATAACCTTAAACAAAGAAGGGCGACACCCCACCATGAATAGTAGGGATGTGCACTGGATCGGACCCGATCCATGATCCGAGTCCGGTCCAGTGGGAAATCGGATAAATTATCCGATTTCCGATCCAACAGCTGGATCGGCCGATCCAGTCCGAACCGATCCGAAAAGGCTCCGAACCGGTTCGGCAGATCGGCGGGCGCCCACTGGCGCCCACCGCCGCTTCTATTGGTGGGCGCCAGCGGGCGCCCGCCGATGAAAGTGGACAGCGGGGGGGGGGGCGGAGGGGAGGAGGGGGGCACTTACCTTTGAGGGACATCCGCTCCCGTCCGGCGCCGGCGGCTACTACCAGCGGGCTCCGCGGCCTGCTCCAGGGTGGCGCGCCGGGTGATGACATCACCCGGCGCGCTACTCTAGAGCAGGCTGCGGAGCTCGCTGGTAGTAGCCGCCAGCGCCGGACGGGAGCGGACGGCCCAGAAAGGTAAGTAGGGGGCGCGCGGAGGGGAGGAGGGGGCGTGCGGAGGGGAGGAGGGGGGCCCTTACCTTTCCGGGCCGTCCGCTCCCATCCGGCGCCGGCGGCTACTACCAGCGGGCTCCACGGCCTGCTCCAGGGTGGCGCGCCGAGTGATCACCCGGATCGCTACTCTAGAGCAAGCCGCAAAGCCCGCTGGCAGTAGCTGCCGGCGCCGGATGGGAGCGACCGTCCCTAAAAGGTAAGCAGTGGCGGGGAAGGGGGCTTACCCCCCCGGAGCCGTCCGCTTCTATCCGCGGGCGCGGACGGCCCCAGGGGTGTAGGGAGCGCGGGGGAGGGGGCTTACCTGCTGGGGCCGTCCACAGTGGATGGCCCCGGGGGGGCAGGGAGTTAGGCCCCCTCTCACCCACCCGCCACCATTTTTTCCTCATAGACTTGCATTGCAATGCAAGTCTATGGGGAAAAAAATGGTGGCCGATCCAAAAATTTCCGATTTTTGGATTGGGATCGGACTCGATCCGGTCCGGGGGGCCTCCGATTTTGTCCGAACCAATCCATGACAAAATTGGAGGTCCCGATCCGGGTCCCGATCCGATCCGGGGGGTCCGTGCACACCCCTAATGGATAGTTGTGTCGTACGAACCAGGTCAATGTGTTGTAAATTCTACTAGACATAATGGAGGAGTGAGGATCTGGCAGCTGTCATTTTTTATGTCACTCATGTGTTTACTGTCAGATCTGATTTGATCTTGAGGCTCCTCCTCCCTTGTGGTCCTTTGCCTAGTTCATTCCACCCTTCTAGGCCTCAAATTATAAGGCACATTTGCAAAGTTGTGGATGGGCTTCTGTTATTCCAGTATCAGTGTTTTTTCTACCGTATTTCTGGTTTTGAAAACTTGCTCTTGAATGTCATCACATTAGATCAGCACCTGATGTTGTAAATAGTTCTGACGATTTAGGTAATGCATGTATTAAAGGCAGGGCAAGCAACTGGGCATAGCAGTCTAGTAATTTATCGGGTCAGTAGTTTTCAAACATCCTACATCCAGAGAATCCTTTGCATGCCAGTGAACCCTTGTACATTGGATGGGATTCTGGAACATGTGCACAATGTGAGCACGCAAGACACATGGGATGCCTCCTCTGATACCCTGCTTGGATATAATATGACCTAGAACAGACTTCCCCAATCTCGTGCCCTTCAGATGTTTTGGACTACAGCTCCCAGCATTCCTGACCATTGATCATGCTGGCTGGGGATGAAGGGGGTAGAAGTCCAAACATCTAAAGGGCAAAATGTTGGGGAAGCCTGACCTAGAATGTACCCATCACTTGCCATCTTCTCCAGTTTCTGGCAAAGACTGTTAAAGGTGCCAAGGTCTCTTTTGAGATTGAGATCTCCCTGGTAAGCTTCTGAGTAGCCCCAGTGCTCCCCAAAGACCACTGAATTTCATTATTACCATAATTAAATGGTGGTGAGGATGTAGCAGTTGGGTCATAAAAGCATTATACTTTCACCTGGGCTCAGTATTTGAAGACTAGAATCTCATGGACATCCTCATGATGATACTCCCTAGATACTTCCCTAGATATGCTATGATTTCCCTCCCTGAAGGTATCCTGTATCTGGGGCGGTAAGGTAACAATGACTGTTTCAGTGGCTGTTCATGTTCATCATCGGTATTGTGATTGCAGAGGTTCCATAAAGCTAAACTCATAAAACTTATGGAAAATCATAAGCATCTTCATCTTGATTTGGATTTACAAACGCCTTCTTGCCTTGATGACTGCAGCCGACAGCTTGTAATGTAGAACTGCAGCAACTTCTCAGGCTCACAAGTCACACAACTCATATTTTATAATAAATCGTGGTTTTAAAAGTCAGCCTTATGATTTGGAGGACAGGTAAGATTTATGAACCTTTGTGTTGATCTACTTGTTTTTTTAAACCTGTCCATGCCTATTGGAACATTTTAAAACCAGGCTGCTTGTTCTATGGAGGCAAATGGCACAGGAGGTACTTCAGGTATATCTGATTTCTTCCGGCAGGCCTACCCAGTTGAATTTTAAGATGCCTTTTAATAATGTATTAGTTTTATATGTTTTTGATGATTCATTAGTTTTATATGTTTTTAATCAGTTTTATGCATTTATGCTATTTTTGTATTTAATGTTGTTGCCTGCCTTGATTCAGAGGGAGAGGCGGGTAACAAATAAATATATTATTATTATTATTATTATTATTAGTGTTATTAGTGTTGTTATTATTATTATTGTTATTATTATTATGATTTATTATTATGTTTCAACCCTGCACCAGTTGTTTATTCGATATGCTTCCTCCAAACAATTATGGGAGTTGTAGTTCATGCAGGGATTTAGAATCTTCATTTAGTAATTCCTAGTCCCTCTAACTGAATTACACAAGTACAATTAACAGGGCTCCCTGGGAAATGTGAATGGCAGCTAATCTAATTTAAACCTGCAGTGTAGATATGCCCTTTGAGAAGCAAGTACCTTGTTACCACGCTTGCCCAGGACACATCTCGAAACACATCTTTAAACTACGTCTCTGTGTTCGTGCTTATGAGTGCTGGCCCTACCATTAGGCACAGTGAGGTGGCTGCCATGAGCACTTGATTTTTAGTGTCATGAAAGGGCAGCAAAATGTTAGTTATTTAGGGCACAATCCTATGCTAGTCAGAAAAAAATCCTTCAATTCCCAAGTTTTCCCAAGCCAGCCACGCTGGGAGTTGTAGGACTTTTTTCTAACTAAATATGCAGAGGAATGTGCAGTTAATTTGTGGTTATTGTACGTTTACTGCCAGGCAGAGGGAGAAGCACTTTTGGAATTTACTACCTTGAGAGCAGCCTTGAGTACTGCTCTCTTAGACTTGGTGGGAGGTGGGATTCAGACATAACATTTACATGGTAAACTCATTTTTGTAATAACCCATTGAGTTTGAACCAGCCAATTCTTTTGAGATGTAAGTTTGCAGTCATTAAGAAGGTGGGTTAAGCCACTAAGTAATTTTTGGATTTGCAGGCTAGACCACTGACATCAGAAATGGAACTTAAAACCCCAATGGAAAAAGAAGTGGGTGATAAATGTTGTGGAAGAGAAAGGAGAATGTTGGGTGTGTCCAGACAGACAGAAATTGTTTTGGTAGTACACCCAAAACAATTTTGTATAGATGTACTAACTTTTCTCTGAGATTGAACTCAGGGGAAACCGGTTCTAATTGCCTGGAACAAAAGTGACATCACCAACTTTCCTTCTCTCCCTCCCTCTCTTTAAAACCTGCTTTTAACGGAGAACGGAGCAAAGATACTTCTACATGAGTATTGAAATCACTGATCAGTATGTCTCTTAATTGTGTTGTGATGCCTGAGGGTGGGGATGAGGATGTCAGGCTTGAAAAACAAAAACAAAACTCTGACAATTCCTGATTGGTATGCATACCTATATGTACTCTTGGTATGTCAGCAAGTTGATTTTCGCTTTGCAGTATTTTCCCATTGTATTTTCAATATTATTTGCCCTGGAATTCCAGGTTACACTTAGCTGAGCATCAGACTTGCAGTGTGAGTGCACAGTATATATTTTTACAAGATAGCAGTGTGTGAATTTGTATGACTTCTGTCTTGCTTTGAATTCTTTTCTCAGCCTGTCATGGTTTTACATTCATTTCAGCTTGTGTAACACATGAATGATCCCACTCATTCCAAAAGGCCACATGCTTGATTTGGTAATTACTATGGGCCCGGCTCTTGCTGGTTTCATTGTGTGGCTTTTCTCCTTGTCTAGCATTTAATTATTCCATGAGATCATGCTCTAGCTTACCATCAGTGGGATCATGGTAGGCCTTACTAAACGATAAACTAGGGTGACCAGATAAAATCCAGGTCAGGGCTCATGTAACTTTAACAGTTGTAGAGAAAAGGGAATTTCAGCCAATGTCATTTGTATGCAATTAGTTCCTGCTGAAATTCCCTCTTCATCACAACTGTTAAAGTTGCAGGGGCCCTGCCTTCTTTTGTATCTGGTCACTCTAGTATAGTGCCTGCAACTTTAACTGTTGCAATGAAGAGGGAATTTCACCAGGAACTAATTGCATACAAATGACCCTGGCTGAAATTCCCTTTTCTCTACAACTGTTAAAGTTACATGAGCCCTGACCTGGATTTTATCTGGTCACCCTACGATAAACCTCTGCTTTGGGGGCACACATGTATGTCTTCTATTACATTCTGAATGAATCCAAGCATGCACTACAGTTCAGTTCAACACTACAGTGCTGGGCATTACTTTTCCTGGCCTGAAAAGCCTGACACAGGATGGAGTTATTGCAGCGGGCGCACCTGCGCTACAAACAATAATAGATACCACTTTAATGGTCATCACTTCTCCAAAGGATCCTGGGAACTGTAGTTCAGTGAAGCAATGGCAATTCTTTCTCACAGAACCTTACCCACTCTTCCACTCACAGAACTACAGAAAGGATTAAGGACAAACTACTGTTATGTTCAATAAGTAATACATAGCTCTGTCTACTGTTTTTTATTTAAAATTGAGCAGGGGGCGTATATGCGATATGCTCCCTTGGGACAAGTCCAGACACTAATTTTTGGACCACCTGAAGCTTCTGAACTGTCTTTAAAGGCAGCCCCACCTAGAGTCAAAAAGACTGTGCTGGATAAGAGTCCAGTCCAGTAGTTAAGTCACTAGGTTAGTAGGGCTTGAAATACACTTGGTCACTACTGCAGAGACTCTGAGCATAAAGAAATCCCACCGATAAAGACCCTTGGGGTTGAAACACATCTGGGACATATGGATGTGAACTAGTATAGCTTAAGATATGGTTATTACACGCAAGTAAAGTCACTATGTTTGTGGACTCTCTAGTTTCCACTTTATATGGCGTGTTATATAATTCAATTTTTACAATTACTTTTTATACTTTGTAGGATGGATGAGTTATTTTATCACATTTTATCAAAGCTTAATTAATGGTAGCTCCATCCTGATTTTTGCACATTACAAGCTTTCTAAAACCCGTTTTGCTTTGTGTGTTGACTTTAGTTTAAGATAAGAGCTTTATTAATAATTGTCATAAATGAGTACATTACAGACTAACCTCAGATCAAACTACGTCAATGTTACTAGTGTTGGCTCCAGGTTTTGAGGGCCCCTTGGTCAACTCACCTTCAATGGGTCCCTTCCCTCAGTGAGTCAACTTTCTTAGTACTATTTTCACTAGTTGCTCTTGCTCCTCCTCTTCCTCTTCCTCATCATTTCTACCACTTGCTTGCTTGACAGGCGGACAGCCAGTGAGCAAGGAGGCCGTAGCATCTCCTGCTCCTCCTTCTCACCTCTACGTCTGGGCCAGAGCGAGGAGCAGGTGAACTAGCAGGTTACAATGGTGAAGAGGAGGAGTAAGTCCAGGGGGCTCTTGACAGAGGGGCCCCGCTATGGTCCAAGTCCTTCGCAAGTGTCCGATCATACCGACCCTTAATGCCAGTCCTGGTTGTGACCATTTAAACTGAAATCCTAAATTCCTTGGGTTTGGGATATGCCTGTTCCCTTATTAGCTGCATACACATCCAAAAGCTTTGGGTGTCAAACTCCTGGCTTCCGTGAAATACGTAATCTGCTGTAGTGTAGATTGCTGATGATTTTGTAGTGTATTATTATTATTATTATTATTTTAACAATATCTTAATTTTATTGATTTTACTTATTGTCGACTGCGTTGTGGACGCTTGCTCAAAGAGCAGCATTTCAGCAGACAGCGTGAATCAATGCATGAATAAATGAATGACCCAACACATGAATAAACATATTTGTTTAGTGGGAGGAGTGAATAACGCCCTCTGTTCTCCCTTCTCTCCTGGCCCCTGAACAGACGTTGGCACTATTGCAGGTTTTGACTCAGCTCCTGGAACAGGCTTTTCCACCCACAGAAATGCATGTCACAGCATTTTCAAACATGCATGTTCCATTGAGTCCACATCACATCATAGAGGTCTTATTGCATACGAATGCCTCTTCCCTGTCGTACACGGCCTCATTTTTGTGAATAAGACCAAATTAATAGCTAGGAAATGGACCAGCCCTATCATCAGGCAAAGTGAGGTGGCTGCTTCAGGCAGCAGATGATGATGTGTGTGAAACAGAAGCAAGGTATGGGAAGATAGAGTTGTGTGTACAATGTAGTCTGCTGGGCACCCTCTAATTTTGCCTATTGCCCTCAGATGTAGCGGGGAATGTTGTTTCATGTCAAACTAAATTCAACAGCCAGTTGGGTTGCCTTCTGTATGTGGAATGGGGGCGCATCTTGTGCTTCACCTCAGGCAGCAAAATTTCTTGGGCCACCATTGGCTAGAAAGAGTGATAGCAACAGGTAAGTAAGATTGATACTGTTGACGTGACCAATGTCTGTGAATAGCGTAATCAGTGCAAGCGTTCCAGTGTCTCATGCTAACCGAAGCATGAACTGTATCAGAGTGTATGAAACATCCTAATGGCAAAGAGGATCACAAACGGTTTTCTGATCAATTCTCAGCCTGTAGGAAATGATTATAAGTACAAAGAGTTCACGGTCTGCAGAAGCTAATTCATAGGGCAATTAGGTAATTTTACACTTTGGACATCTTATGGGTCTCGACCCTCTTTAAATTGTCATGTGCAATGGAGGTGGTGGCTCCAATTATAATTATATTATTATTATTATTATTATTATTATTATTATTATTATTATGTAGTAGTAGTAGTAGTAGTAGTAGTAGTAGTAGTATTTATTGAATTTATACGCTGCCTATCTACAAAATACTCTAGACTGCAGTGGGTGGTGAATCTGCTCCACCCAATGTAAGTGGGGTGGCGAATCCGTTCCAGGTTTCAGTCAGCACCAGTCAGAACTCTAAGCATCTTGGATGGCTCTTTTGGAGTTCTGACTGGTTCTGACTAAAACCCGGAGTGGATTTACCGACCCACTGACATCGGAGCCACCAGCCTCCTCTGGTCATGTGTATTACTTCATTACTTCAAAATGGGGTGGGCTAGCCTTGCTGCTTCTGGGGAATCTCTTACTCATCCTGCTTTGCCTCAAACTCCAGTCCTGACTGCATTTTGGAAGAGCATCTTGTATCCCTCTTTCTGAGTTTTGGGCCAGAACTACACCTTGCATCAAATCATTACCAATGTGGAATAAAATCACACATTCGTAATGGTGTGAAATGGAACGTGGTTTGTGCCCCAACAGTTATCAGTGCACTTCAATGCCGCTATAAAGCAGTAGTGTAGAACTAGCCTAGATCTTTGTCTGCAAATGACACTTATTCAAAGCTCTTAAGACAGACTGTCCAATGAAAAATTTATCACTTTGCTAAATACTAAAGGAGAGATCTTTATTTCTTGCATCACGGCAGGTTAGTGTATTGCGTTCTTTTATTTTTGATTAGGCTGTTCTTTATCAGGAGTGGCTGATATATGTTGACATTAGTGAGTGATATTACACATGTCGCTGAATCCAAGTGGCTTGAATGAAGAGCTTGAATTTTTGCCACTACTTAGGCTGACCAGATAAAATCCAGGTCAGGGCTCATATTAAAGTTGCAGGGGCCCTGCCTTCTTTTGTATATGGTCACTTTAGTATAGTGCATGCTATACTGTTGTGATGAAGAGGGAATTTCACCAGGAACTAATTGCATACAAATGACACTGGCTGAAATTCCCTTTTCTCTACAACAGTTAAAGTTACATGAGCCCTGACCTGGATTTTATTTGGTCACCTTACCACTACTGTGACTCAGCATTACTTGCAAATTTCACTCCCCCACAATTAGGGTGCCGCGTGGGCGGCGAAGGAGGACCCCATGCGGGTGGTGGAGGAACCCGGCGGTAGGTCCAGGCTGGTTTTTTTTTGGGGGGGTGGCTTGGTGGGGAGGTTGTTTTGGGTGGGGGGGGCGGGGGGGAACCGGGATTTTGATTTTTAAAATCTGGTCACCCTATTCTAAGCAGCTTGTCACTCCCATGTTACAATGCTTTCACTAGCTATCAGCACATTGCTGGGCACAATTCAGAGTGCTGCTTATGACCTACAAAGCTATATACCACCTGGGACCAGGTTATCTGAAAGATGGAATTTTCCCAAATGAGCCAACCTGGGTTTTCAGATCTCCAAGGCAGGCCCTTCTTTCAGTCCTGCCAACATCTGAAGCATATTTGGTGGGAACGAGAGAGGACCTTTTTAGTGGTTGTTCCCAGTCTCTGGAATTCTTTGTTAAGGAGGCTTCTCTAACCCTAGGCTGACCATCTGAAAAGGAGGACAGGGCTTATGTAACTTTAAGAGTTGTCGAGAAAAGGGAATTTCAGCCGGTGTCATTTGTATGCAGTTAGTTCCTGATGAAATTCCCTCTTCATCACAACTGTTAAAGTTGCAGGGGCCCTGCCTTCTTTTGTGTATGGTCACTCTAGTATAGTGCCTGCAACTTTAACTGTTGTGATGAAGAGGGAATTTCACCAGGAACTAATTGCATACAAATGACACCAGCTGAAATTCCCTTTTCTCTAAAACTGTTAAAGTTACATGAGCCCTGTCCTCCTTTTCAGATGGTTAGCCTATCTAACACCTTTCCTGAAGTACTTCTGCCAGCAGGAAACTCCATCTTTATTAGTCAGGCTTTTGTCTCATAAACTGACTTGTTATGACCATCATAAATATGCTGCAGTTGAACTCAATTTTTTATCATATATCGGGCCTGTTCAGACACACTAAGCCATGGTTAGGCTGCTAATCTTTCTGCAGCAAATGGTTAGTGAACATGTTGAAACCATGGTTATGTAGCCATCAAGGCTAGGAATGGTTCACATGACACACTAAGTCATGGTTCATATGACACACTAAGCCATAATGTTTTGCTCAAAATGCGTAACCACCATGGCTTAGCATGTCATCTGAATGGAGACATTGATTTGGATATGTTTTTATGGTATTCTAGTTTGTGTCTTATTAGTGGCAAATAAAGAAATAAAATATGCAGGAGAAACAATTTGAACTAACCAAGGTGGACATCTAGAGGAAGAGCAAAATGCTTGGAACAACAAATCTGCTGTCAAAATAAATTTCATTTAGAGGTAAATAAAACCGTTTAAAAATTTAAAATAAAAATCTATATAAAAAAAAAAACCCTTTTAAAAATGTTTAGGTGTTTTAAAAAAAAATGTTGATGGCAGTTGGAAGGTCTGAGGCTGACACATGTACAAAGACACATAGTTAAGCTATATTGACACCTCAATTTCTTGAAAGACAATGCTTAACTTTAATAGTTTTGTATCCATACAAAATATTTGAAGCCATTCTTATATTATCTGTGTTGCAAACACTGTAGTTAGTGGCTAGTTTGGGGGGGGGGGGTGTTTGTTTTACAGACTCCTTTCAAGATACATCATTTCACCATTCCTGAAGTAGCTGCTATCTAATCCACAGTTTTCCCTCACCTTTTCAGCTGTAGGCTGGCAATGGAAGAGGAGATAAGTAGCTATGCTTTAGGGGGCTGGATTTGGCTCAGGGGCTGCCAGTTGCTGACCCTGTCATGCCATTTCATACCAAAGCAACAGATATTAAAATTGTTGCAGAAAAACATCCAGGCATGAAGCACAGCAAGTCTTGGTCTCACATGCTCCTCCCCTCCTACAATGCATCTGGGCAAATGCCACTCCACTTCAGTTTAGGTGGCCAGAATTGACCCTGGGCAATAATCCTGCTTCCACTTTTCTCTGTTTTGGGCACTGGCACCATCATACCCATATGTCTACTCAGTTGTGTGCAGTGGAGCTTATTCCTTAGTATGTTTAGGATTGTAGCCTTAGATAAGTAACTTGTTTATTGGTAATTGGTGTCATTTTTTTTAATGATTGGAGAGCCACTGCTGTCTGGTGGTTAGAGTGTCAGACTAGGGCTGGGGAGATCCAGATTCAATTCCCCCTTCAGCCGTGAAACTCACTGGGTGCCCACAGGATAGTTATTCTTTCTCACCATAACTGACTTCATAGGTTGTTGTAGACATAAAAGGCGGGAACCAAATGCACCGCTCTGAGTTCTTTGGGGAGTGGGGAGGCGGGATATAAATTCACTCAATTAAATGTTTTGTATTGTTTTTATATTTCCACCCATATATTCCCCCCTCATTCCCTCAGGTTTAGAGTTGATACCTCTTCCATGTGTCCTCTTGGGATGATTCTTTCTCCATTTACCTTCATTCCAAAAGGTAAAAGCTGCATGTGTATGCAACAGGTCATTTTCATTGGTGTTCCCTCATGTTGTAGAACAGTTTCCCAAGAATGGTGTGTCAGGCATCTTGATCATTTGAATTCTGCCAGAAACAGAGGTCTCCAACCATTTTTGTAGGGTCGGTGGCCACATTTTGGAATTTTGAGAGAATGTTGTGAGGACTCTCACAAAATGGCTGCCATAAAATGGTTAAAAGAAAGGTAACTTGCCCAAGAATATAAGTAGAAGGCAGAGGCAGGGGGTCTGAGCTCCAAAATACAAAAACACTCTATTGAACCCTGTGACAAAATGGTATTTTGTGAGAGAGATAAGGACCTCCGTCACACCTAATTCCCCCCCAGTTTGCCTCCATGTTTTTTTTTTACCTCTGAAGCAGAAGCACATCAAGCTTATGATCCCTTTTACCTGAGTAGCTGCTCTTTCGCTCCTTTGCTCATTAGCTCTTCGATGCCACTCCACCCCCACTTCTCTTTCTCCCTCCAGTCTGCCGTAAGAGACTAGTCTTTATAGCTTTCTTAAATTCTAAAAGACTGTTAAGTTGATGAGTCTCTTCTAGCAGGTCATTCCACAGTTTGGGAGCAGCAGAAGAAAAGGTCCTCTGGGTAATGGTTGTCAGCCTAGTCTTGGCCAACTGTAGTAAGTTCTTCCCAGAAGACCTGAGTGTGCGGGACGGATTGTATGGGAGAAGGCGATCCCACAGGTAACCTGGACCCAAACCATGTAGGGCTTTCAAGGTAGTGTCCAACACTTTGTATTCCGCCCAGAAACTAATTGGCAGCCAGTGGAGCGATTTTAAAGCTGGCGTAATATGGCCACCCCTAGGTGTACTGGTGACCAACCTGGCTGCCATATTTTGAACTAGTTGAAGTTTCCGGACTAGGCACATAGGTAGCCCTATGTACAGTGCATTGCAGAAGTCAAGTCTCAAAGTTACCAGTGTGTGTACTACCGTCTTTAGGTCTTCCAACTCTAGGAAGGGGCGCAGCTGGCGTATCAGCCGAAGCTGATAGTAGGCACCCCTGGTCGTCGTGTCTATCTGAGCTGTCATTTGGAGTGACGGATCCAGGAGCACTCCCAAGCTGCGAACACAGTCTTTCAGAGGGAGTGTAACCCCATCCAGAACTGGTTGACACACCTCCAAACCCACGTTGGGGCCTTTGACAGCGAGCACCTCCGTCTTGTCTGGATTCAGCTTCAGTTTGTTTTTCCTCATCCAGCCCATTACCGCCTCCAAGCATTCATTCAGAGGAGACACACTATCCTTAGCTGATGCTGTTGTCAGAGGCATAGAGAAATATATTTGGGTGTCATCAGCATACTGATAGCACCCCGCCCCATATCTCCGGATGATCTCTCCCAGCGGTTTCATATACATGTTAAACAGCATTGGTTGGTGATGCCACAAACCCCAATAAATGTGGTGTTGGAGGACAGCCCTGCACTTTGCACATGTCAGCCTCCCAGTATTTTTTTTAAAAATCTTAAGAAATAAAAGTAAAATCAGGAGGGACAGGGAACCTGGCAGGTGCCAAGATAGATATCCACAGTCACATGGGTGCCTGCAGGCACCACTTTCAACTCCTTAGAGCCAGAGGGTGGAAGCAAGTTTTATTTGTTTGAAAGCTCTTCCAGTCTAAGCTGTGTTAATGAGTCTCATTATCATGGTTTTGGAATGGATATCTCATTGCTTTTAGTATTTTGTTGCTGTTTTGAGCATATAAAACTTTGATTATTGCACATTGTAATTTTCATTTCCGGCTTGAAATGTTGCAATGCGCATTAAGCATGTTTAATGGAAACTTGGAAAGGTATCAGATAAATATAGGGAGTTAATAAATACAGTTATGACAGCCTTCTGCAACCTAGTACCCTCCAGATGTTTTGGACTACGATGTCCAGCATTCTTGATCATTTGCCATGCTAGCTGGGGCTGATGGGAGTTGAAGTCCAATACACCTGGAAGACATCAGGTCAGGGGAGGGTGAGTTCTTACATCATCTAACATTTCAGTGAGTGGGATTACTTAATTCAGCAGATGCTGGCAAATTTTCAGCCCTCTGAAAAGGGCAAATTTCTGCTGAAAGAGGGCCTCCCACCTCTCCTCCCCTGCACAAGTTAATAAACTGGATCATCCCGTAGGCCTTCTGACTTACATTGTAACCCATTCCTTTTGCGTCTCAATAGCTAGAGGGGCCTTTTACCCATCTGCTGAGTAGACTGCTGGATTAATATTTTCAATTCATTGTCAGACATCAGCTATAGCAGAGGCAAGGGCTCACTAATGTCTGCCCAAAAGCAGTACATTAAAATAACTCTTTCCCTCTTTGAGTATTCTTCCTCCCCCTCAGATATAACTTCAAAGGAAGCTTGAAATACTTTTTCAGTGGAGCTTTTAGGTTAAGGATGGAGTCCCTACTGTTGGCTGAAAAGCTGTATTAAGAATTCACCTTGTTCGCTTACCTTTCCTTCAGTTTGTTTAGAATGCCCGTTCCCTTTTGAGCACATCTAAAGGCCTACAGGTAGAACAAAACCCTTTTACATGCTTGTCCCTACTTGCTGCCTATGGAAATTCCCATAAGACTATGTTCCCAAAAGGAAACACAGCTTGACACAGCTGGTACCAGAAACACAAATTGCCAACTCCTTTTGCATTCATACTTCAGGTTGTTTATCCACTTATTTTCCTGGAATATATCGTGCACGTAAAGCTAACTCCACCACCCCATCACGATAGAGGGGACTCCCTATTGTGGGGGGAATCCGATCTTGGAATCATGTTTTCTTGATGTCTGTTATGGTAGGTAAGAAGAATCCCACTCATGAAAAGCTGACAGGTATTGGCATACTGGGAGCGATGGGACAAAGGTTAGTGTGGGAGGAGATGGTGAGCCATTGCTATGTCTCAGAAGCAGACACAAGAATACTCAGTCATAAATTCCAGGTAATTTCACCCCTTAAAAAAAGAAAAGAAAAACGGTCATAGGCTGGCTAATGAATCACTGTGTACAAATACGGTGCAAAATTAAGCATCATGTTCAAAGATGAGAGTCTTTATGATACTGAAACTTTGGCTATCCACCATGAAGTTCCTAGATCTTGCCCGTATTTCTGAAATGTGATTAACAGTACAGTTCTATGAGTGTCTTCTCAGAAGTAAAGCCAATGGGACTTACTCCTGAGTATATGCATATAGGATTAGACTAAATATTGCTTTTGGATCAGTGATCAAGCTATGGCTAGCTGATACTACTCAAGCCTAGTTTACACAAGCTGAAAAGGAGATGAAAAATTCCAGACTATGCCATTTAAACTGCAGCTCTGTGTGTGTGTGTGTGTGTGTGTGTGTGCGTGTGTGTGTGTGTGATACAGGGCTTCTATAAATGAGAGATTTATAGCATGCTCGTGACTGGCCACTCACGGAAGGTTGTGTGTTGATTTCAAGACATTGTGAACAAACAGGGTGCCTCCCGTGGTTCCCACCCTTATTCTGTTTTTAAAAAGATCAGAGATAAACTGGAATAAACCATTAATGTAGGCTGACCATATTTTAGAAACCAAAAAGTAGGACAACCTGGCCGGCCCTCAAGGAGGCGTGCCCACCCCAACATACTCAACCCCCAAGGCAGACCCATCTTGACATGACTGCCCCCAAGGGGGTATGGCCTTAGTCACATGTCTAATTCTACACCTCACAATTAAGACAAACCTGTTCTACAAAATATGTTAATGTTGAAATCACTGAAATAAAAAACAAGTGAGACATTCAGTGTATCTGAAACTAAAATGTATTTTAGTTGCTGTACAAATTTATTTATGGTAGTTCTTTTTGCTGTCCTCATACAAGATCAATAGAAAAGAAAGTCTATTATTTTCCATTTGTCTAAAGAAAACAGATCCTGGATTAGAAAAAAAATAGCTAAAATACACTGTGGTTAGGAGGGGGTACACCAATGCTAGACTAAACAGAAAATGGGATTAGAAAGGGAGGCAAAAAGTGCAATCCTCTAGCCAGAAAAAAGTCCTACAACTCCCAACATTCCACAGCCAGCATGCATAGGATTGTGCCCTAACCAGAAGCAAGCCTCACTGAGTTTAATGGGACTTATTCTCAGGTAAGGGAATGATTGGGTCACTGTCACAATATTCTTTAGAACATTGAAACACTTCAATGTTCAATTTTCACAAGTCAATTTCTGTTCAAGGCCTTGCTCCAGGCATAGCCTTTTGCAGATTTTTATGTGTACACTATTGGAAGAACTGGTGATAAGCACCCACAGTATGGCCTCAGTGGTGAGTTTCTACCAAACCGTGTTACTATAACACTATTGACACATCTGACCACAAGTTACAAGATTACAGAGTTTACATTTTTTATTTATTCCGTTTATATTCTGCCATTTTTCCTAGAAGGAACTCAAGGCAGTGTACATAATCCTAATCCTCCTCTCCATGTTATCCTCAAAACAACAACCCTATGAGGTAGGCTGGGCTGAGAGCACTGCACCACAATCCACAACTCAGGCATTTATTATACTAGCAATATTAAATGGATAGTCAATGTGAAGTTCAGATGAATTCAGGTTAACTTTGTAGTTATGACTAGACAGCGTAGCATAATCCTACTCAAAAGTAAACTCAGTTGAGTTTACTGTACTGAGTTTACTTCCAGGATCACAGCCTAAATAATTTAAAGGACACACAAAGACAGCAAAGTGCACAACATCGCTCTTTTTTTTAAAAAAACTTAGCGCCCTAGTTTTATACAAAACATTGACTTTATATTGGCATCTAGTAATCGTGAAGTAAATTAAAAAATGCAAACTATATGGCAACAGTTAGCAGTTAAGAAACACATTCAGACAAAAATACAAGACCAGTTGGACTCGTAGCTGATCTGCTTATGGTTACTGAGCATGCACTGGATTACAGTCTTAATCAGTAAATGAATCAACTAATATAGTTGATTAATCATGGTAACTAATTTTAATCAGTGTCTATAATGAACAAGAAACGTTAAAAGATGGCCTTTCTGTGCAATAGATGGCTGCTTTTTAACATTTTCTCATGCTTCCTTCAATATCTCAAAAAATCACTTAGAGTGAGGTTTTGATAATATATAAATATATATATAACCAGCAAAAGGGCAGAATAATTTATTCAACTAAAAAAAGGTTTTAATTTATTACCAGGCATTTTTTTAAAAAGTGAATACATTTTTATCTGAGCCACCAGGCACAGCACAAATGTAAACACAGCCAATTAGTTTTGTCTAGAACAATTACAGTGCAGCCCTATATGTCTACTCAGAAGTAAGTCCTATTAAGGTCAATAGAACTTACACCCAGGAAGTTGGAGGCTTACATTTTTACCCCCATGCAAAGGCTAGGTAAAGAAAAGAAGAAGAAAAATGACTTACCCTCTCTGAAGCTGAGCCACTGCTGCTGCCGGTGCAACCAGAGCTCCAAGGCCAGGCCGGGGACTCCAGGGCCAGGCCAGGCTGCCGCAGCTCCAGGACCAGGCCAGGCCATAATAAAGGTTCGGATTGCCAAGAGGAAGGGGGGGACGAAAGAGCACTCCTCACCCCTCCCTCTTGGAAATCTGGGCCTTTATTTTTCACGTCATCACTGCGACCTCCAAACTAAAGGCCCAGATTTCCAAGAGGGAGGGGTGAGGAGCGCTCTTTTATCCCCCACCCCTTCCTCTCCGCAATCCGGGCCTTTGCTGAGAGAAAGGGGTGGGGAGGCGAAAGAGCGCTCTTCACCCCTCCCTCTCGGAAATCTGGGCCTTTATTTTGCACGTCATCACTGCGACCTCCAAACTAAAGGTCCAGATTTCTGAGAAGGAGGGGTGAGGAGCGTTCTTTCACCCCCCACCCCCCCCGAGCAATCTGGCCTTTATTTTGCCAAAATAAAGGCCCGGATTGCTCAGAGGAAGGGGGGGACGAAAGAGCGCTTCTCACCCCTTCCTCTTGGAAATCCGGGCCTTTTTTTTGGAGGTCATGACTTTGATGACCCAGGAGGAGGCCGGGTAAGTGCTGGGCAAGAGAGGCCGATTTGAGCTCTTCTGTGTTTGGGCCTCTGCCATCTCTTCCACGCTGGATCCGGGCTCCTCGTGAGTTGTCGCAATGGCAAAAAGCTCTGAGGAGCCCGGATCCATCGCGGAAGAGGCAGCAGAGGCCCGATATCAGCCTATCCTGCGCACGCAAACTTCCAGACATAATGAAGATTAATGGGAAATCCCCCCTGACGTCGGTTTGCCCCCCAATTTCCGGACTTGTCTGGGTGGAACCGGACATCTGGTCACCCTAATTAAAATTGGCAAGTGTGTAAAGCTGGTGTTGTGCTATGAACTTGCCGAGGAAGCACTTTCCCTGCTATCAGAGGGAGAAGAGAATAAAATGTCTCCTTGCAACAAAGGGAGGCAGATCTGATCCCCCACCCCACCAAGAGCACCCCTTTAAGTTCATGAAGACCACAAGAACAAGAGCCTTCATTATGCTACATTACAGTTGTGCTTGGTTTAAATTCAATGCGATTCTTTTTAATTATTTCTTAATTATTTCCCCATTTGTCTACTCAGAAAACAAGTTCCCCCCTGCCTTCTTTTGTATATAGTCACTCTAGTATAGTGCCTTCACCTTTAACTGTTGTGATGAAGAGGGAATTTCACCAGGAACTAATTGCATACAAATGACTCTGGCTGAACTTCCCTTTTCTCTACAACTGTTAAAGTTACATGAGCCCTGACCTGGATTTTATCTGGTCAGCCTATAATAGAGTTCTGCTGCCTAGAGCAGCCAAAACCCCCTGGCCTGCTGGGATACGGCTGGAGGACACAGGGAGGAGAGGTTGCAACCAAAATGGCTGCCGCAAGTTCGTAGCAGCCGGGGCGTTTGCCGGTGCTGAGCAGCGCCAGCTGCAGCATGTCATCTGTGGAGCTCCTCCCCTCCATTGCCTAATATGTCATCCGAATTGAGCCCATGTGTTGGGAGTTGTAGTCCAACAGAGCTGGTAGGCCCTAGATTGGGGGAGGCTGATATAGAAGAGCATTGAATGCTGGACTCTTCCCCACAGCCTGAATTGATAAGGTCCAGAAATAGTTTTGCCACTGTCATTTGTTGCGTGTGTGATCTAGGCCTTCCTTTTCACTTCTCAGAACTATGGCCAGCCGTGGGTGTACATGTAGGTGTCTTCTTGTTGGGAAGTGTAGACCTTAAGAGCCAAAATCTTAGCAAAGGTAGGAGACAAATAGGGATATTACTGGTAGGTGAAAGGGAACTGGTGTTCTAACTAGTGTTCTTCCACTTCTAATGCCCCTTGATTGCTGCAGCAATGGTGTCTCATGCTGAGTTCACACGTGCATATCCATCCGTTACTGATGGTAATTTGCTTGTGTAAAACAGTGGGCAGGCGTGATGGATACAGCTTTTTGCATCACTTCGAACATTATGCATTTTGATGGAGGCATTTTTATTTTATTTTTTGCTTTTGGCTGTGATTCACTGAATGATGTGGAATTGTGTGGAACAGTGCTCAGTCTAGTAAAACTCTTTCAAGATAATTAAGGGTGAAATCATCTCTTCATAGTTGGCAACCTCTGAAGTCTCAGAGGCTGCTGAGCATCCAATGCAGGGCAGCTGGAGCACAGAAGAGATTCTTGCCTCTGTGCTCTGGCCACCCTGCATTTTCTCTAGATGGGCAATTTGGCCCATCTAGGCATGGCTCCAGGGAGGGGGTGGGACGGATGCCGTGACTCGCATGGGAAGCTGCACAAAGCTTCCTACCCCTGAGACCACTCCCGTTTTGCCATTTCCACACTCAGTTTCTAAGCGCGGAGACGTAGCTGGCGTGGAGAGAACTATGCCAGCCATGAGGGGGCAGGGATCACAGTTTCTGAGCTCCAAGGTTGGAGCCTTGTTTCGCCCTCAGAGCCCAGAAACTGAAAAATCCTATGTCCCCTCCAGACACTATCTAGGGGACATAGGATTGCACCCTAAATGTACTAGTCTGCTGAATAATAATATTAATAATAATAATAACAACTACTACTACTATTAATTTATTAATAGCAATATTTATATACTGCTTCTCATTTGAACAATTTTTTTTTATTATTTGATGGAGTCATTTTTGTTTTCAGCTGTGAATCATTGAGTGATGTGATATTGTGTAAAGAACATGAATGTATGGAGCAGTGCTCAGTCTAGTAGAATTCTTCCAAGATAATTAAATGTATTAGTCTGCTGAATAATAATAATAATAATAATAATAATAATAATAATAATTTCAACCTTATCAAACAACCTACACCATGCTACACATATTCACCTGAAACAATCCTGGAAAATGCAGATCATAAAATATATTGGGACAGAACAATTCATACGGACAAGACAATACCTTGCAACCAACCAGACATAACATTCATAGACAAAAAAGAAAAACACACAGACCTCATCGACATAGCAATACCAAATGACAAAAATGTTGTTGAAAAGGAAGAAGACAAGAGAGAAAAATATACACCACTGGCCATGGAAGTCAAAGAAATATGGCCACAGGAAAAGGTCACAATTATTCCATTAGTCACATCAGTCACCAACATCACATCAAAAAAATATACAGAAAACCTCCAGAAACTGGGCCTGCCAGAATACATCCACACCAACATTCAGAAAGCAGTCATAATTAAAACATTTTCAATCGTCAGGAAATTCCTGAATCAATAAAAGACAGCATGACTTGACAAAGCCCGTCATGTCCATCTAGAAAAACCGCCACGAGCGAGAAAGGCTGTTTCTACACCAGGCTGTTTCCATGGGATGGCCCCTGGCTGGTCCCGGTGCACCGATGGTGTGTATTAGGTACTTCCGGGATTTCCCTCCCTCCCTTCCTCTACACCCTTATGGTGTAGAAAGGACCAAAGAGATAATAATAATAAAGTACTATTACTACTACAACCTATTTATTATTAACAATATTTATATACCACTTCTCATTTGAACAGATGATGATGATGTATTATTTGTGTAGCATCTCAATATTTATAAACACCTGTATGAAATGAAAGTGAGAGGTACCTAAGAATTGACAGGGGATTTCTTCATCCAACCTGTGGATAGGGGAAATACTATAAACTGTTTCTCAAAACTATAGTGATGTGAGTCCTAAGACCAGCTCATAAACTAGACTGTACTGGATTGAAAATATTTGCTTAATCCAGGAATACCTGCAGCCATGACAAAAGCACCTCCACACTGTCATCTCATCCAGGAATGGCAAATGGAAAAACTGCAGGGTGGAAGGCAAACCTAATGCCAAGGCAGCTTGGATCACCACCTCTTTCAAAGAAGATGGCTCCCTGTTGTCCTTGTGAAGTACAAAGGCAAGTGGGTCGAGGCCAAGAGCAAAAGAGGCCTTGTGCATCTTCCCAAGAAACCCCCACAAAAAACCAGAATGATATTCATCCTTACAACTATATCAAGAAGTTGCTAAAAACTACTCTAGTATAGTGAAAGGGCCATCATGCGGCTTAGTTCTTAGTTGTTTGTCCTACTGATATCGTGGTCAGACAGTGTAATATGATTGTGTTTATGGGAATATAACTGATGGCATGTTGGCCAATTCCCTAGAAACTGAAGCTTATGATCTCTGTGGCAAATAAAGGTTTCTGATGCAATTGTTGACCCTCCATGTACATGTTAAGTGGCGACTAACTTTGATAGCAAAGGGCAGAAGATTTTTCATTGCTTTTTCTGTTGATTTGTTCTCCTAAGAACAGTGCTTTAAACAAACAAACAAACAAACAAACAAACTATATATATATATATATATATATATATATATATATATATAAGCTACCAAGATGTAAATACAATTCCTAGTATTCGAAGACACTGTGTTTTCTGGGTCATGATTCAGAGACGAGAGCATAGAGTTCCTTTGAGAGGAGAGTTTCTTTCAGGTTTTTCACCAAGGCTCCATTTTTTTTAAAAGCACACATAGGAACAATAGATTGGTATATCACGCTCTTTATTGTATTCATGAATGACAGTCATTTCTTTGTATGTGTGTGTCATGCTTTCATCCATTATGTATGTCAAAATGACTTTTTCTTCACTTGCTGGGACTTTGATTAATGTTTTAGTTCATACTCCATTAAATATAAAAAGCAAGTTAATTCTGTTTAGTACTCCTAATATATGTGAGGCAGTAGACTTTGCACAATGTGGTGAGAGTCAGTGACATGAATGCTGGTTACTTTATTCAGAGTACAGGTATAGCAGTTGTGGTATTACTTTGTGTTGGAATGGCAGTAAACCTACTTAGCCTTGTATCCATTAGGACGGCCATTTTGTGGCCCTCCAGAGGTCCTGACCCGTAACTTTTATCATCCCTCACCATTGGCTATGCTGGCTAGGGCTAATGGGAGAGCTGTAGGCCAAAACATCTGGAGGACCACAAGTTACCTCCATTAAAAGGACCATCTTTCATGCTGCATCATATTATTCAACTGGAAATTAAATGCCTCGGTTCTAGCCAAAACAGTCTTGCTTGGCAACTGGGCCCACCAGGTTGCTTTCATAGTGGAAGACGTGGGAACAGACATGGTTTGGCTGCTGAAAATGACACCCCAAAGTTGAGTTCTCTCTTTTCTCCCCCACAAAATGTAGCTCTTGTAGTGCAGGACATGCATTTCCCTGCCTTGCCCACCCCAGCAACAGCCAATAATGTGGAGAAAGGGTGGGAAAACCAGAAACCACGCAGCATGAGCACATCATGCATTTCCATATCTACCTTACAGGAGAAGGAGATGTTGGCACAGAGTTACCATTTCTTTGTGTGACAACCCATGTTTATCATACCTATGGCCAGCCTAAGCATTGACCTAAAGAAGAGAAACTGAGTAGCTCTTTGGCTTTTCCCTATCAGGTTCTTAGAGGGAGGTTCATCAGCCATTGCTCATTCTTCAAGAATAGCTGATCATTCCCAGAATCATAACATTTTAATTCCCCTCTCCCAAGGCACACAATCACAGTTCTGAGAACAGTGGCACAAGTAGCAAACAGGAAAGTTTTCTTTCTGCATCTTATGTTTTTGCCTTGAAACATTTGATGCAGGTCCTTCTCAAGATAGGATAATGAGCAGCTTGGACCATAGATCTGACCCAATATGATAACTTTTTTTCTGATGGACATTATGATTTTAGGCTTTCCAGTTCACTGGCCACCTTTGAAAATCTCTCCAGTGATCTGGCCAAGTTTAAGAACAATCTCTCTGGCCAAGGATCAGAAATTGATGACATGTACTACAGCTAGGAGTAGTCTTACAACTGACGTAGCTCCGACTACATACATAATGGATGAAAGCATGACACACACATACAAAGTATTGACTGCCATTCCTGAATACAATAAATAGTGTGATATACTAATGTCTTGCTCCTATGTGCCTTGGCTAAAAGAACCTTGATGAAAAACCTGAAAGAAACTCTCTTCTCAAAGGAGCTCTGTGCTTGACGGTTGCTGTTGTAGGAGCCCATCCCATGCTGACCTGCAATGGTTACATCCATCTTAAAGGAGAAAACCAGTGTGGAGTTGTGGCTATAGAGATAGATGTGGTTGCTTTGAGGATAAAATAGGACAATCCAATTTATGCCAAGCAAAAGTAGAAATAATAGTTATTGGCTGAATAAGCAAATTCCAGCTGAGGTGAGGAAGTGAGGCTTGTTCAGAGGTGTCTTTATTATGGAAAGCAGCAGACCTTGGGCATCTTCCCAAGAAATCATGGGTTCTTCTACACAAGACTATTAATTTACTTTATCTACTTTCAGTTTTATCACAGAACTGAGATCTGAGCATTACATGAGGGCCATTTCCTTTTCTGTTTTTCTGCTACATAACCTCCAGATGGCACTATGGTAAAGCAGAATAGTGCATATACACAAGACTAAATCAGGCTTTCTTTCAGTTATACAATAAAATGCCACATTTTCCCTGCTCTAAAAAAATTCTCTGACAGTGTTGATTAGACACAGAGGGTCATGACATCATCTAAACAGCCAGGCAGACGGAATGATGAGAGGGGATAAATGCCTCATGTAGAAAAGATCCTAGTCAGCTGCCTAAGGCAATGCCAAAGGGTATTTCAATATTTAGGTCAACATTGAGGGAAGTCTGAGAGTGAGGGAAGGAAACTGAATTGTTTCAGTTTGGCTCTTGGGTGGTGTAGAACTTTTTAAGTGTCTGATTAAGATTAGGACCAAATGGAAACCATATTGTTTCTGACCCTGATACTAGACTTGAATGTAATTATTCTGAGGTTTTTTGTAAGCCCCTTAGACAACTTTGGAGAGAGGTAGTAACTCAGTGGTAGAACACATACTTTGCATGCAGAAGGTCCCGGGTTCGACCCCCAGCATCTCCAGGTAATGCAGGAAATATTCCATTTAGAACCCCAAGCATTTTCATTTGCATTGGCCAGCTCCTCTGCTCTTGTATCTACTGGGCGCATCCCTGTCATTGTTGGGGCGGTGTACCGCTTTGGTTTGGGATCCAAATTCTGAACCGAAATGGGGTGATTCGGACTGCTTTGGTCCAAATCCAAAGTGGGTCTGGATTGGTCCAAAGCAGCCTGAAGTGAGGCGGATTGATTCTGAAGCACTTTGGATCACTTCAGAAGCCCAGACACCCTGTCTGGGAAATGAAACAATTAGTTTAAGATTAGGGAAGGGCAGAGGAGGAATTGAGAGTGGGCAACTGAGCCTTGGCAAGTGGCATCTGTAGCTGCCAATCAGGCTGAACTTATATCTCAGCAGTCTCCAATTACAGTGGTGGAGGAGGGTATGTCTATAACAGGAGATTCTGATTTCATTTCCCAGTGTGAGAGAGAGAGCTGGTTGGTTGTAAGAAAAGAGTTCTTTGAATTATACTAGTGTGCCTTTATTATTTGTTCCCAGCCATTCTCCATTACATTTAGTATCCCTTTCCCCTTAAATCTTTCTTCTAGATTCTTTTAATATATATGTATGTGCGTATATATATATATATATATATATGTGTGTGTGTGTGTGTGTGTGTATACACTCACACACACATATAATCATCTAGTTGTTAATAATAATAATAATAATAATAATAATAATAATAATAATAAATTTATTTCTTACCCGCCTTTACATTTGGATCGAGGTGGGGAACAGCAGTGAATATAAAATATGATAAAATACATTAAACTGATTAAAAACATGGTACACGTTATTAAAATAGCAATAAAACATCCTAAAACATTCTAAAATTCCACTGGATATGCGCGCCGGAAGAGATTAGGTTTCAGTTTGTTTCTTTGCTTTTTGGTTTCTCCTCCCCCCCCCCCACTTTCTCAATTACCATTCTTTCCCTTCCCATTTTTCAACTCTTCATCTAGAGACTTATAAAAAAACAAAAGCACAAAAAAACCAGCTTTTCTCTTCTGTTTGGCTTTAGATAGATAGTTAGTGCCAATGTTATTTCCCTCCCCCCCCCACACCCTCAGTGCAATAAGCTCTACTGAGTTCAGTATGACTTACTCCCAGGTAATTTATATCACAGCCAAAGAGAGATTTAAGGTTTTCTTCCCTTAATGAACGCCTCAGGACATCCAGTGAAGCTGAGCAGTGGCAAATTCAGGAAAGGGGAAGGGGGTTATTTTGCACTTCAAAAAACCCTACACCAGGGATTAGGGATAGTGTCCTCCTAAATGTTACCTTAAACGGCTTCTGATTAGCATCTCTCATCCCATGTGTGACTTTTGTTTTAGTTTTTGAGAGAAGGAAACTTCATGCTTTGACAGATTTTCTTGAAAACAGCTGATTTTACCTATGGCTAGCACAAAAGCCACTGGACCTAACTGTCTGAAATTTGGCAGGTTCAATCACCCCAACAGCTCTCCAAATTTCATGCATTTATCATAAAAACTAAAAAAAAAGGTTATAGACGTTTCTGTTTTCCAGTGCGAGTCAATGGGAAAATGTAAAATCCAAATAATTCGGATTTCTGAATCTTGCTTCGGATCCAAAGTGGGTTGGATCAGATCCGAATCAGAAGTTCTGAATCAGCCTTTGAAGCCAGTTTGGGTGGGTCCCCCTAGTCTGTGAAGGTAGATGATATGTACATGAATGGAAGCCCAGGAATGCTTTTGACCATTGCATGTTCTTTATTTCAAGGTGTAATCCGGTTGGACAAGGACAAACTGGGGGAAAGGAGAAATCAACCTTCCTGAAAGGTTTACTTTAATTGTGATTTAATTGTCATCTGCAATGACTTGGTGGTGGTGGAGGAGGAGGAAACATTTCTTTATCTAAACAGTGCTTTTAAATGATAAAAGTGTTTTATCATTGAATCTCTAAAATATAAACGTTTTAACAGTGTTATCATTTTAGAGATTATCAGATTAATTCATAATTACTTTGCTAGTTGGGATTATCAGGTTTATTTCTAATTATGTTGCAAGCTTTTTTTTTCTTTTTCCTTTTTTTGCATACTTGAACACTGCTTTGAGCATTGAGAACAATGAAAAGGCAGTACAAATGAATAAATAATGTCAGCTTCAGTTCAGTTTCCTCTCTGTAACATTAAAAACACCAACACACCTTCCTTCAATGCCAGGATATTCATGGCGGGCAAGGGAGTAATAATATAAGCATAGCTGTAAAGCGTTGCGTCAAAGGAAGTTCTTTCCCCCCACTACGTTCGTATGCAGTAGGCTGTTGTTTATAAGTGACAGAAGTAATTACTAACTGTCTGGCAAAAGCATGAGTAGGATTATTGTTTCAATCAAGGAAGATTGTTTCATACGTACGGGAATGCATTTGCTTCATGGGTTAGCCAGGTATACACTTAAGCTTCACATCTTGGAAGGGGAGGCAGAGAAAATAATTGCCAGTCCAGTTTCTCCGACCCCACCTCCCTCTGCACAGAACAATGTGGCCTATACTGCTACTAGACTCTGTGGCTACTATGGGTGCACCTCACTGGAAGAAGGAGAAGGAGAAGGAGAAGGAGAAGGAGAAGGAGAAGGAGAAGGAGGAGGAGAAGAAGAAGAAGAAGAAGAAGAAGAAGAAGAAGAAGAAGAAGAAGAAGAAGAAGAAGAAATGAGTTCTAGCCAATCAGTTTTATGTATTTTATCATGTTGTTGTTCCCCGCCTCGATCCAGACGGAGAGGCGGGTAAGAAATAAATTATTATTATTATTATTATTATTATTAACAAGAAACGAGTTGTAGCCAATGGTGTCCCAATAACAACGACAACAACATAGGAGTTGTATCCATTGGTGTCCCTCCATGATGGAAAGCCCTTTGTTCCATTGGAGGCTTCCCTCAGCAGAATAGGGAGGGAGGAGATTTTTGCCAATTCCTCCTCCCTCCTGTAACCCCCACCTCCCAAATCTGCTCTGGGAACCCACCCTCACTCCCTCTCTTATGATGTCACTGTCACAGCCAGCCAAGAGACTTTGCTGCCTGAGGCAAAGGACAAAATAGCAGTTCCTCCCATTCGATGTACAATAACTGACTGGACTGCAGCTGAATCTTGTTTCAACACTGGCAATGAAACCAATATCCTCCACCACACTGAAGGCAGCAAGCTGGCTTAGAGGGTGGAAGGCAGTCCACATGGCCCATAGCTCTTTCCCCCCGCTTCCTCCTGCTGCCTCCGAGTATATGCTGCCTGAGGCAGCTGGTTCACTTTGCCTAATGTAAGGGCTGGCCCTGGTCATTGTTCATTCATTGGGAAAGAAGAGGGAAGAATTCTACATAGGATCACTGCATACTGATGGGCATAGAATGGCGGTTGCATTCAACACACTGCCTTCATTGTTCAATTCACACTTCAGCCAATCTCATGGCTCAGGCATACAGTTTGGGAATTACTGGCATAAGCCAATGTAAATATAGTATTGTGCTGTCATTTCTATGCTTTGTTTGGCATCCAGTCATTTCCGTTCTTGGTTCTTGTGAGGCTATAACATGCTTTCTTTTAAACGATACATTCTTATAAATTACTCACCTTTGTTACAACTTTTTTTTAAAGGTTATTAATAGGTAGGAAGTAGTAGAAGATTAGATCCATTTCATATGAGGTACCAGACAGTATGCAGTAGCAAAGGGGAGAGGGTCCTTTCAGTGGTAGCACCCCAGTTATAGAATCCCCTAACCCCCCTACAGAGGCTCATTTGGCACCTGTGTTATGGTCTTTTCAGCACTGGGAAGGGTTAATTAAAAATAATTTGTTTTTTTAAAATATGAAAAATGGGTTTTTAGATTTTAAATTGGGTTTTTTTTATCTTAAAAAATTGCAAATAAATAATAAACCGTTTTTTAAAAAAAAAAATAACAATTGAATAACAGCATATGAGCTCTAGAGTTAATTCCTGTATTGAAACAATGTCTCTACCACAAACATCAAGGTAAGGAGGTTTTTCATATGCAAATGAAGAACCATTTTATCGTTTCTCAAATATGAATATTTACACTCTGCCTAAGATACACATTTTATTTTCATCCGCTGAAAGCAAACTACTCTCATCTGCCCAGTATCCACCAGCCCTTATTTTGACCTATCAGTCATTTCATTCATGTGTGTTTGGTACATTGTTTTTGTGAGGGATGGGCCATGGCAGAGTAAAGCGAGAACGGAATAACGCTGGAAAGAAGAGAAAGCAAAATTGTCCTCTGCGCAGATTCCTATGTTCTCATACAGAATCTTCCAAACTGGCCATGAGAAAGACCCCATATACCATGAGTAAGAGCTATAAACTACAATATGCTGGGAGATTATATATTATCTGTGTGTGTGTGTGTGTGTGTGTGTGCATGCGTGCGTGCGTATTTTTCGGCCCACCACTTTTGACTTTGACCCCATGTATTTTGCCTTCTACCCCTCCCTTGGCATCAGTTTGAAAAAGGCTGGGAACTGTGGACAGACCCAATTTGTGCCCCTCTGTGACTTTCCCAAATACATTATGGGCTTCTATAAATGACTGGTTTATAGCATGCTCATAACTGGCCACAAATTTGTGAGTCATTTTGACAATGATGTGAGCCTCCTGTGCGTCTCCCGCTCCTTTCCTCCACTATTCTGCTTAAAAAGAAACCTTGGAAAACCCGATTCTTCCGAAATATATTGGGATTTCCTGTTGCGTGCAGTCAAAGTTGTGCTACAGAATACCCCCTAGGGGGTGCTGTCCCATTGAACTATATGACCTTGGAAGTTTTAATTTACAGAACATGTGGTCACTACTCTCCTGTGTACTTCAGCTTGTTTCAAATGTGGAAGAGAAGCAGGAAATAAAGTGACGGTAAGCAAATGTGAGTTCCCTTTAATCTAGGGTGACCAGATTTTGAGGATCAAAATCTCGGAACCCCCCGCCCCCCCACCCACCCAAAACAACCACCCCATGGCGCCCCAGCAGGTAAGTGCCTCACGCAGGCCGCCCGCCCCGCGCAGGCTGCCCGCCCCCCCGTGCCGCCCCCCCCGCCCCCCCCCCCGCCCCACGCTCCTTACCGGCTGGGGCGTCCGCTTCCCTCCGGTGCTCGGAATCTACTGACGTCATCACCCGGCGCGCTACTGAGGGACAGGCCGTGAAGCCTGTTTCTCAGTAGATTCCGAGCACCGGAGGGAAGCGGACGCCCCAGCAACACCCCAGCAGGTAAGTGCCTCGCGCCGCCAGCCTTCCGCCACCGCCGCGTGACCCCCTGCCGCCCAGTTTGCCCCCGCCACCCCCCGGTTTGCCCGGATCACCCCAGGGCCATCTGGTCACCCTTTTGGGGGGCTAAATTTCTGGATTTGGCCCGCCAAAACAGTTTTTCCGCCCGGATGCGGATTTGCTACCCATTGCCCGGGCATGTCCGGACAAATCTGGGCAGATGGTAACCCTACTTTAATCTCTAAAGGGCTTCTATATCTAAACGCTCAGAAGAGATGCCTGCTGTGATAGGTGAGGAATGAGTATGTCTTGTTTGGCTGTCATCCAGCAAAGGGACATTTGCAGAGGACTGTCAGTACTGCTAGTGTTTGTATAGATATGTGGCTTGTGATATGTTCTCCATAAAAGTTTCTACTACCCAAAAGACAAACCACGATTTTGCTGCTGCCATGGGAAGGAAATGCAGAAGCAAAACCCAACATCAGAGAACCAGCTGACACTGTACACAGGTTTTCTTCCCTGTGTACATGCCCCTTCTTTAGATTCCAGCCCATGTTTACAGAATGGGGTTTGTGTATCCCCCTCAGTTTTATTCATCTTTTTTGATATTTGACTTAAAATATTTTTATTTGGAAAGCAAACCTCAGAAATTGTTTGCCGCACATAATCTAATCTCTGCAACAATGAAAGGCAGACGATTGTGAAATGAATGTCTATTTTTCTCTTTGACAGACTTACTGTAACTGTGGAAGCAAGGCCAAGAATACGCCCACAAGAGATGAAAGTTTATTTTAGGTTGAAGCCTAATGAATGTAAAATTAGCCAGGAGACAGATGATATGTTTTCCCCCTCTTCATTAAAAGATGTATGACAGAACCATTGGGCTGGGCAGAGATATGCAGCTAGAATCAATCTTGGCTGTGGCCCTGTTTGGCAAACTATTGTATTTGAGCTAGCAGAAGACTGAACCACATGGACTTTGCACAAGCATGCACCTTGAGATATTGCACAGCACCTTGTGCTAATCCCTAACCTTTCTGGGCTGTTGGGCACATTTGGAATTTTGTGGGAGGGAGTGTCATGGGTGCTCTCACAAAAAGACTGCCATGGGTGGGATTTGGTCATTCATAAAATGGGTGCCATGGTGACAAAACACTCATTTCCTAGAAGGCAAACAGGTGAGACTAAGAGAAAAGTAACTTACCCAAGAACCTATGTACAAGGCAGGGGTGGGGGGATCTGAGCTCCAAAATACAAAACCGTTCTTTGAATCAAAATAAAGGTGGTGTTGGAGAGCAGCACTTGGCTTTGCAACATGGCCGTCAGCCTCCCACTTAATTTTTGTTTAATTTTTTAAAAAAAAACTTAAGAAAAATAAAAGAAAAATCAAGACAGGCAAGGAATCTGGTGGGTGCCAATTGAGGTCTCTGAGAGAGATCCCAGAGCCTACAGAAGCACACAGCTAGATTACAGTTTTCTTTTCTCATGCAAGGATCTTGCACAAAAGTCAACAGAACAGAAGTCCCTTTGTTCACTGATGAGTAGGGTGACCATAATTTGGAAACCAAAAAGGAGGACACCCCAACATGGCAGGCCCCCAAGGGGGCATGCCCACCCCAACATGGCCTTGGTCACATGTCTGATTCTACAGCTCACAGTTAAGACAAACCTGGGCCAGATCTACACCAAGCAGGATATGACACTTTGAAAATGTTTTGAAAACTGTATATGGGCCCCAACAGTTGTTACTACAGATATAAACTGTTTTAAAGCAGTAGAGTAGATCCTGCCCTGTTCTACCTAATATCTTAATGTTAACATCACTGAAACAAAGAATAAGTGAGACATTCAATGTATCTGAAATTAACTTCAATCTCTCCTAACGCTCTTTCGCCATCACCTTACTGGTAGCCATTTTAAGTCAGGATCCATACTCACAGATTCAGCACACTGTACGCTACCACTGAACAAATGAAGCAGTTGACAAGTGCAGAAAAGTCTAGTACAACATACTAGCAAACTAGCATTCAGAAAGAGTATACAATACTCTTACCCTGCAAAAATTAGCCATGGAATAAAATGGATTAAAGGCTTGTTGCAGTGACTTCACACTACCACCTCTTAGCTTGTTTAAACTTCTGGTTTATCTCCTGAATTTATACTGCCTCGGTGTGCAGAGAACAGAAATCCCAATCAGGGAGTGTAATGTTCAACCCAAAGAAAACTCAGAAATAAGTCCCATTGATTTCAATGAAGCTTACTCCCAGATAAATGAATATTGGATTGCAGCCTTAAATGAAGGTGCTTACAGGGCCATTAGTATTTTTACTGCTGTTCATGATAAATCTTCACCGTGATAGAATTTAAGCAAGTTGAACAGGGCAACGTTATACATGTCAACTCATAAGTCCCATTGTCTGCAATAGGGACTGTAATCCAAAAGTGTTAACATAAACATAATTACAAACACAAAACAGGATCATTGACAGAGGACGGGGAAAGTTGTTAGGAGGGGGAGTTTTCTGCAATCGTGGAGCAAGTAGTCAGTCACATGAACATAGTTTGCAAAGATAATCAATGCAAATAATACTTCAGCAAAACTTAGAAGGTGTTCAGTGTATGTGTTGTGTGATACAGGGAATGACAAATAACTTAAAATATAACTCTTAAGGGGCTCTTAGACCCACTTGTACCACAAGCTACAAGACTTTGGAACTGTCCAGGCCCTGTGACTTTAGGGCAAGTCCTCAAATTATCAACTCCCTAATCCTAAGGGAGTGTGAGTGTCACTACAGTATAAACTATCATTGCCTCTTCCCCTTTAATTATTAAATGATAACAAAAACACAATAAAATTACTATACTTACTGTATTATCTGTGAACTGCATTATCCATGGGAAGAAAGTATCTTTACCAGTTAATTACACAATCATATTAACATGTCTCCATAAGTTGTTCTGGAGGTTTTATCTTCCTTGCAGAATGCTTCACTGTTTCTTCATCATAGGTATCTAGTGGGCTGTACTGTTGATGATCAGAGTTTTCTTGACAGTACAAATTATCTGTTGATAAATGGCAGCTGGGATCAGTACCTTCTGATACATCTGTGGAACATCCTGGGATGGCTCTTATATCACAACTGCTATGACACATAGGTTTCCAGGTGTGTATTACATGAGATGAGGGATGGGCAAACTCACCTGTGGGCAAACTCACCTCACATGTCGGACACTCACCCCACTGCCACTACCCCTTGCCCCACTTGTGTGCCACATGAGCTTCTTTGATGACAATGGAGGCTCCAGAAATTATGTGATTTCTGCAGGGTGGATGCGGGGAAGTCCGTCAGACTCCCGCACCTGGTCGGGCACCTGCAACATCCCTACATAAGACCTGGGTTTGGGCTATTTTACACCTATACCCTTTTGATACTGAGTACTAGTAAAATAATCTCTCAGGCAAACCTTATGTCCTGATTTTAGTTCTGGAAGGGCACAGCCTGTCTTGTCAAAATAATATTTTCGTTTCAGCTTCTGAATTTCCTTCCTCCTTCTGGGACTGTCATTTATGAAATTGTAGTAAATCTTTTATAGGCAAATTAGCTGTAAATCACCTTCCCATTAAGAGTTGAATAGAGTAACAACCATTCTCCAATGGAATGCTTCTGTAAATTGATGGACTTGTAGAAATCATCACAACTATCAAAAGCTTTCTTCATTAGATTTTTTGGAGGAAGCCCCACTGACGTGAAATGGAGCTGACTCCCATGGGAGTGAGGAATAGGATTGTGGCTTCACATTGAATCGGGTTCACATTCTGTTCTCCGTCGAAGGGTGCTGCCTGGAGAGAAGATCCTTTCTCCTGTAATCTCAGAGTAAATGAAAATGTAATTTACAGCATAGTCTGGATCAAACCTCTCACAGAAGAGTACAGAGGCAACAGATCCACTAGCCCCATCTTTTACAATAGTCATCAGATTTTTGACAGTCTGGATGAACCTTTCTACAAGTCCATTTGACTGAGGAAAGTTAGGGCTAGATGTAGTGTGCTAAAAAAAAATCCCTGTCTTTGGCAAATTGCCTAAATTTTGCACATGAGAACTGTGGAGCATTGTCATTGAAGACTTCATATGGGATATCATGTCTGGCAAAGTTCCCTTTCAGGCTGGCAATCATTGATTTACTGCTGGCACTTTGCATATTTCAGAACAGAGACAGTAATAGTCTGTGACTATTTAGTAATTCTTGGAATGTAACATGCATAAGTCTGTTCCTACTTTCTGGTAGCCATTTGGGGAAGAAGATGTGCATTCAATGGGTCTGATTATTGAAGTGATTGCTCACAATTTTTCATTTACCACTATGAGGGAAGTGATAAACATGTCCACTTAAACTTGCATTTCAGTTTCCAAAGTCTTATCCACTACCATAGTATGGGAAACAACTCTTGAAAGTATCTGCAGTGAACAAAGATACTTTGTGGCATTCAGGAATTGCCAAAGTCATTGATCACACTCTTCTTTAGTTGAACCCCAAATTATGATGTCATCCATGAAGGTGTCCATCTCACTGATACGTGCATAGAGTATGTGTGGGTGTATATATATGTATGTGTGTGTGTGTGTGTGTGTGTGTGTGTGTATATATATATATACGGTTTTGTGACAGAATTCAGGGGAAGATACAATATCATGGTAGGTGCAAAAAAATTATAACACCGAAATGAAGAATTGAATGCAGGTAATTATGAGCTTTTCTCTCTTAACCAATTGCCAGAACCCTGAAAAAGCATGTAATTTGCTAAATAAAAAAAGAAAGAAAGAAAAAATGCATGCATTTGCAAATTGGGCCGTTATTTCTTTCCTAGTTTATTTATTTATTCTATTTATTTAAAATATTTCTTGGCCACTTTTCAGAGCAGGAAATCTCCCAAAAAAGCATACAACACTAAAACACATAATACAACTAGATACAGCAGTAAAAACACAGTAAAAATTGCAACAGCAGCAAACATTCTAAGAAACCAGCAAACTCAGGTAGCCATTTCAACTGCTCTCTTTTGATTGCCTTGTTAAGGACCCTTCGATCTCAACAAATGCACAACTGACCACTGTCTTTTTCCTCAAGTACCAATGAGCTTACCCAGTCAATTGGTTCATCAATGGAGGTTTTTTATTGCTTATAAAGCCACCATCCTGTCTATCTCAATTTGTCATTCATCCCAAAGGGCAAATGCCACTTTTCTGTATGGGTGAACTGGGGGAGCCACCTTATTAATCTGTATGGACTATTCACCTGGCAAACAGCCCAGTCCGACAAACAAATCCTCCTAGTTCTCTACAAGTGACCCATATTCTTGGCCATTGTGGTCCTGTAATGCAAATACACATTTAACAAGATTTAATTGTTCATAGGCTACTAGATCCAAGATGGGTATCACATCCTTGGGTACAAAAAGGAACAGAAGCTTGTACATGGCATTTTTGTACCTGACATTGCAGTACATCGCCCCAATACTAGGATATTTGTTCCATAATAATCTGTAACTTTTATAGCTGCTGGGTCCAGATTTAGCCTTATCAACAGACTTTTATCACCCCTTTCAGATAAAATATTAACATGAGCACTAATGTCCAACTTCAATTAGTTAAATGTCTCATTCACTTGCACTGAGAGGATCCGAGTCCCATTCACATATCTTTCTTGCTTTGACTACATCAACATAAAACTCCTGATCTGGAGGATCTTCAATGGTGTGAACCTGACATTTTTGGGCTCTGACTTGGCAACATTTTGCAAAACGATTGTGCTTCCCACAGTTAAAACAAGGTTTTCAAACTTCACCACAGTGTTTAGGACCACGCTATGTACCACAATTTTTGCATGCTGATCTCCTTTGCATTCCTCCTCTCACAGCTGCTTGGGAAGAAGGTATTTCTGTTCCTTCGCATTCAGAATATCATGGACAATGCCTTCAGCTGAATTCAAATCCATTGCCTGTGCTCTCACGTTGTGCGAACCTGGGGTGATTTCTGCAGGGTGGCTTATTTTCATGAACAAGCCACCCTGAGAACTCATGGCTTGTTTTGAGATTGTTGATACTCACGGTGACTTGTTGTGCCTTCTAAACCTGACAGGGTGACTTCGCCGTGGGTTGCTGGGAATGGATACAGAGCTGGCCATCCAGAACAGCAAAAACCAAGATCGGGACTGAGAAAATGAAGGGTTCTGCCACGAAGGAACCTGGATACATGCTAGAGCCAGAGGGAGGACTAAGGGGGAATGAGGTGGTAAACAAGCCACGGAAAGCCTGATCATCTGTTGGGTTAGCAAGCAAATAACCAACCCATGGTGGCTTATTCGCATGGTGGCTTAGTGTGAAGTGTGAACCCTATGTACCACAGCCCGTAGTTTAACCTTTTAACCTTTTAGTTGCAAATGACAACTTCCTGTCCAACTGTGCCACCTTCAGATGCCCCAAATTTTTCCATACTTTTTAATGCCCATTCTCCCTTCTGCTTGATATTACTTGCTACCCTGTTCTCTCCTTGCCATCCTGTCTCTTGTTTTTCTTACTGTACCAATTTACTGTTAGTTCCTTGTAGCATTAAGCTGTCTCTTTTCCTTGCGTTACTCTGTAAAATATTGTGTACATTGCTGGCGCTATATCAATAAAAAGTAAACATTCTTTCTTGAGAGAAGTAAATTTCTTCCTGGTGATGAGAGAGAGAGAGAGAGAGAGAGAGAGAGACAGAGAGACAGAGAGACAGAGAGACAGAGGCTCAATTCAGACGACACAATAAACAACTGGTGTGGGGGAAACAATCGTCAGTTGTTTTGACTATTGTGTCATCCGAATGCTTCCATAGTCAACTCAGCACTGATCCTCATCCACACCACATTTGATTATTTATTACCATGTTGTGTGGGGAGTACCCCCTAGGGTTAGGGTTAGTCAACCCACCATTGACTATCGTGTCATCCGAATTGAGCCAGAGAGAGAGCGAGAGCAAATAACTAAATTTCTTTCAACACTAGAACTTGAGATTAGCCAATAAAATTGGTGGGCAGTAGATTCAGGACAAACAAAAAATAGTACTTCTTCACACAATACAGAATGAACTTATGGAATTCTCTGGCACAAGTTGTAACGGCGGCCACTGGCTTAGACAACTTTAAAAGGGAATTAGATCAATTCATGAAGAAGAAATCTATTACTGGCTTGGCCATCACAGTTAAATCAACGGAATCTTGATATATATCTGTGAATACATAACTTGGAGAAATATCAAACAATCTGGATGGCTACGGTAGAAATCAGGACACAAGACTAGATAAACCAACTTACTCCAATGTGGTCCCTCCAGATGTTTTGGCTTGCAACTCCCTTCAGGCCCAAGCAGCATGGCCAATGGTCAGGCCAAAACATCTGGAGGAACATTGATCAGGAAAGGTTAAGATTTTGATTAAGGAGGACTCATTTTACATTCTTATGTATAGTTTGTTCTACAGATAATATCCACTTGTGAGACTCCTTGAGACTGACGCCCTGAAAACAATGGATCAAGTATGAATTTACCTGTTTACCATTCTGTCCCATGAAGACAGGCACAAAGAAGTCATTTAGCTCCTATGCAATCACTCTATTATATCCAAGTGTTCTCTTACACCTTGATCTATTAGTCCCACTGATTCTCTAGCTGTCTTCCTGCTTCTAATGTATTTAAAAATGACTGCATTTTTTTAAAAAAATGCCTTTAACTGGCTGCTCTTCAAAATCCTTTTTTTTAATTGCCTTCTGTTCTTACATTTAATGTGCCAGAATTTATATTCTCTTTAGGGTTCTTTTAGCTGAAGCTGGAGATCGTTTTTAAGATGAGCTGAAAATGGCTTGTGAGGGGTTTCATTTTCCATGTTATATATACACTCATTTCATTGGTCCCACTGTTACCTCTGGTCAAACATATTTTTGAAACAGTACAAAAATAATGAAAGCCTGTTTGCCAGAGGCAAACGTCAGAGGAGTATCCACACTATGACAAGCAACCCCTTTTTCAAACTCCCTTCGACTCTATGAGGGAAATAAAATCCTATCATCTGTCTCCAGCTTCAGTTAAAGGGCACCTTAAGGAGCTATTAAAAACAAGTCCCTGCAAGAAAAGTACTTCGTGACAATAATAAACCATTGTTTTCTGTTCTTATCTCAACATCCCTTAGTCCTGTTCTCAGAATACTTAATACAAAATATCTCAAGAACTATCTCCTTCCCTGTAACACCCAACACAACTGCAAGAAATGATCCATTACTGAGGCCCTTCTCCAGGTCCCTCAGCCACCAGATGTTTTGCAGGCAGGCATGAGAGTGGCTGAATTCGGACAACACATTAAGCAACTTGGGGGGGGGGACAATCATCAGTTGTGTTGCTTATTGTGTTGTGTGGAGGGTAACATGCTGCTCACAAACTACTGACGGTATGCTATTCCACCCAAATAAGCAACTGAGAGAAACAACTGGCTTGCAAGTTGTTTAGCTCGAAGCCAGTTGTTGAAAATGTTGTGTGGCGGGGTGAGTGGGTTAATAGCGTGTGGTGCGTGGGTTAAAACACAAGCCCATAGAGGCAGGTGGCAAGAGCGACCAAAGCTGTGGCTGCCATTCTGCTACAACTGGTGCAACTTGCAGAGGCTGCTGGGATAGAACTGGGAGGACTAAGGGAGGAGGGAGGGTGGGGAGAGGGGTGGGGGCTGTGTCAGTCAAATGCTGGGTTGACTATTAGTCCACTCAACGCCAGCCCCAACCACCCACAGTTGTGTAGGAACATGTTGTGTGGGAAGTACCCACAAAATAACCAACTGTGAGTTGGCTACTCAACCCACCATTGACTAATGTGTTGTCCGAATGCAGCCAGTATGTTCTCTCCTGACCTTGAGTATGAGCCTGCAGGGTACATGTGGTTGCATGAAGGCTGTGAAGACCAGCAGGTGAAGCCAAAGTTGAAGGACTTCAGAGAACTCCCAAGTAGCCAACTTGCTCCAACAAAGTCTGAACTTCAAATGAAGCCTTCAAACTTCTCAGCCCAAGCTATCACTCACAGGCCCTACCTCTTTCCTAGAGAGTGGTGAGCTGAAAACAGCAGGCTCCTGGCCTGGAGCCCAGCACTCTGTATTAGCTCCCTCCAGTAACAGGGATTATGGAGCCCTAAATGAGGAGAAACATGGTCCCTTGGGGGCCTTGAGCTCAGGGGTTATGGTCTGTGGCAGTCAGTGTTCAGGGGGCCATTGGCTGATAGTGATCTGCTTGAGCTTGGTCCCGGCCTGACCCAAATGCAGTGGAAAGCTAAGTCAGTCAGTCTACAGTGGGAAGGGCAGGCTCTGTAGATCACAGGCAATTTGAGTGGCAGGGCCAGCCCAAATACAGAGCTCCAACCAAAGGCTGTGGTCAAAACTGAAACAGCACCAGGTCATAGACTTCCACAGTATTCCAGAAATAGTTATAAATTTCTATCTATACATGTACAATTATGCAAATATTATGCATATTTATTCCCCTCATAAAAAGTGTGGCTGAGGATTTTCCCAGGTAGAAATGAAATCAGAGCCTACTGTACTAGTGAAGGAGGAATGGCGTATCTTGATTGGCTTTTTATTCCCAAATATAGGAAAGCATTCACCTTGGCCAGGTTGAATGCTCTCCCATCCAAATTGTTGGAGGGAAGATATAAAAAAATACCTGTAGGAAATAGATTCTGTCCTTGTAATAACTCGGAGATAGAGACAATAATACATGTGCTCTTTAATTGTAACTTTTATAATGGGATCAGAAATGACTTGCTGCAACCAATTATTCAGAAACTTCCTGGCCGATCCAGAGAATTTTTGGTCACTATCCTTCTCCAGGGTAGTTATCCTTCTATAACAATCCAAGTCTCGAAATATGTATATCTTGCCTCACGTGTTAGATCACAAATGGTCATCTGAGGATATTTCTGTAAATTTGTTAGTATTGACAATTTTGTAATTTAATGGTTTTATGGTCTGTTGACTGTTATAAAGAATTGATAGTGATAGCCTACTGTACTGCTGCAATCACCACAAAATCCACACCTTCTTTGTTCACTTTGAGAGACCCTCAGGCCAAAGCAGTTACAAAAGACAAAGCAAGAGAGAAGGTGATTTTATAACACAACTGTTGGTTATTTGCAAGAACAGATGGACTTCAAAATATCACATACATCACTATGGCCTCCTTCATACACTGGGCTGGTTTGCATGTCACCACAACCCACAATTTTAATTTAAATTGTGGGTTGCTGTGAATGAGGCCGTGTGCTACTGCACACGGTCTGATAACCCACTCTCCAAGTGGGAGCACATTATCTGATAACCCACACTCCAAGAGTTGTGTCCAAATCCAGAACCCTGGCTTGTCTCTCACTCAACAAGCCAGAGAAACAACCCATAGCTTGTTCTAGGGTTATTCCTCTGGTTTGTCAGGGGATACAGAATGTGCCTGTTCGTTAGATGTTTGTTTGCCATATTCATACTTTACCTTCCCCCCCCCTTTTTGCCGTCTTTGCTTTTTTAAGGTATACACTTAAAAAAACAACCGCCATTGTACTAATCTAGCTGTGTTTAATTAGCAAGAAAAACATAGTAACTGACGTGACCCTATCAATGCACCATCACATTATTTTATGTGTTGCTCCCTTTGCCTTGATGTGTTTTAATGAAAGTTCATTGTAAAAAGAATGCTGTACTAGTGTCTTTGTAAAAAAAAAATCATCTCATAATTTCATCAGAACTAATATAAAAATAGCTGTATCCTTGATATCTCACAGAAAGAAAGAAAAATGTGCTAAAGATTTATGCCTTTCCTTGAACGCACAGATTTATAATGGTGTGTAATGTGTATTCATTTCATCCATATTTAAACCCAGACTGATGCACAGTCTTTTATCCATTTCTATAATCCTATGTAACTTGATCATCAAATAGCTGAACCATTGTTTCAGCACGCATTGTGAAATAATTATTTTTTCCTCCAATTTAAACAGCATATTAATTTTGCAGCGGAAATTATTTATTAAATCTCTTTTGCCTTTCAATGCATGCATGTTTTTCACACATTCTCTGCACCTTTCTCAGTTCCATCAGATCTTTTTTTTTAACTTGACAATAATCCTGCAGCCACTCACAGCAAAATACCTTGAGGGAATGAAGAAAGTGGAGGGTGGGGGAGAGAATCACTTAAGGATCATATTTGGAAGAATTGCTGCAAATAAATCTTTTACATCTTGGCAAAGTGAAATCAGAAATTGAAGCGGCAATGACAGCAGTAGCCTCTAGTCACTTAAACTGAAGTGAAAAGAAAGAATCAAGACCAGATCAAAGAACCTCATTGACAGACAGTAGAAATTAAACCCAGATATCATTTCACAAACATGGTCCGATTGATACCCAACACATGGTTATCATCTAACTTTGGAACACGGCACATCTTGGCTTCTGGTAGGCTTAAAAATGAGTGGTTGGCCTTTAATAGGAGCCAACCAATTATCAGATGCAGTAGAGACTATTTCACAGCGTCTCTTTAAATTCCAAAATATTATATCGGTGCCTTAGGAAGCCTGGGCAAGAATTCAGGGATTGTTTTTTTTAAAAAAAAAAACACACCAATGGTTTCAAAAATGGCTTTATCAGAACTGAGCTTAAATTAAATTTATCATAGTGTCTCAAATGTACGTCTCTGTGATTTCAATGAACCATTTTTTGTGTGGCATAGTCACCACCATAGGTGTCTCATCTACCTCCCACATCCCAGCAAGGGCTATCTTGTGCACCTCCCACCAATTATTTCAGCTGCACCAAAAGATGACGTCATATATAGGCTGACCATCTGAAAAGGAGGACAGGGCTCATATAACTTTAACAGTTGTAGAGAAAAGGGAATTTCAGCAGGTGTCATTTGTATGCAATTAGTTCCTGGTGAAATTCCCTCTTCATCACAACTGTTAAAGGTGCAGGCACTATACTAGAGTGACCATATACAAAAGAAGGCAGGGCTCTGCAACTTTAACTGTTGTGATGAAGAGGAAATATCACCAGGAACTAATTGCATACAAATGACACTGATTGAAATTCCCTTTTCTCTACAACTGTTAAAGTTATATGAGCCCTGTCCTCCTTTTCAGATGGTCAGCCTAGTCATATAGGAATGCATCACAGTCAGATTGACAAAGTAGAGGGTGAAAAGCAGAAGTAGAGGAATGGGGTGATACCAAAGCAAGCCACTCTTCAGCATGGGGAAAGAAAAGTATCTGGGAGAGGACAAGACAGACATTTCATTGATAGGAGCTGGAAGGGTGGCAGTCAGAAACAACTTCTGAGAGCCAGCCAGAAATGGGAATGGAGAAGCAAGAAGGGAGAAAGATTCTGAAGGTCAGAACAAAACTAGTATTTGTTCATCAGAGGATGAACTGCATAGCTAAGTCCAAAGTAAGTCCTGTCTCGGTCAGGACTAAAGGGGTCATGGCTGCTAGGAAGGAAGAGTCCTAGTGCTTATGAGATTGTATTCTTCTCTCAAAACAAGTGAAAAATCTGGGCAGTATCCAATGCTACACCTGCACATCCACTGATTGTGTCGCGCTGCTGAAGATTCTGCAAGTTACAAAAAATTCAGAGCTAATTGTGCAAATCTGTCTGTTATTTGCATGGATTTGGCCTTGATTTGTGCAAATTCAGCCATCATTTGTTCAAATTGCAGAACATTCACAAATACACAAACTTCCCAGAAAATCAGTGAACTGGCCTAACCTGTTGAGGATTGAGTCAGGTGTCACAGCAAGAGCTGAACCAAAGCCCAGGGAGGAGGAAAGCCTGGGAAAACTCAGCACATGCCACCTCCCAAACAGATTTCTCTGACATCCCTATAGGGAATTAGTCAGGGTTGAATTCAAAGACAAGGACAGTAGGCAATCCAAAATCCAAAAGTAGGGGCTCCCAGAGGAAAGCTAGATTATCAATGATATAAAAAGCTGGGAGCTAGTGCACAGACATTGTTCCAGTACTCAGTGCCTGGAACTGAAAGCTTTTAAGATTGAGCCTTCAGAGCCCCATCCAGAGCCTAGCTGCAGGCCTTATGTTCACCTGAGGAATAGTTTACTCAGGTTCATGAGTACACTTTTACTCATGAGGAATCCTTATTCCCCAGGTGGGCATTTCTGCATCTGGCAGCCAGATGAACTTGAACTTTAGACACGTCTGCTCCCTAGGATTAGATGGCCTCTTAACATCTGTCCAAAAGCTTTTCTACATGGGGCTGTTAATCCACTGTGTCTACTTTCATTTTCATCGCAGAATGAAATTTTATATAAAAAGCATTTCCTTTCGTGATTTTCCACTACATAACCTGTAGGTTGCACTATGGTATAGCAGAATAGCCCAAATACACCAGAGGAAATCCCACTATCTTTCACCATCAGAAATAATACCCCATTTCCCTTGATCAAAAAAGACTTGCTGAAAGTGCTATTTAAAAAACAGAGGGTCATGCATCATCTAGTGAACCTATAAACAAGTGTCCATAGGGAATGACAAGTGCACAATAAATGTCTCATGCAGAAAAGCTACAAGATGGGGGTTAACTGCGTATTGAGGGGAAGGGCCAATGACCCTCCCCCCCAAGGACCCACAATCCCCCTGATCTGCCTCAAGGTCCCTCAACACAGGCAGCTCCAAAGAGGAGTCCTCTATAGGGGGCATAACAGTGTATCAGCACACTCCTTACTATGATGATTTAGAGCCTATCTACACAAGCAGGATAAAACACTTTGGAAACATTTTGAAAACTGTATATGGAGTGTGTCCTGGGCCCCAACAGTTGTCATTACTGTTATAAACTGTTTTAAACCGTTTTAAAGCAGTAGTGTAGATAGGCTAGATGGGAATGAAATCTAAAGACAGTCTATTACTGTTACTTGCAGGAAGCATATTTATAGGCTGACCATATGAAAAGGAGAACAGGGCTCATGTAACTTTAACAGTTGTAGAGAAAAGGGAATCTCAGCCAGTGTCATCTGTATGCAATTAGTTCCTGGTGAAATTCCCTCTTCATCACAACAGTTAAAGTTGTAGGCACTATACTAGAGTGACCCTACACAAAAGAAGGCAGGGCCATTTTGTGTGTTTCTGTAATAAAATGTGATTAAAAGCAGAGGGGTTAATACTGTCATTTGACAAACAGTAGCTGCGCTTGCTTATTAAACTGTGTAATCTCATATGTCCCTTTCATTTTATGAATCGCCAGAAAGACCCTTCTGTAGAGGACTTACAACATGTTCATTTATTTAAAGGAATTTATTTATTAAAATTAGGCTGACCATATGAAAAGGAGGACAGGGCTCATGTAACTTTAACAGCTGTAGAGGCACTATACTAGAGTGACCCTACACAAAAGAAGGCAGGGCCCCTGCACCTTTAACTGTTGTGATGAAGAGGGAATTTCACCAGGAACTAACTGCATACAAATGACACTGGCTAAAATTTCCTTTTCTTTACAACAGTTAAAGTTACATGAGCCCTGTCCTCCTTTTCATATGGTCAGCCTAGTAAAATGTATGCCTTTTATTCATTTATCTGTTATCTGTAGATGTGTTAAAGGAAAGACAGTGGAATAGTTAATCACTTGACAGCCCTTCTCATTATTAATTGAAAGCATCATGAAGCAAACCGTACCTCACAGGAAGTATGAAAATACACTTTCCTTCTCCTTCTCATCTTGCTCCTTTTTTTTTGACAGACGTCCCTGTATGTTTCTTGCTTCTATTAACATTGAAAGATTTAGGTACAGCTGTTGGGTGTTTGAAGGCATCTACATCTTCCTGCTGGGAAGAGGAACATCAGTTTCCTGTCAACTTCTAAATTTCCCACAGCTTCTGTCACACCAGCCCAGGTGACCAAGAGGCCTGGGTTCCCTTCAGCCTGAGCAATATGCGTGAGCCGCCATATGCTGCCATGGGTAATGGCTGGCACTGAACAGGTGTATGCCGTCACTGTGGACCATCTGGAGGGCAGAGGTGTCACAGAACAAAGGTACACTTTTTAATTTACAAAACAACTTGTTTTCGGGAGAACCCTGGGGCCTTGTGATTGCTCATTTGGTAGTTTTTTCGTTGTGCGTTTTTCAAAGGGAGCATGGCTTTTTCATGGCATGGACTGATTTGCTTCCGCTACCATTTGCAGTTGGTGCAATCAAGGAGTGAGACGGTTCATTTCAGCATTATTAAAACAATACCCAGTCAGAGGACAATATCCCCAACCTATAGCAAAGTAGCTATAGGAACATAGAAAGCTGACTTCTATTGAATCAGATGAACCTGTTAAGCCGCCTTGAGTCCCAATATTGGGGAAAAGGTGGGAAATAAATAAATAAATAAATAAGTAAATAAATAATAACAACATATGAATCCCTCCCCCTGCTCCATAATTTTGCTCCCCACCAGACTATTGCAATCCGATTAGTTCTTACTTCAATAATCACAGAGTTAGTAAAGGTATCCACCTCTCCCAGGGATGCCTGAGGATATTGTTCAGTCTGCATTTTTTAAGGAAACTGATCTGATTTGCACTTTCCAGATTGCTAAGCAGATCAGAACACAGTTATTCTTCAGTTTTTACATTTCTCCTAATTTCGGGTTACAGTTCCTGGCTCAAAAATGTATCCCAATGTGTATTTTAGGATAAAATGCATATGTAAAATGTGGAAAGCCGCATTCAAAAATAATGTGAATATTGGTTGTGCAGGTTTTTTTAAAAAAAATTACAGAAATGTGACAAAACAGACTTATGAATGTACACACGCACAACCGACATGGATGAGAAACTGACTGATCCATCCTTTCCTTTCCTCCTCAAAGTAGAGCTGTTTGTAAATATGTTGGTTGGAATAACCAGGAAAGAAAAGGAGGAAGAGTTGTTGTTTTAGAGCTCTTAATCAGAACTATAGGCTGGCCTCCAATTTGGTTTTTGGTGTTTGAGAAGGTAATGGCAATTTGCAAGTTGCTCAAGAGAATAGTGGCTTGACAACTCAAGGTGTTTTGGGATGAACTTGATCATCTGGATCCACATCAATCTGGTTCAAGGCCCAATTTGGGACAGAAACTTCTTGGGTGGTTGATGTGATGTCCTATATAAGGAGATCCTGTTAATTTTCTGGGAAGGAAGTGTTAGAAGATTGATATTCCCTGCCAGTAGTTCATCTATGGAGTTCCAGGATTTTCTGTTATGCCTTTAAAAAGCTACATGAAACTCCCCTGGGTGAGGTCATCCGAGGTCAGAGAGGGCAGTGTCATTAATATGCTGATCCAGCTCCATTCTTCATGTTCATCAGATATGAGGGGATTGGTGATGTCCCTGAACACTCAGAAATGGGCTGTATGATGGGGAATACATTTAAATTTAAAACCAAGGCAAAGATTATGAAATTGGGAATACTTGGAGGAATTATGATTGTGGATGGGCTTGCACTCAGAAAACAGGTTGTGTAGAATTGCTTCAAAATGGTGGTGTGGAGGGCTATTTCAAGTAGATATGTGAGGAGTTCCTTCAGATAACCTGGCCCCAAGCTGTTTAGGGCTTTGAATGTTAATACCAGCACTTTGAATTGGGCCCGGACCTGGACTGGCAGCCAGCGAAGCTGGAAAAGGACTGGCATAATGTGGTCTCGTTGGCCAGTCCCCATTAACAGTCTGGCTACCCTGTTTTGTACAAGTCGAAGTTTTGGGACTGTTTTCAAAGGCAGACCCACGTCTGGATTACTGCAATGCATTATATGAGAGATTATCAGAATGTGGATAACTGTAGCTAGGCTATCTACATATACATGTCAAATCCATCTACTCCTGTCCTTCTCCATCACATACAGTGAACCTGTTCAGACAACACATTAAGCCATGGTGGTTAAGCATTTTGAGCTAAACATTATGGCTTAGCGTGTCATGTGAACCATTCCTAAGTAACCATGGTGGCTACATAACCACGATTTAAACACGCTTACTAACCATTTGCTGCAAAAGGATTAGCAGCCTAGCCATGGTTTGGCGTGTTGACTGAACAGGCCCACTCTGATTTTAGAAAAATCATTGTTATTTCATTGAGCTGTGTGGTGTACAGAGCTGTTCACATTTTTATTTTAGTCCTTTTATTATTGAGCTTCAAGAGTGGCTCTCCAGTTAAAATGTGTTCTGCTGTAATAAAAACCTAAAATTCTATTCATTATAAACTTTTTTAAAAGAATGTCTGATCAGTAGCTCTACCTGACAACAACGTGGGCTCGGGACAACAACATTTTCAATCACTTTCACAGGGGGAGGGCAAATTCTATAAATATTCTGAGAGTGAGGGGATTACCATTATGATAAGAGGTGGTAGTTCTATTTTCTTTAAATGAAAAAATCTTATTTCTTTTACTGTTTATACCTATGTTCACCGCTTTGGAATCTGTGTTAGATAATTGAGCAGTATATAAATATTGTATAATAATAATAATAATAATAATAATAATAATAATAATAATCCCAAGAATCTCCCAATAGAAATAACAATAGGTCATGAAGTAGGTCATTCATGAGGGAATTGTAGAAGGTGGGAAAGATGGTTGCTGTCATTGGGGAAAAAAGAAGGGTAATAGAAAATGCCCCACCTTGCAGGATTGATGTAAAGGTTAGTGAGATGCTATATGTGAACTGCTTTTAATATCTTAAGGCAGGGGAGGCACATTTGGCAATTTAAGAAACTGTCCTGGGCACTTCCCCAAAATGGCTGCCATGGGAGACTTGGCAAAGGACAACTAACCTGCTGAAAAGACTGAGCATAAGACCGTGGTGGGTCAGAGCCTCAACATACTAAACAACTCCTTTGAACCCACGGTTTTCAGCACCAACAAAAACCTTTTTCATAGCAACCCTAGCTGCTAGTAGGAAAATGTCTTTATTTAAAAAAGCAAACAAACATGTGGAAGGGCTTTGGCACCTAGTCAGGTGCTAAGAAAGGTATCTACGGGCACATTGCTGCCCACAAGCACCAACATTTATAGGCCAAAATGAAGTTAAATCCTCCCGTTTGTTTAACTTAGCGAATTCCCCTTTGAAAAGCAAAGGCATTTGAAGATCACAAATGCCTTCTTGAAGGAACTTCCAAATTCACTCCAGCATTAAAAAAAAAATTGGAAATGGTAAGCAAGTTAATTGAATTTGCCCACCCCATAAACAGTAAAGGCATTCTATAATCTCACATGTTATATTCACTCACACCTTTGCCTGGATGCAGACAAATCTTCCCTTGGGTTCTCAGCTCCCTGGTCGTCTTCCTTTCTGCAGTATCTAGCAAGGTGGCCAATGACCTCAATGTGTCTGAGCTTCAGCATCCCTCCAAGCTGCAGAGGAAGAGGACTAGCGTCCAAAAGACCTCGCTGAAGTATGGCATGCAGGCTACGTTGGGCAATAGCACAATATGTAAGACCGTGGAATCATGTGTTTACTGCTTTCATTGTAAGAAGTAAACACAGTCTACCTTCTCACACATTAGAGGTATACATGATGTATAAAAACAATAATTATTTACATTTTTCCTTTTTGGGGCTCAACATAGAGTGGCCACTTAGGCATTGCCAAAAAAGTGGACACAAGAGGACACAGTTTTACATAACATTTGTTTATGCTAATTTATACACATAGCAGTGAAGCCGGTGGCTCCGATTGCGGTGGGACTGCGCATCCATTCTGGGTTTCAGTCATAACCAGCCAGACCTCTAAAGGAAATATCCAAGGTGTGCGTTCAGCACCTTGGATAGCTCCTTTACAGGTTCTGACTGAAACCCAGAATGGATTCACAGCCCCATCAAAATCAGAGCCACCAACCTCCCTAATGTATAGATGCAAATTTAGAAATAATTACTATAATTTAAGTACATCTGCACATAGTGGGGATATCTGTGACTAGGGAACCTGTGTGTCTGCTCAGTTAGGTGCTGTCCAGGTGCACACAGTTAGTGGGCAACTTCAAGCCCCTTGCACGCCCCTCCTTTGAATGGTTCTTTCTCTTTAAACAGACTTTGGACTAGCTGCCCCTTAAGGCAGAGGACCCCTTCAAATAGAGGACTGTCCTCTGAAAAGTAAAATATATCACCACCCTGGTTCAACATGTATCTGTTGTTGGGTGCTTACATTTATGCTCGCCCTCTTAAAAAAAAAGTTGTAGACAAATGGTACCATGGCTATGGTTTCTAGTGAAATGAGTTACAGAAAATATGGACTCCAAGCACATGTGTTTGTACCCCAAAGGGCTAAAAACCTCCCCTCGTGCCTGTTACATCCAAGTGTAATTTTACCCAGGTATCTCTACCTATAAAACGGAAAGTATGTGTGCATCACGTATGTCCGGAAATGTTTACCCACTTCCAGATGAGTTAGAAACATGACACGGTGACACAGTGATAGGTCAGGCTGTACAATGTACCAGAAAAATCTAAAATCATGAATTTTGTGGGTTTAAGTATTTTTAAAGAATTTAATAAAAATCTAGGTTTATGCCTACAACTCCCAGCATGCTTTGGGCAGGAGGCAAGACTTACTGGCCTTTGATGGCCATTGTGAGTGGCTGCTGCATGTCTTTTACAACCCCAATTTCTAAGGTTGGTTTTTAGCAGTCAACCCAATTCCACATAAAAGGAAACAACCCACATAAATGGGCTGCATCCATTTGTGGTGCCTCCTTCCACCCTCTGCGTGGTTTTAAAATGTAACTAGATACAACAGCATAACTTTGAGGGGCCAAACATGCTCAAAGGCACGCCATCCTGATATCGCTGTTTTCTCAGAATCTCGGGGAAGGAAGTGTGTAACCTTTGCCCTTAAGAGGGAGGGAGGGAGGAAGGGGAGGTACTCTGCACATGCCCAGAAACAGACCCAACAAAGGGGGGAAGTGCTTGGCCCAACCACGGCCCTTCAGTACAGGCTCCTGATATAGCGCTTGGTAGGTGAGAAGCACAGGCCAAGGCAATCCCAGCAGGATTGGCCAGAGCTGGGTGCGTGCACTGATAGCTGCTTACCTCCCCTCCTTGGTGATGCTCCTCCTTGACGCTCTATCAAGGAGCAGCATCGACAACAAGAGGATGTCTCAGAGGATGTGGGCACCTGCAGGCTGCCAAAGACATGCTGGGAGGTGTAGTACTAGCATGTAGAGTGGCTGATTTAAAATAAAGTATGGGTGAGCAAACCCTGACCTCTCACTAACTGTCTTTGTTCTCCTATCTGACTTTCTCCAACTGCCACTAACCCTGCCCACCATTCCATTCTATATCAGTCAATCCCCCATTCACTCTTCTGTCTCAATGGTATAGTCAGGCTGTTACATAAAAATCATCAACTTTATTCAGAAATCCACAAGCATGGTGCCACAACTAAGATAGCCTGCTCTCCAGTTGTCTTCCACCACATCTCAGATGATGTTCAAAGATTAACATGTTATTCAGGGACCTAGGCTTATGCCTACAACTCCCAGCATGCCTTGGGCAAGAGGGAGGGCTTAGGCTTTGGCAGCCATTATCTGGTAGTGGCTCACCCTCCTGGGCCTGAAGGCAGAGCGCCTGGGGTCAGCTGCCTCAGTTGCTAGGCCCCATTGGGAGCAGGAGGGGAGGAGGCTGCAGCACTGGGCAACAAAACGAACCATCAGTCAGCAAGCCAGCTCCCTCACGGCCTACCTATGGACACTGATTGCACAGTGTAGTGTGGACTGGCTCAGCTAGACTTCACTTCCCATGAGCTTCATCAGCAGGATTCCCATTGGGCAAGTCAGGCACCACAGCAAAAAGTATGCCGGGAGTTGTAGTTTTTGTTTTCTGTGGGGACAAGGAAAATTATGGCGATAGCTTAAAGGCAGCCCTGGCCATGTATTGAAGGTGAGAGAGAGTCAGGGGGAGAAGCTAATTTAATTTGTTTTAAAGTTACCTCACAGGCCTAGGACTGGCCTACCTTGAAGGGTTGTCATGAGGGTGACAGAAGAAAAAAAAAGAAATGAATTTAATTTGTTTAAAGGTTAATTCACATACCTAGCTTTCCTGCTACTTTAAGATGATTACCTCACAGACATATATTTTAGGGGGCCAGAGCAACGCCGGGTAGAAACTTGAAATCTGGCACACTGATAGGTCTTGCTGTACAATGTATCAGAAAAATCTAAAAACATGAAATTTTGGATTTTAAGTATTTTTATGTCAGATAAAAGGCCCAAGTCACTAGTTTCCTCGACCATCCTGGGTCTCTGCCAAAACCTGTTGAATGTAGATTTTATATAGTAAATTATGCCAAGAAAGTATTCTGGCTGCTTTCCTTTTTTCATAATAATAACTTCAGAGCACATGCATACAACAGTTCCTCACGTCCACTGAGATCTGCTTCCCTACTATATGTTATTCAGATATCTGGGCAATGCCGGGTATATTTTGAAAACATATTTTTAGGTTTGCATCTTTTTTAGCGGGTAGAAAGGGTGTTGCATGTCATGATTGGTTTTGAAGTTTAGACGGCTGCTCCAGCCAAGGCATGATGGGAGGTGTAGGCATTGGAGGTAAACAAAAAAATGTGGTTCCTCACAAAGCTGTAATTTAAAACACAGTTCTTATTAACACAATTTTTCATTTATTCTAACAAAACAATTTACGACCTCAACCAAACTAAAAAAAACCCAACCATCCTAAAGGTGAATAAGGTGCAGAGAAATTTATTATTTATCAAATAAATGTCATAAACATGATTCATGGACCCGAGCAACACTGGGCATATCAGCTAATGGTCATTAAAATGAAAGTAGCATTGAGTGCCCTATGTCAAGTGGTTAAGTTTGTTGTTAAGGCTAACGTTTGTAAGAGTGGGTTCATATTGCATATTATACCTTGCATCATCCTTCACTTCTTCGGCTGTGGCTCCCAGGAGATTTGGATAAAGGGCGTGTGCTGTAGCAACATGCAATTGAGACATGCAGCAGCTGGAGAAAGCAGTACATGCAGTTCTTCTCTTCCGAGATGGCAAACATGATTAGAACAAGTATTATTTTTAGACAGAAAAGGGAGATTAGGTGGTATGAATGGCCTCGAATGAAAAAAGCACATTTCATCAGTGACCTCCTACTGTGCTTCATACATTTATTATTCTTGTTTTGAAATTTAAATGAAGCCGCAGCTTTATTTTCAGAGGTGCCAAGAATCTAAATCTCCAATTGAAGTTGATATCAGCGATGGAGTTTCAATACAGCTGGGGGGAAAAAACAACAGCCTCTGAAAGTTTCTGAGTGAATTTGTGGTATAAAAAAAATTGTACTCTGTTCCAAAGTCAATGAATTTATCAAACAGTGTCAGCCATGTTGGTGTTTTTTAAACCCACCCAAAGTGCTATTTTTTCATGCCGATAAAGAGCAATAAAAGCATGGTACAAATAAGGACATAAGAAGAGCCATCCTGGATCTGACCAAGGATCCATCTAGTCCAGCACTCTGTTCACACAGTGGCCAAAGAGCTGTTGACCAGGGACCAACAAAGCAGGTCACGGTGCAACAACACCCTCCCAACCATGTTCCCCAGCAACTGGTGCACACAGGCTTACTGCCTCTAATACGGGAGGTAGCACATAGCCATAAGGACTAGTAGCCACTGATAGTCTTCTCCTCTATGTATTTTTATGACCCCTTTTAAAGACATCCAAACTGGTGGCCACCACCACTTCTTGTGGTAGGGAATTTCATAGTATAACTATGTGCTGTGTGAAGAAGTATTTCCCTTTTTCTGTCCTGAAGCTCCCACGAATCTGCTTCATGGGATGACCCTGGGTTCTAGTATTATGGGAGAGGGAGAAAAATGTAGCTACCAGTCCTATTGACCATCACTTACTTGCTTGTTGTGCCTATGAAGACTTTGACTTCAAACCTTAATTCTAGTCCTAACCAGGAATGGGGAGAAATTTGTTCTAATTTGCCCAATTTTGCATCATTATGTGAACCGAAACTCAGTTATCCTTTGAAATTTGTACTTCTCTAGTTTTTGGAACTGAGTTCTCCAATCAAAAAATACATACAAAAATGTCTGTATTAGGTGAAAATGCACACACAAACATTTGTATATTAGTGAAAAAAAGTTCAAAAGTATATTCTATTTGTAATGTTGCTTGCAAAAAAAATTGTATATTGGGCAAAATGCATATATTAGGAGAAACCTGCACAAAAACCCAGTCATGTTCTCATGCAAGCATATCAAAGTCTGAAACAAACCAAACTTAAGATTGTAAAAATAAAAAACCGAGAAACCAAGTTAGACATATTCATCCATCCCTAAAACTGACATTAATCCTAAATAAATTTATATGCGTTAATCTCCTATTATCCTTGACTTCTTCCTTCCCTCTCCTTGACTTTTTTTTTTGTCTTCTTCCTTTATCAAAATTTAGATTATAAGTTCTTTGGGGGCCAAAACCTGCTTTATTTGTTTATACAAAGCACTATCTATATTGATGGTGAGCTTTAAATGACTGCTGACTTGAGCTTTCATGGTAGGGTAGATATTCTCAATATTTTCCCCATAAAATTTGGCGTAGTGGTTATGGCAGGGGTGGGCAACTTTGGGAGGTTCAGGGGCCATTTCTGACCCCTTTCAACTCCCACCTCACAGGCTACACACCCCTTCTGCAAATGCTAAAAACAGGGGAAATGGGGGGAAACAAAAATAAAATGCCACCCTTATATGCTATGGAGCACCAAAAGTGCCAACATTAGCTTGTTTGCAACTACAGAGTTGCTACAGAGTCCTAAATGGGTGAAATTAGCTTGCAAACAGGCGAATATTGATCCTTTTTGCACTCCATAGAAAAAAAACATGGAGGGCATCCCCCTAAATTTGGGAGTCACATGGGGGCTGCAGAGCTGCATGTGATTCAGAGGCTGCATGATGTCCACCCCTGGGTTAGGGTGTTGGACTAGGACTGGGGCCCCCTCCACAAGGATGCGCTTTTGCGCCCGGTTCGGGGATTATGCGCATTTTCGCGGAGGCGCATTTACGCCTAATCCCTCTGCACGGGAGGCGGCGAGAAGCGGCGAAGCGCATTAAAAGATGCCCAAAAAGCGCTTTCCAGGTAGTTAATGCGCATAATCGCTTGTTCACACAGCGAAAATGCGCTTTAACGGCCGGAGCAAAATAAAAGTCGCTATTTAACGCGCGTTCGAAAATGCGCATTATCGGGGAGATAACGCGCCTGTACGCCCGTTTTGCGCTCCGCTCGTGTGTAGGTAAAATTTATAATGAGCCTTCAAGGCTCATTAAACGCCCCGTGTGGAGGAGGCCTGGGAAGATCCAGGCTCAAATCCCATTCAGCCATAAAGCATACTGCGGTGGCATTTGGAAGATCACAATATCTCCATTTAATATAATTCACAGAGTGGTTGTGAGGTTAAAATAGGGCACCACTCTGACCTGCTTAGAGGAACGGTGGAATATACATCATAGAATCTTAGCGCTGTTAGAGGTCATCTAATTCAACCACCTGTTCCGTGCAGGGATCTTGTAACTGCTAGTTGGCCATCTAGCCTCTGCTTAAATATTTCCAGCAAAGGTGAGGTCACCACCTCCCAAAGCAGTCCGCTCCATCCTTGGACATCTTTCACTGTTAGGAAGTTTCCCCTAATATTTCACTGAAATCTGCTTCTTTACCATTTCCACTCGTTTGTTTTAGTCCTGCCCTCTGGAGTAACAGAAAACAAGTCTGCTCCATTTTTTCCCTTACAGACCTTCAGATATTTCAACACGGCTATCACATCTCCCCTTAATCGCCTCTTCTCCAGGCTAAATCTGCCCAGCTCTTTCAACTATTCCTCGTAGAACATGGTTTCCAGACCCCTCACCATCCTGGCTGCCCTCATGTTGATGCGCTCCACTTTGTCAATGCCCATGTGGTGCCCAGAATTGGACACAGTACATCAGATGAGGCCTATTACTTCTCGTGACCTGGATACTATACTGATGCAATCTAAGATTGCATTAAATTGGGGGGGGGGGGGTTAACAGCTGCATCACACAGCTAAGTATTAATAACTGCTAGCATGGTATAAGAATCAGATCAATCAATTAGAGGTTCCTGTGAGGCCCTGGCCATGTTTTCTATCATTCAGATCCCTATGAAGACAGGTTATGATGGGTGCCTGCCTGCATCAGGAAGTGACTGAATTATCTGATGAAGTAGTGCACCAGAGGTATATTGTTTGTCAGCCCTTGGAAGACATCACCCAATGTGTCTCTCTCTATGAGTCACTGTTCTGGGCAGTGACCTATTGGCACTTACCTCCAAGTAGGGGTGGACAGATCAGTTTATTTTTTCCCCATGTGTTCATAAGAATATCAGAATTGCTCTGCTGGATCAGTTCAAAGGCCTTTCTAATCCAGAATTCTGTTAACAGTGGTCAAACAAATGCCCAGGGGAAACCCATATCTGCTAACATTTAAATTATATGCATTTCCCCCTAAAATACACATTTTCCTCTACAGTACACATTTTTGTATGCACTTTTTGAGCCAACAACCACTACTGCTTCCCGGGTTTTGAGAGCCCTTGGGCAAGACACTCTCAATGGCTCCCTCCCTCGGTGAGTCTACCTTCTCACCATTGTTACCAGCTCTCATTGTTCCACACCCTCTTTTCATCATGGTTACCACTTGCTTGCTTGACTGGCAGAATGAGTGAGCAAACAGGCAGTGGCATCGCCTGCTTCCCCTTTTCACCACCACTATTTTCTGGGTCACAAGCAGGTTACCATGGTGAAGAGGAAGAGGATGGTCCAGGGGGCTTTTGTCAGTGGGCCCCTTGGCAGGAGCCCAACCAAAGCGAATTTGGTTCCATGTCTCTATATCCAAAAGGATGGGTTACAATAGATACATCATATATTCCAAGAATTGGATCCAGAGTGTCCCTTCTGCAAATGAAGGGATTGTTCTATTCATGGAAGAGTCTGAGGTCCAGTGGAGGTGCCCACTAGAGGTGGGGAGGTATCTTTTTTTTCTTTTCTTTTTAACAATCCCCCTTTTTCTTTACAGCCCCTACACCACATCCCATGGTATTTGTCCCCCAGGTCTCTGGAGCAGCTGTACAGAGGTTGCAGGAGAAGGAGGAATTAGCAAAAATCACCCCTCTGCTGTTCCTCCAGCGGGAGGAACTCCAGAGGAACACACAGGAATTTCAGTTCCAAGTGAAGATATGAAACTGAACACAGAATAGTCCCCCTTTTTCAAAACCAGCCTTTCTTCAGCGTCATGCTGGCTCTCAGAAATCAGCCCAAGTAATGCGGTAATGTTGAGAACATAATTCTTTAAGCTGTCCTCCTACCTTCTCCCTGGAGCATGAATTGCCAACAGTTGCAATGACAAGGACGTTGTTTAAATGACATAGCCAGTGAGCTATTTGGGCGATTGGTCTAGCAATTCTTCTCCCAGGGAAACAGAATTTAATTGCTAAAAGGTGGAGTTTGGCATTATGGCATGGAACTTAATAAGCATGGTCTTGCGTGTTACTCCAATTTGAAATGAATTAATTGTTAGCGTGTTATACATGTTAATTACTGAACGAAACCACATGGAGCACATTTCTTCCTTATTCTTGCTTCCCGCTTCCTTCTCCTTTATAGTAAGCATTATTTTGAATAGCTGATGCATTTCACAGGTGTGCCTCCATAGTCTAGTTGAATCCTGTTTTTCACCATGGTTTCACTGTTTTCCTTGATTGTTTCCTACCGGTCGCAAAATAACTCTAGTTTAGGCTGACCAGATAAAATCCAGGTCAGGGCTTATATAACTTTAACAGTTGTAGAGAAAAGGGAATTTCAGCCAGTGTCATTTGTATGCAATTAGTTCCTGGTGAAATTCCCTCTTCATCACAACCATTAAAGGTGCAGGCACTATACTAGAGTGACCCTATACAAAAGAAGGCAGGGCCCCTGCACCTTTAACTCTTGTGATGAAGAGGGGATTTCACCAGGAACTAATTGCATACAAATGACACCGGCTGAAATTCCCTTTTCTCTACAACTGTTAAAGTGACATGAGGCCTGACCTGGATTTTATCTGGTCAGCCTACTCTAGTTTTATATATACACACAAACATACATCTACACAGCACATTGGTCGAATTCATGTGTAGGAAATAAGAAAAGGCTATCAATGGCTACTAGTCCTGATAGCTAGGTGCTGCCTTGAGTATCAGAGTCAGTAAGCCTGTTTACATCAGTTGCTGAGGAACATGGGTGGGAGGGTGCCGTTGCACCGTTTCCTGCTTGTGGGTCCCTGGTTGACAGCTGGATGGCCACTATGTGAACAGAGTGCTGGACTAAATGGACCCTTGGTCTGATCCAGCATGACACTTCTTATGTCCTTATGTAGGTACAAGTTTATTTTGTGCCAAATCACCCAACATTTCAGAGACTGCCTTCCTCTTCTGGGACTCCCTAAAATATATTATAGTTTTACACACATACATATACAAGATAGAACGTATTTTAGGGAGCCCCAGAGGAGGGAGATAGTATCTGAAACATTGGGCAGTTTGACACAAAATAAACTGGCACCTGTGTGATCTTGTATCAGTTTTGTTGTTTTCGGCCATTTTGGTCAGCCATATTGCAAAGGGCAGGTTCAGATAAGTGCTATTTGGCAGTAGGCTGGGAAACAGATTTCTGAGGGAAAGAGGGGGAAATGGTCAAAGAATTGAGCTAGTGGAGGCAGAGTAGTGGGCGTGGAGTGGAAGGGGTCTGGGAAATACTGATGGAGGATGTCCATCAATGGGTGATATTACATTAAGAGGAAATTGCATTGCTTATCCAGGGTGTTTGTGCTTCCTATTTTTTGGTGCAATTGTTATGGACTTAATGACACAGAAGGATTGGAGCAACCACGTAGTTTGAATTGAATACTTCTCCTCCATTCAGTTCCATTGAAACCACACCATCTAGTGGTGGAGGATCCTGCTTTGGCGCGGGAGATGTCCTGGCCGTTCACGACATCATTTAAAAGACCCGCAAAGCTTTGTGAGTCGCTAATCACGAGTGTGCAATAAATTGTTCATTTAGAGGAGCCCAATGACTTATAATCATTACGCCTAAATGGAACCTCTGAGTTTAAAGAACTTCTGAGTTTAAATATCTTGAAAGCACCCCCCCTATCCCAATGCTAGGGGCCCAGTCCAGATTGTGGGGGGACCCTGTGCCTACTCTTGAAAATCAATAGAAAAAGACAATGAGCCTTCATGATGGCCACGTCACAAACACACATTTGGGGGGGATTGTTCTCCCCCCACTCTCCCTCCTGAAAAGGTTTTGCCAATGCCTTTTCCTCAGGGGCGATGTTCTGCGCATGCGACTAGCCCAGGGACGCTGCTGCTGGGGTTATTTATTTATTTAATTGTTTTATTCATTTATTTATTTTATTTCATTTATATACCGCCCCATAGCCGAAGCTGTCTGGGCGGTTTACAAAACTTAAAAACGCTGAACATTAAAAACACCGATATACAAAATTTAAAAGCATAAAAAGTATAAAAACAAGTTATAATTACAATAGCCTTTAAAAACAACAATTCTGGGTCAAAGCACAACAACAACAACAACAACAAAAACACAAAACCCTCATCATATGCTGTTAAATGCCTGGGAGAAGAGGAAAGTCTTGACCTGGAGCTGAAAAGATAGCAATGAGAGCTGCCGGCAGAAATGCAGTAGCATGGCCGTGCCATGCCATGCTGCAAAGAGAGAGACATACACATATTGTGAATGACTACATCATGTCGTGGGGGAGGGGGAGGGCGCCAACATCCCTATCCCACATGTAAAAAGAAACCTTTACTGCCAGGCCTGAGTTTCAGATACTGACTCAAGACTCAGCCATGTTATTGGCAGTGGAGGGAGGCAGTTTGTGGGCCAGAAGTCAAGGGTTCAGGAGGAAGGCCAAGGTGGGCACATGGGCTGAATTTTAAACTATTAACCAGCAAAACAACCAGCCAAATCTTTAGCTATAGGTCTCCGAAGTCAGAATTGCTTTGAAGTAGGGCTGTGAACAGCCCCCCCGATCCGGTCCGGATCCAGACGATCTGAATTGGGCCTGATCTGATCCAGACCATATCGGACCTCCCCCAATCCAGTCTGGATCCAGATCTGGGTCTCCGGATCGAGATCCGGAGACCATCCTTTTCCCCATGGACTTGCAAGTCTATGGGGAAAAGGACTCACCATCCTGCTTACCTGCTGCCTCCTCGTTGCTGCTGCCATCCACCGCTGCCGTCCGCTGGCCGCCGCTGCTTCCGCTCATGGTAGAGCAGAAGCAGTGGCGGCCAGCGGACAGCAGCGGTGGGCGGCAGCGGTGGCAACGAGACAGCAGGTAAGTAGGGAGAGTGAGGGGAGGGTGGTGAGTCCAATGGACTCCCCGTTGACCTGGCGTCCCTGGGTGTCAGCTGCGCAGCTGGCACCCAGGGACCTGAAAGGCCAGTGGGCCCCGGATCTCTGGATCAATCTGGAATGATCTGGACCTCTCCTGATCTGGTTCCAGATCCGGGAGGTCTGGATCACCCCGATCCGGTCCAGATTTGGGATCTGGATCTGTTCACAGCCCTACTTTGAAGCATTGATCCAGCCTGCCAGGAAGGTTGATTTTCATCTTCCCAAAGCAGTCCATTGTCTTTTTAAATTATCTTTGGAATATGTGGTTGGAGCCTTGAGACAAGGGTTTTAGAGAGAACTCTGAAATTGGGTCCTTACTCCCGTGCCAATGGCATGAGAGACCATGCAGTGAGAGGCCCTGCTGAGTTTTGTCCTCAAGCCAGAGTCAGCATATGAAGGAAAGGGGAGGACCACAGCATGGATTCTTCCAATGTGACTCTGGCCCTCATCTACATGAGGAGCACACACTGTTGTTATTCTCTGCAGTATGCTGAAATTGGCACCGCTGCATTGTTGTTACAAAGCGGAACCAGCCATCCCTAAAAGCTGTCTTTTCCATGCCAGAAAAGACATACTTCCAGTTGAGGGGGGTGGAGTAGAACCAACATCATCCAGACAGAGACTTGTTACTGGTCTCTCTCCAGGTTCTCCCTGCCACTACAGTTTAATGAATGGGAATGGGGAGCAAGTAACCCACAGTACTGGCTCCCCATGAGAGTACCTCACCAGCACAAATAAACTCCACTCCAAAAATTTTCACACCAGCCCTAATACTACATCAGAGAAGCCAATTAATGCCACTCCTAGCTCTAGAGCTGCATAGCTCCGGAGCTAACACCACATCACAGAAGAGAATGAACACAGTCCCTTTGCAACTCTGGAGCTGCTCAATTCCAGGGCTAATGACATATCAGAGAAGCGAATTAACAAAGTTCCAGAGTTAATTAATACAGGAAGTGCATAGACACCTCTCAATGGGAATGCTAAAGGAGAGAATGGGGGAAGGGCCAGCCCACATCAAAGGCAGGTCACAGGCATGCCCAAGGTTTAATGCATTGGCACTTGGGCACATTGCAGATCAAGTGCCTGGGAACCCACTTTAATTAAAAAGAATGGAGTAAAAGGACTCTCAGATACTGTAGCTTTTCCAGGCAGAAGCAGCTGGTTGAGAGCTCACTGGCCATGATATCATGTGCTGCAAAAGACCTCACAACACTGCCAAGCCACGGGGGGGGGGGGGACTCATGAGGCAGCCCCCTGGGGCTTGTCCCACGCTTCTGGAAAAAATCAGTGCTTCAGCCGTTCCCTCGCCGCCATACAGTGGCAGCAGCATCCCCCACTGAATGGTCCATCGGTGGCTGGATTCATGGAGGGACAAATAGCAGAGAAGAATGAGAAGCAAGATGGAGCACCCTGGCAGAACTATATCTACTCAGCTACAAATTGTAGTAACAGTGACTAATGTGGAATAGAACAGAGTTTTCTGATGAATTGTCTGCTTCTTCTGGCTTTGAGCTTCAAATCTAGATGTCATTTTTTGTTTTTACAGATGAGTAAGGTGGAAGGAACTTGCCATGAACTGTCTCTTTTTTCCATATTGCAAGAACTGTATTTAAAAAGAGAGAGAGAGACCAACCCCCCCCCCAAACAAAACACACACAAAACAAAATTACTACACGAAAAGAAAAGAGAGATTGTTTTTCGACTCCCAGGTCTTTAGAAAGGAAATGTTCTACATTCCTCCACTCTGGATAACCTTTTATCATTTCAAGCTGGTTGAGGCAATCTGGAAATCCTTATAGCCTAATTCTTTTAAGATCCTCTACAATAGATGTTTCCAGTTCTGGAAGAGGCATGGGATTAGCAAATGTGTCATGAGCTCTAGATTATTTCCCTCCATCATGTATAAACCGATTGGATTGTCTCCACACCGCCCAATATAACTGGGGAAAGGGGTATCATCGCTTAGAATAGAGAATTTCACTAGTCATTTCTCTTGTTCCTACAGCCAAATATTAATTGCCCTTTCAGCACTTTGTATAAGAGTTAAGGCTGAGATTTCCTGGGTTTGGGGTCCCATGTAACCATTCAGCTGTATGAATTGCTTAATTTACTACTACTAACTCTTATTCTTAGAGTGTCATCAGACGAGGGGGAAAATCACGTTTCCCTGACCTCGCTTTGCTTCCTGCTGTTGTCCCACAATGGGGATGAACAGCTTCCTCTTTCTTCACATGGGGAAAAAAGAGGAAGAAAGCAATGACCATGGGGCCCATTCCGTGGGCGTTTTTATCATGCTGTTTCTCCTGAATACAGCAGGACATGGCGGCAAGTTCTGTTACAGCAAAAAATAAAATAAAAAATAAATAAAAATCAGATTTTCCAGATCCTTTTTGTGACAGAAAAACAAGCAGAAGGAGTGGGAGACACACGGGAAGCGGACGACATCATGAAAAGGGCCCGCGAAAAACCGTGAGTGGCCAATAACAAGCATGCTGTAAACACTCATCTGATGAGTCCCTTATTATAATAGTTTACAGCACAGTTCTAACCCTCAGATCCACCAGTGGGCTCCCGGTTATGGAAATTTCCATGGGAACAGACCTACTACTGGTGATGTTCCCCCTGGAGGTAGCTCCCAACTCAGGACATTCCAAGCATGGGGGCTCCTCTGTTCCATCAAGCGGTCCCTAGATCAGGCCAGTCTGGAGATGGCATAGCTAGTCCTATCCACTGGTTTTGGGGAGAAGGGGATTCAAAAACAAATACAGATCAGCAGGCTTCAAAAGCCTCCCCCACCTCCCACCCTGGATGGCAAGAGCTGGCAGGGCTTTGCAAGAGGCAGAAAAAAACCCACTCTGCTCCCCGGCCCCACTGAGGATCACTCTGCCTGTCTGTTCAAAGCATTTCACATACATTATCTCCGGAATTCTTACAGCAACCCTTTAAGGTAGCCCAGAGTTGCAGTTATTGATAGTAATACTTAGTACTTGAATACATTTTTTCGATGTTCTAAATTGCTTCCTGCACATTATCTCAAAACCAAGCTAGATAGTGCTAAAAGCTGCTGCCACAAACCACAGCCATACATTTTAGCTCCCCCAACCTTGTTCTGTAACATTTAGTTCTATCCTGATGTCACAGTATTCTATCTATGGCCTTATCCACACCAGCCGTTTATTTCAGAATAATATCGAAGTCATCCCTACCGGGCCACATGATGCACAGCTGATCCAGCGGCGATCTAGGGACAGCCCATCATGTTTCCCGGGATATCGATGGCAGCTTTTGTCCCATTTTTTCCCTTGCTCTCACTAAAGTCCTTAGGTTTGCGGCTGGTGTGCCCTCCCCTCGCAAAGCTGTTGCTGTTCTTCATGAGTAGCGGGGCTCAGTGAACAGGCAACCAGCTGTGCGGAGCGAGCTCATGGTTATCGGGGGTGAGGGGAGAGTATTGTCGATACAGTCTGGATGAGTCTCGGGTCTTTCAGCACTGAGTGTTTGTGTGCTTTAAAAATCTCATCTTCACACAGGATCACAACTCTGCTCTTGCACAAGAGTCAGGAGTCATAAAAAAACATACGCCCGGAACGTCTCTCCTTAAATTGAGGGCAAACTTGCTGGCATGTGCCCCGTAAGGGACGATCGCTGAAGCAGAAAACTTCACAATGATCCCTCCCCTGTCTCGAAAGGGCTCTAGGTGTAGATGAGCCCTGTGTTTCCACTTCCAATGATGTGAAGTGGGAATAGGGATACACAGATGTCAAAAGCATAGGTAAGGCCTCCTAGATGTTATTTATTTATTATTTACAATATTTATATACTGCTCCCCATCCAAAGATTTCAGAGCAAAGAACAACAAATAGAATAAAAGAATAAAAACAGAATAAAAACACCATGTTAAAAATTACATTTTTAAAACAACAAAGTTCTGAGACAACCGCGGCCTGACATTCAGGGAAAGCTTCCTGAAACAATGTTTTCAGGAAGCGCTGGAAGCAATACAATATTGGCGCCTGCCTGACCTCCAAAGGCAGGGAAATCTATAGAAAGGGAGCCACTACGCTGAAGGCTCTTTTCCTGGTGGGCTCCAATCAAGCCATAGGTCCATGTGGAACCACTAGGAACATGCCTTCAAATGACCTCAGTGACCAGGCAGGGTGATAAGGGAGAAGGCACTCTCTCAGGTATCCTGGTCCCAAGATGTTTATGGCTTTGTACACCAGTGCAAAGGGGAAGGGAGAAGTTACATGTGCAGCTGCCATTTTTGATGGTAGTCACACATTTAGAGTTACAAGTAGTTCAATCCATTGCAATCCTTCCAACAACCCTAGCAGGTAAGTTAGATATCATTATCCCCATAGATCAGCCTTCTCTAACCTGGTGCCCTCCTGATGTTTTAGACTACAGATCCCATCATCCCTGACCATTGGCAGTGTTGGCTCGGGCTGATGGGAGTTGTCATCCAGAAGGTCCCAGGTTGGGGAATGCTGCTGTAGAGGAACTGCATGAGAGCATCAAATGAGAACATCATTGCTCACCATCCATAGTCACCTTGGAGGGGGTTGCAATACAAAGCCAAAAACACCCGCCTGGGTACAGAGTTGGAAAGCTTTGATTTGAGTTTCAGGTGATCAAACCAATATACTTAAGGTACAGGGGTCATTTGCAGTTGCAAGCACACAATCAGGACGAAACCAAGTAATGTTTGCTTGTCTTATGGAATGTTGTGCATTTGGCAAGACACGCTGGGGATTTGTTCCGTTTTCGCAAACCTGGCAGAACCTCGCTGTGACCTAAATAAGAATACCTTGCTCTCTATATAAAGCCTGCATCAGGATGTTTCCTGATTTATTCATGAAAGGTTTGCTTTACAAAGGCATCTGGAGCCTTTATAATCTCCAAACACATGATACATATAGCTTGCCGCCTCGGTTGGCATTTGCACAAATTGCTTTGAAATATGGTTATAATATATGAAAGCACACCGAAGCTAATTTAAATACATGATGCTGGCATAAATTGGTTAAAAGCGTAAATGAGACTGAGCGTACACATTCCCTCCCTCCCCCCCCCCCCCGCTATCGCAGAGAGAAGGTTACTTTCTGGAGTGAATAATTGATGGAGGGGGGTTGCAGACTTAACCTGTTAAGTGGATAAAATCTACCTGTAATAAGTGGGGAAATATGGGAGCGTGATCTAAACTGGCATAGCTCTCTTGGGTCTAATGGGGCTTTCACCTTCACAACGCTTCACTTTATAATATTTCATTAGCTCATTCAGGTGCGGCGATCTACCATTGCTTTAATTTGATCATATTGTCCTCCATTTATTGAGTTCTTTAACCCCTACCCATGAAGAAAGTGAGTTTAAATTAATCCTTAATGATTAATTCATACATCTTTCATATAATGTCCATAATGATGCATTCTCTCTAATATTCCTGCCATTTCTTGCTGCAGATTTTTTTTTAAAAAAACAGCAGAGCAGATGGGAACTGGTTGCTTGCAAGAGAAGCTTTGTTTTGGAGGTTTGGAAGAAATTGGTTTAATTTACAATAGAATGAAAAGTGACATTTGTAAAGATGGTAAGAGTGAAATGCCAGGATCCATTATACTGATAATTCTACAAATGCACCGGCATTCTCCTTTGGTAAGTTAATGCTCAGAACCCATCAACATTAACCTGCTAAACCTATTGCAGCTTAATGGCAAATTTCCAGATTTCTACTCTGCCAAACATCTTCTTGTACTAAATGAGGAGGAGGAGGAGGAGGAAGAGGAAGAGGAAGAGAGGTAGTGGTCCACCGGTAAGGAATCAACTATGGCAGCGCAAGAGCAGTTTAGTCTGTGCTTGTGGGATAAGTGGATCAGACCGAAGGGGCCAGGCCAGAATTTATAGGGCCAAGTGGAATTCTAGTAAACCCCCCCCCTGCTGAATTGGTTGCTGCAGTTCCAGACTTTGGCCATCTGCAATGGTGGTGCTGTAGCACAACCGAAAGTAGATTATCTGGCAGTAGCCTCCTCTAGAATTCGTTTTGGTAGGTACTATTACTTGAGTTGCCAGTACAAGACCCATATGCCTTAGCTTAACCAATTTAACATTACAGCTGTGGCCCTAAGAATAGATCCACCAGCTTTATGGACACTAAGGGATTGTGCATCAGCTTGACTGCAATATGGCCTAAGAAATCAAGTTATGTTGCCAGACAAGACTGATTCATCTCAAAGAATGACACTGAAAATATTTCAATTTAATTTCCCTCTGGAAACTGAAAATATAATTTGGTGTAATTCATAAAGAGTCTGTATTTCTGCTGCCAAATGCTTCCCAGTGGATGGATCCCATGTTCCATTAATGTTTGGATCTTGGAAATTAGGTGTTCTTTAAAGATTATATATATATATATATATATATATATATATATATATTACAATTGTTTTATTAGTTATATTAATACATTTATTAGTTATAACAATCTACAAGCAAATGCCTCCTAAATTATATGCAGAAATTAAAACAAAGCAAAGCAGAAAAAGAATAAGTGCACACATAAACACACCAACAAAAGACGCACTGAAATACAGTTTAAAAGCAGACATCCACATTTCAGTGGCTTCCCCCCCCCCCCCATTCTTCATTTGTTTCCAGACAGGAAAAGAGTTGGAGCCAGACAGTGAAAAAGTTATTTAAACTCCCAGGATTTCTGTTTCCATGAAACTGAGAAGTAAATGTTGCCGTAGCCATAATAACTTCCCAAATTTTATTAAGAGGGTGAATCCGAGCCCTTCCCACTTGCTTGCCAATATAGTTTTGATTTCCAGAAATACGTTGCAAACTTTTTTTAGAATTCAACTCACTATCTGTTTTCAAGACATGCAGAACCACCAGTTCTGGTGCACAGATTTCTACATATTCTTTTCAAAAAACCATAGTCCCAACATCTTGCGCTCATGGGCATCTCCACCATATGTGATAATATGAACCAATTTGGCCAGACTTTGGGAGAGTACACTGTATTGATTCTCTACGTTCTTCCCAGGGTCATATATCACTGTGGTATTAACAATTAAGTTATGTTTCTTGGAAATTATTGCTTGGATTGTTACTTTCTTTCCGTGGATGGAATAGAGACCATGGAACAGGGCCTTCCAGCTTTTTCTTCATTTATTTGAGGAAGATGTGTATAAGATTGCATATGTTGGTGAAAATAATGTACAGAAATTATTATATTAAGTAAAATTGCTTGCAAAATTGGGCAAAGCTGCATAGTATAGTAATGTATATATTTGGAGAAACACCCATGAAAATGTGCACAAATCTCCATGCTATTAAAATAAAGTAAAATAAAATAAAATATTACCAAATACAGGGTCTCAAACACATCTCTCAAACACATCTCGCATATAGCAGCACGCTTGATAACAAAAGGGGAACTATTTATTACAGATCTAGAACCAGACCATGTGCCAGGCACGTCCAACTTTTGGTCAATATCCTGCCCTTCAAAGAACCAATGTTTTTTTTTCTTAAAAATGTATTTAAACAAAATACACTGTTCACTCCCCACAATCCCTCCACAATACATCATCTCATCAAAGCGACAGAGGAGCAGAAGAGGTTTAGTTTGGCTGTCTTGAACACCTTTCAGATGAGATTAGTTTGCAATCCTATACCTCTTGGTAGTAAGCCCTAGTGAATTCAGGGGCACTGGCTTCTGAGAAGACAAGTATAGGAGTCAACCTTCTCCAGCTTGGTGCTCTCCAGATGTGTTGCGCTTTAACTCTCATGTTATGTGTTATGGGGAAGACAAAAATAATTTCATACTTAATTTTAAAATAATATTGATGCATGAAAGTATTAGGTGGTAGATCTGCCTTTGATCTCACACTGCTGAACAAGTAAGAGAAATCCTTTATCTGATATTCAAGAAACAGACATCCTATGCCATGTGTTGAAAACTAATGTTGACGTCTGAAGGGCTATCCGGATTAGGTATTCAAGATTCATTAATTGTTGTTTCATTTGGTTTATACAGTTTATTTAAAAAGATGCAGCTCTTTTGTAGTTCCTTGATTGATCACATATCTTAATGCTGGAAAACATCATACTTTAGTACAGATGTGGGCAGAAAATAGATCTATCCTGATGTTTTGGACATCAACTCGCGGCATTCCTGACAACTGCCCATGCTGATAGGGGCTTTTACAAGTTGAATTCCAAAACATCTGGAGATCTACATTCTGCCTTCCCTTGTTTTTGAACAACATTCGCCAACCTGGTGCCTGTCAGATGTGTTGAGTTGCAACTCTTAACATGAGATGCTCCAAGAAATTAGAAGTAGCTGGTCCTAAGTTGTTCATCATCATTTCCCACAACCCCACAGTCACCTCTGCAGATCAAATTGCATATCTAGATTTTTGAGATGACAAGTCTCAGCATTCCTAACCATGGGACATACTGACTTGCAATGATGGGAGTTGTAGTCCAACACCTTTGGAGGGCACAAGGTTGGGGAAGGGCTGCTCTAAACAAAAAAAGAGAAGTAGGTGGCCCTAAGTTGTTAGTTATCAGTTTTCCACAACCCCACAGTCACCTCTGCATATCATATTCTCCATCCTGTCCTCATGGTTTATCTGCTTTGGGAGAATGAGAATTTCACTTGCACTTTCTGCCTCCTTAGGAAGGATGTGGCGTTAAGGCTTGGGAGCCTTAACTCCCAATTTCCCTGCTTTTTGGTGCTTGGTTGGAAACTGTGGAGCCTCAACATTGTTTTTGTAAACCATAGGTTTTTTGTTTAATGAATTTCATGGCTTTGTGTAACGGATGACTGGATATTATACAGTTGACAAGCAGCCAGCATCAGCTAGGATGTTACACCATTTTGACATCCAATATAAAATCAAAGCTAGTGATATGTGTTGCACCCACTTTTCAAAATAATAAATTAACCCCAGATGTTATGCTCTGTCACTTGAAATCTGAGGGGTCTCATTGGAATTTTTCAATAGCCAATGTCCAGAAATAAAAGCTTTCTATGACTGACTCATGAAATTATTATTATTATTATTATTATTATTATTATTATTTGGAGAGAACCTGAAAAAAAATTATACTGGACTAAAAACTCCCCAATTTATTCTGGAAGCACACAAGATGATACAGGAAAATATCCTAAATTAGAATAAGTTACAGTTTACTATATTAATTATTATAACTCATTTTATGCTACATGCTTTTTCTTCCTGTTTGCATCTGAAAGTAGCAGATTGTGATCATGTTTGTGGTCAAATTTAAAGCCTGCATGGGCTGCATTTCAATCCATAGATATTTACTTAAAAGACCCACTGAATTTCCTTGGTTCTTTAAAAGCAACGTATTTGTTTTTAGATTTGCCACTCTCAGCACTCTGTGCGTGCTATGTATGCCTGCTCCGTCTACCCTATTGTTCCCTGCAAGGCCCAGCCAAGGGAGGTCAGTAAATTAAACCAAGGGATGAAGGATGGGATTCCATCAAGTTCAGCTGAGAGCATTTGCTGTAGGACATGGACCTAACAGGAACGGTGAGGCCAGGTTTCTGGCAGACCCATTTAGGCAACTTTATGGCCTGATAGTTCTCTGTTCGGTAGCCTGCAGAAGCCTCATAAAGCAATGGGCATATGAACACAGTTGTTATGGTCTGCCACTTTGTCTTTAGTAGTCTGCGGTCCAGATCTCTTCAGAAGGGGGAATAGTGTCATGTTAGGGTGACCACATGGAAAGGAGGACAAGCCATCCAAAATGGTGGCCAGCGCAACATCTTGTGATACTAAATTCTATAGTTAACCAGAACTGTACACAGTATTCTAAGTGTGGTCACACCATAGATTTGTATAAAGGCAGTATGAGACTGGCAGTTTTATTCTCAATTACTTTTCTTATAATGCCTAACATGGAGTTTGCTGTCTTTACAGCTGCCACACACTGGGTTGACGTTTTCACTGAGCTGTCAATCACATTCCCAAGGTTTTTTTTCTTGTTTAGTCACTGCAGGCTCAGATCCCATCAGTGTATATGTGATGTTGGGATGCTTTGCTCCAGTGTGCATCACTTTACGAATGCTTATGTAGAACTGTTGTTGCCATTTTGATGCCCATTTTCCCACCATGGAGAGATTCTTTTGGAGCTCTTGGTAATCTCACTTCATTTTAAAAACCTTAAATATTTTTAGGTCAGCAGCAAATTTGGCCATCTCACTGCTCACTCCTATATGCATGTTGTGAAGAAAGTGGATAGGGAGGCAGTTTCTCCCTTTCTCATAATATTAGAATGAGGGTGGAAGTGAGCAGTGACATAGCCACGTTTGGTGATGATACCAAATTATTTAGACTTGCTAAAACAATGGAGGATTGTGAGGAGCTCCATAAAGATCTCTGCATACCGAGAGAATGGCCATGAAAAGGGCAAATGTTGTTCAATGTAAGCAAGTGTAAAGTGATGCACATTGGGGGATCACAATTTCACTTATACACTAACAGGATCTGAGCTAATTAGAGGTGACTGACCAAGAAAGAGTTTGGAGCAGGGGAGGTGGACAGCTTGATGAAAATGTTGATCCGGCTGCTGTGAAAAAGGCAACCTCTGTGTAAGGCGTAATTAGGAAAAGAATCCTAATTCTTGAACACTAATATGAAAAATAGTGGGTTCTCTGATTTGCACTTGATGTATGTGGATTCTTTAATCTTACTATAGTAAAAATGACATATTTTAGTATTAGATTCATGACTGTATTAGCGGTAAGTTAGTTGGGAAACAAATGTATTAGGAAGTGTGAAAAGTGAGTGTATTGCATCATTTGTGACAGACTTCACATGTAGTTTATGATATATATAGTAAGTAAAGAACAAACCCAAGGATGCCTTTCTGTGTGTATATATGAAAGAGGCAGGCACACAGACATAGATAGACAGTGGGCCAGGCCTAAATTTCCAGCCTAACCTATCTTACAGGGTTGTTGTGAGGGTAAAAGTAGCACATGCTATACACCCAAACATTACCAAACATCTGTTTTACATTTCTGTGAAAGTGAGCAGCAGAAGAAACTCACTAGATGGTTTTGGGCCAGTCATAGACTCTTAGCCTAACCTACCTCATGGGTTTTTGTGGGGGAAGATATGGCACTTGAAGCTTCTTTGCAACTGATCAACTAAATGGAGTCTGAACATCCTCTTATATCACTACATCTGACCCAGTACCAAGAATAGCCATGTGGGTGTTTAGAAATATTGCTCAATTTAATTTTAATCTATCCAAGTTTGGATTTTTATTTTTATTTTTTTGCTCTAAAAATAGCCTGTGATCAATGAATCCTATATTAAGCCTGTCAAAGATGTTGGTACTGGAGATAACAATACACAATAGTTTTGTTCAACCTGATAAAAAACATTAGAAAAGCTAAGAGAATTCAGAATGTCACTGACTCTTCTGTCCTACAGGGTTGTTGTGCTGATAAAATGGAGGAGGATTGTGTAAGTCATCTTAGGTTCCTTGCAAGAGGAAAAAAAGCAGGATATAAATGTAACACTAATAAATGTATTACTACTTCTACTAATTATTATTATTATTAATTACAATAACAATGAAGGAATAATTCTTTAAAAATCAAATACATGGATTTTTTTTTTAAAAAAAGAGGGGGGAGCTTAACCCCTTCTCTTATGAAAAGCCTTGGTCCCTAAATACACAGAGCTCTCAAAGAGAAGTACAGCCAAATCCACACACCCCTTCAAGCTAGTGCAATGGGAATGAGACTCATTGCACTCAGTGGAACTTACTTCTGAGCAGACATGCCTTGGATTGAATTGATATGAAAATTAATGATCAGCAGCCATAATCAAATGAACATACACACATGCAAAGCATGCAAGCAAGTTGTTAATTGTAGAGTTATAGTGCTGTAAAGGAGAGGGAATTCTCACTTACATCTCTCCCTCTCTGCCTTCTAAGGTTCCAGACTGTTTTTTTAAAATAAAGGCTACAATCTTCTACACACTTACCTGGGAGTAAGACCATTGCATTCAGTCAATGGAACTTACTTCTGAGAAGAGACTACAGCACTGGCTTTGCTAGAGGAAGCAGCCATTGTAGCTGACACAGGAGGGAGGGGGGGAGAGACTCTACTGAACGTGTGCCATAATCAAAATGGCCACCGGATTTCTTAAAGAGGCACAGTTTAAATTTAATAAAATCCACTTAAGCGAATTTTTAAAAAAGAAAAGCAGTTCCACCTACACTACAACGGGAGGAAGTAGACCCTGCCATTGGATTAATGAATAAGGCTCCCTGAAGGTAAGGACAGTTGCGCAAAAATAGTCGCAACCCCTGAGTTCAATTTTTGGTTTTGGATTCAGGGGATTCTTTAATCTTTTTACTTTAAACTGCTCTCCTTCCCTCAGTCTTACACCAATCTTCTTGAAATTTTCAGGCAATGTAAAACAAACATTTCTTTCTGGCACCTGTAAATTTCAGAGAGATTAGTGAAACATTTTCGATTTTATTGCTGTTAGAATGACCCCTCCCCAATTATCACTTTAACATGGTGGAACGTGTTTTTTACTGACGGCCCTTAACAAGGGAGGCACTGCCATGCCTCCCTTAATACTGAAAGCTTCTATGAAATTTCTCAAAAAGGGGAAATGCAGCTTCCTGTTTTCCACTGACCCTGTTCAGACACTAAGCCATAGTGGTTAAGCATTTTGAGCTAAACATTTTGGCTTAGCGTATTATGTGAACCATTCCTTACCATGGTAGCTACATAACCATCGTTTAACAAACTCACTAACCATTTGCTGCAAAGGGGTTAGAGGCCTAACCATGGCTTAGTGTGTTGTCTGAACAGGCCCATTCTCTGTCATATGGAAAAAAGGTTCATCCATCCAGAGTTGCAAGGAAGACAAAATAAGGTTAGGAAGTGGTCTGGCCATGTGCTAAAGTATAGATTATGTAGTTATAAAAGTACACTACATACTATTGGTGTTAGTGGTCCAGTCTGCTGATGAGAAGCCCTCAAAAGTACTTCATGAGGCCTGCTGTTCAGTCTGAGCCTTTTCTTTTCCAGCTCACTTTTGTCCTGTCCAATGATTTCTCCTGGCAAACAATAGTATAGACCAGCTTTCCACAACCAGGTGAGGATGCTGAGAGTGGTATATCAACACATCTGAAAGGCACCTGGTTGGGGAAAACTGACGTAGAGCATCTCCAAATCTCAAAATAAAAAAGTCTCAGTCTAGACTGGCCTTTGCCAACTTGGTTCCCTCCAGAAGTATTGGACTACAAATCTCATCATCCCCAGCCAGTATGGACAGCAAAACCAGAGGACACCAGATTTGGGCAGACAGGCTCACATTTATTTATTATTATTATTTCATTGGAGTAGGGTGACAATATGAAAAGGAGGACAGGGATCATGTAACTTTTAACAGTTGTAGAGAAAGGGAATTTCAGCTGGCATGCAGTTAGTACCTGGTGAAAGTCTCTCATCATCACAACAGTTAAAGTTGCAGGCATTATGCTAGAGTGACCAAATACAAAAGAAGGCAGGGCCCCTGCAACTTTAACTGTTGTGATGAAGAGGGAATTTCATCAGGAACTAATTGCATACAAATGACACTGGCTGAAATTCCCTTTTCTCTACAACGGTTAAAGTTACATGAGCCCTGTCCTCCTTTTCATATGGTCAGCCTACATTGGAGGTTGTGGGGGCAAATCCGTCTCCTCCAGAAGATGGGTGAAGGCAAAATCGAACAACTTTTGGTTGTGGGTGGGCTTGCCTTTAGAGATGAGATGGTCGAGGATTTTCCTATTTGGTTGTTGTTACGCCAGAAAAAAGATTTGACGCTGTTTCAAGTGGTGGTTTGGCCCAGCGGCATTCTTGGCATGCATGACACAACAACTGATATTGCTGTATTCTCCCTTCCCTATTACTTCGCCACTGAAAGCTGCACTTTTCCCTTGGCCTACTGTGCCAATTGCTTCCCCCTTTACTTCTGAGCATATCAATCTTTCCCAGATATTCCACACATCCCATTTGCTGAGCCAATGGATAGGAGGAGCTCATTTTTATCAACCGAAACTAGAATTCCTGCAAACAAAAGCTATAAATGTTTGAGACAATGCAGTCTACATTTACCTTACCTTTCCCCCGCCTCCATTTTGTTGACTTTAGTCTGATATGGAAAAGAGAGGAAATCGGCAAGCCACTTTCTTCTTTTTCCTTTTCCCGTTCTGTGCCTTAATTTGATATTCCATTTGTCTCTTTATGGCTGTAGCCTTGTCCTAACTGCCTTTCTAGAGCTGACTTGGAGTTTTTTTAGAAAGCCAGGGAAGATTGGATTAAAAACTAAATAAATCTTCATTTAAATCAGATTAAAAAAATAATTAATGTGATGTGTGTGTGTTTTAATTGCATTTATGATAAAGGTGGGCTTGGTTGTTGTTGTAGTAGTTTTAATTACTTTGATTTAAATTGAATCTAAGTTTAATGCAAAAACCATGGTATGAATCCAGAGTTACAGGACGAGTTCCTTCTGTTCATGGTTGTGCAGGCTCCTACTGGTGGAAGTGGGGGAGCCATTTTCAGTGATTCCCCCTTCCCATGGCAACATGGGAACCTCCCACAGTGTTCTGGTGAGTCCCTCAATACTCCAGAGCAGATTTCCAGGAGACTTGGTGGGACTTCAGGGAAAATAAGTGAAAATTGCCTCCCACACACCCCACCATCTTGCTTCAGCTAAGAGGACCATCTCATGGGCAGAATACCACTCATGGGATCTCGGTATTGAAGCCATTTAAAGGGAATCCATAACTCTGTATTGAACATAACAAATTAAAGCCTATTTTTCTACGTTACAAAAAAAAAAGATGAGTAAAAATATCTGACTTCTGCGGTCAAGATTATCCATATAATACAATAGGCCCTTTATTGTATTTATTGCTGAAGCAAATTATCAATATTTGTGACCCTATCAACCAAACAGCATGAACATTTACTTTTCAGGTCACGGTTTATTTGCCCTCAGTAATCTCCCTCCCCTTATTTGTTGCTATTTTTGAATACTGTAACATTTATAAAACTTCAGATATATGAATATTTAATATAATATACTTTGCCCATAATCCAGCAGAGTCCATGTTTTCAAATATGTGATCTTCTTCCTCAGTGTCCTTGTATGTGTCTAGTGTGGGCTAAATGGAAATCCATTAATTTCACAATTACTCACCTTTGTCTCTAGTCCAGCATCCCTCAGTCGTACCTTCCAGTTGTTTTGGACCACAACTCTCATCATTCCTGACCACTGGCCATGCTGGCTGGGAACAATGGGATTTGAAAGTCCAAAACATCTGGAGGGAATCATCTGGCTGGCCAGGCTGTTCTAAGCAGATGTAAGTATGTTGTGTCATAGCCACAAGGCCAATATGAGCAGAAGTTTTGGGGCAATGATCCTAGGTTAGTCTTGAGGTCCACTGGCTTAGTTGTTTTGGCAGCCAATTACTCTGCATGAAAGATTTGTTTTTACAAAAAAAAAACACAAAACAGTGTTTTTCAGGCAAACTAGACACGATGTGGTAAATCCAGGAGTGCATGCACAGAAGTGCCCCAATCACATCACCAACAAGAAGGGCCCAGTTTTAATAGCAAAAAGACTGGGTAGGTAAGGGAGAAGTACACAGTTCTCCCCTAGGCTGCAGCATAACTCCCCCAGGCGCTTCCCCCCAACTCAACAGCCCTTGAGTCTTGGAGCTTGGCTGGGGAGAGAAAACGGACTGATTGCAAAGAAGAGAGCAGAGGGGAGGGAAAGGGGGGGTGGCAGCCTTCGTTGCGAGCCACTTTGCTGTTTTAAAATAGGCCCCACCCTCTCTTTGGCTGCTTCAACGCACAGCGATCTGCTGCCGTCACATCTGGTTTGGACTGAAATCGGTCTTGTTTCATGGTGACTTAAATCCCTCCCTGACGAGAGCTCACAGTGACCTGAGGATTCCATCACAAAGCTCCACCGTTTTAACCATTACAAGATGGGAGGTGCTCCGTAATACCTTCCTACATTCCATCAGCCTTTTATAGATGGCAGGGAGGGTGACTAGCCTCTCTGGTTAGCATGCCAGTTAACGCTGATTGATGGTGATGGCGTGTTTTTTCTTGCCTTTCAAAGAGCCTGGTTTTACCGTCACTGAACTGACACTGAACTCCCTCTTCTACTGACGCCTGAGAACCTGAAGCCAGATGTAAAAGGGGCAAAGAATCGGAGATGAATAGAGGAGGCAGTGTAATGACAGTTCTTTAGAATTGGGGGGGGAGGAGATTAGGGGCTCCCTTGGTGCACTCATATTGGAAGAGCTTTTGGTAGAGGCCTTGGCAAAAACTGGCAATCTCTATGTAATTACATATTATTTTTCCATTTGATACTAGCTCCACTGTAAATGCTGGTAGGGAAGGGGGGAAATCCTACGATGGAAAGATGTTTCTCTCTCATATAATGATAGGTTCCTGGACTCAAAGTCAACTGGGGCTTCTACCACCCACACCAGTACCATCTCCCAATGAAACCCAGAGGTAGGCTGACCATATGAAAAGGAGGACAGGGCTCATGTAACTTTAACAGTTGTAGAGAATAGGGAATTTCAGCCAGTGTCATTTGTATGCAATTAGTTCCTGATGAAATTCCCTCTTCATCACAACAGTTAAAGTTGCAGGGGCCCTGCCTTCTTTTGTATATGGTCACTCTAGTATAGTGCCTGCACCTTTAACTGTTGTGATGAAGAGGGAATTTCACCAGGGACTAATTGCATACAAATGACCCTGGCTGAAATTCCCTTTTCTCTACAACTGTTAAAGTTACATGAGCCCTGACCTGGATTTTATCTGGTCATCCTACCCAGAGGAGCAGGCTGCATCCTGCCATTATGATTTGGGACCACTTCTTACATTACACTGGAATGGGTGTAAAGCTAAAAGATACAGCCAACATGTTTTCAGGCATGTCATACCGTGAGGGCTGCCACTGGATCTTAGGGGCCTTTTTGCGATTGAGTTGCATGAATGTTTGTTGACTAATTGGTTTAGAGTGTCATATATTTGCATGTGGGTGAAGCAATATTCCTGAAGCAATTTCCTGAATACCTGGAAGACTGCAAGCACTGGACAGAACAAATTCAAGACTATTTTTCCATGTGTTTTTTTTTTAAAAAAAAAGACAAGTAAAAATGTCTGACTACTGAGGTCAAGTTTATTAATATAACACAATAGGCTCTTTATTATATTTATTACTGAAGCAATTTATCAATATTTATAATCATATCAATGAAACAACCTGAGCATTTACATGAGCATGATGGATGCTCACACTATCCTAATCAATATGGGGCTGGGGGTGGGGGTGAACTTCTGAATAGGACTAGTGTGGTTCTGGTGAATCCTTTCTGAAGAGACTTGTTTCTCTTTTGGACACACAAGGACTGTTGTATTTACATTTTCTCAGCTTTCAGAGCTTTTGAAAGGTATTCCTGTGATTGGATCGGTTTTACAGTGTTACCCTTTGTTTTTGGTGTTACTGTTAAGTATGTGTATACTCATGCCCTTTTCTGTTCTTGGTTACCTCTTTGTAGCTTTTCAAGGAAACGTTCCCATAAGCTTTAGATAGTAAGTCAGCTTGGGGAGAGGAAAATTCTTAAGTAAATTCCCCAAATTTGAATTTCTTTTGTCCTCACTCACCACCCCATAAATTGAATATATCTGTCTAAATGTATTTTTAAATAAATATCCCGAACTATCGATGCCCTGATGTTGGGAATTTTTGAGTGGGGGAATAAGTGTAATATGGCCAGTTGATGGGTTGCCATTTTATGTGGGAAAGTTCTATGGAAGTTAGAACTCAGAAAGAAAATACAGTTTTGAAACAGGAGACCTCAGATCTATTGCCCTTGAGAAAGACATTCTGTCAAAACACATCAGGCATTTTTTTTTTGTAATAAATTCTTCACCTGGCATCAGTTTGAGGTTTGCCTCATCTTTATTTGGTTTGCTTGGCGGAGGAGGAGGAGAAATGATTGAACTAAACATTGCCTTAACATTAGGGTTGTCATCCAATTAATTTAACCATATGACTTTGAACTGATTAATAGATTAATCTGCATCAATCTGCATATGAATAGTTCTGCAGAAATAGTCCCCCTGCCTTAGTTTCAGCCTTTTCCAATGTTGGGCCTCCAGGTATTGTTGTTGGACTATAACCTCCATTGTCCCTGGTCATGGGCCCAGTTGTCTGGGGATAATATAAATGGGAGCTGTAAGCCAACATCTGGGGAGGGGACGTAAGGGTGGGAAAGGCTGGTTTAAGAACATGATGTCCATATGTGTTGCACCAAGTCCCATTTTAGAAGAGGCATTAAGAACTTCTTAAGAGTGTAGGAAGAGCCCTACTGGATCAGACCAAAGGCCTCATTTGTCCAGCATTGTGTTCCTACAGTGGACAGATGCCTACAGGGAGATCACAAGCAGAACATGGGTGCAATCGCACCCTCCCACTCATATTCCCCAGCAACCATCTTTGACACTGGAGGTAATATATAGACTTTTAGGATAGCCAGTTTTGCATTGCCAACAAAGAGGAAATGCATCACCGGAAAACAGGGCATCAATCTGTGTAATATTGCATATATGAAGAGTGCAAATGTAGAAATAATAACTATAATTTAAATAGAAATAAATACATCTCACCATAGTGGAGTTGACTGACCAGGTGAGCTTTGTGCCTGTACAGTTTGTTGTCCAGGTACTAATTATGGGTGGGCAATTTCAAGGCCCCTGCTGTTCCCACTCCTTAGGGTTCTTTGACTTTAAACCAGACTTGGATTGGACACCTCTTCAAATTGAAGACACCTTCAGATAAAGAACTGTCATCTCCCAGCACTCCAGAATAGGGGACTGACCTTTGCAGGCAGGACAGCTGGTCATCTTAGATGTGACCACTGCTCATTGATAACCTTATCCCAACTTCTTGGGTGAGAGAGATGGTTGCAAATGTTGCTTCTAAGGTAGCATCCAGCATCTATAATTTTCATCAGGACTTGTACTAAAAATAATTTAAAATTATTTAAATCTGCTGCTGTGGGCCTCTCTTTGATCAGTTAAAAGCTTTTTATTGATTAATCAATTAAATGTTGCAAAATTACTTAAAACAATGTTTTAATTTTTGGTTTTTCTAAAATTACCTCCCTGAGTCATTGAAAGTTCAAGAGCAAAACTTGAAAATATGCACATTAATTAATTAATTTTTGTTGTTTTTTAAAAGGATAGTTTTTTCTCAATTTTGAATGTGTGAAAAAATCCATTTTGGTCACAATACTCTCCCCTGAGTTACCCATATGTTGCTGCAATAACTCTAATATCTCCTTCGTACCCCAGATTTCCAGACTATGTATCACAGAAATAGAAAATGAGGTAGAAAAACTGTTCCTGGCCACACTACTACTGATTGCAGAAAAGGGGTCATATTGTGTCCCCATGATTCCAGCACATAAAAAAGTGATTTGTCATTGGAAGGAGTTCCAAAGCTCACCTTTCCCTTGCTATGTTATTGTGTGGGGAATGTTTTTGCATAGGGAAGCACTCAACCATACAATCCCCCATCTTCGATCTGAAATGGTTTGGCCCAGGACCTATTTGACGACCCATGTTTGTGTAAATGAGATGAATGTGAAGTGGCCATGTGTCCTACCTTACAGCAGACATTCCTCTACTTGCAGAGCTGTCAAGGGATAGTCTTGTCTTTGAAGTTGACTTCTATTCAAAGGGTTGTCCAGCCCAAGTCCACATTAAAGATTAAAAAAACCATCAAAAGCGAGAGCAGCAGAGGCCTTGAGGCTGTTCATTAAGGCCAGATCTACACCGAGCAGGATATAGCAGTATGAAAGCAGTTTATAAAAGGCAAGAGCCACACTACTGCTTTATAGTGGCACTGAAATGCACTGACAACTCTTGGGGCCCATAGACACATGCCATATACTGCTATATCCTGCTTGGTGTAGATCTGGCCTAACACTTAGCACCTGGACTTAGCAGGTTGAGCAAGCAGGCCCATAAGTCACCTGGTCACAGCCTTCCCCATTCCAGTGAGTTATAGTGCATTTCTTTGACTTAGAATCATGATTTCTAAATTTGTAGCTAGCATGACATCATCCCTGTCGTGCTATTCTCTCGCCCTGACCGAGTCCAGCTCTGAAAAAGTGGATCAAAGTCACAGCAGATGTGCCTTAAACCTCCAGCGTGATGACGCTCTTAGTGGCAATTTGACGTAAATCTGCGTCCTCCTTTTCATTGGTGCATTTCCTCCTTTTTTTGGCAATGCGTAATTGGTTGCCCTAGGTGTTCATTTTCTGGAGGAGGAGGGGGTGTTAGCGAAATGCCAAAGTTAGCACAGGATACCTTATCTGCTAGTCGTGATAGCCCTGAATGATCTTTGGTTGGTCCTTCAGTTTCCCAAGCATCAGCTGAAACTGGAAGCTTCGAAATGCTGTAACGCGATCTCCCCAGGAGCTCAAGAGAGTTCATTGTGCAAGCAGAATTCCAGGGCTGAAAACAGCCGAGGTACAGCAGGTGTTGTGCTAACATCCCTTTAGTGGAATCTGATCACCAGTTTGGTTGCTTTCCATCCCCTCCGTCTATTTGATAGGGTGAGTTTGGGAAGATGGGGACCGATGGTGCAATTTTAACTCGAGCGCTGGCAGAAATCAGGTGTCTTCATTTTACAACGAGAAGCATTAACCTCTCAAAGAAGTGTCTCACTGGTGGGAGATACTGCTCTCAAGCGTCTTCCAAGAGATGACAGGGCACTTTGCCTCCCCATTTGATGCTTCTTGTGTGCATTTTCTGAGCCTGCATGTTGAACGCCCAAAAAGAGTTAGAAAGAATTGGGAGCATTTAGAGAGAAAGAAAGGAAAACATGCAAGGAAGGGGAATGAGGCAACAGACAATGATCTGGATTCACAGGCGAGAAGGAACAGACTTCTGTTACTGAGTGAGGAAGAACTAATACGAACCAACAGAGGGCTGGGGCCAATGTTAGTCTTACTTAGAGTAGACCCATTGAAATGAATGGGACTTAAGTCAGACTAACATTGAATACCAGCCATTGGATACAACCCGGAACTATTATTGGTAGAACAGTAAAATATTAATAAAGGAACAAGGTGTTGAATATGCTGTGAGTTTATGTTGACACTATGGCCTTTATCACACCTACCCGGTTTGCTTATGCAGGTTCCCCTTCTGTCCGTTTCCTATGCGAGTGTAGCCTTTTGATCACATGTGGTTGGTTTTGCTCCGATACCCCAGCAAAGCCTGCAGAGGAGGGGAGAAAACGGACAATCCCCGTTCAGGGATACTTCGAAAGTGAAACGGGAAACGGAGCACTCGGGGCGCAAGAGCAGCGCAAGGGGGATGACATCATGTGAAAGAATTGGATCAAAGTCACAGCGGGTGTGGATCAAACCGCCCGTGTGATAAAGGCCCTGAAGTACTAACAGTTTGATACTCCTTCTGCCCGTTCATTGTGTTTTGGCACTTATGAAAACACAAGAAATACAACGCAAAATTAGCTTCAAGAATGGGATGCTTTAAAAAGAAAAGAAAAGGAAGACTTTGAGAAATTCATGGTCATATAGGCCTATTAGTGATGACCAGTAGGCCCTGCAACAAATGTTGTGCTGTATCTTCACCTTCTAAGGCCTCCTCCACACGAGACGTTTAATGAGCCTTGAAAGCTCATTATAAATTTTACCTCCACACCAGCAGAGCGCAAAACGGGCGTACAGGCGCGTTATCTCCCCGATAATGCGCATTTTCGAATGCGCGTTAAATAGCGACTTTTATTTTTCTCCGGCCGTTAAAGCGCATTTTCGCCGTGTGAACAAGCGATTATGCGCATTAACGTCTTCTAAAGCGCTTTTTGGACATCAATTAATGCGCTTCGCCGCCTCTCGCCGCCTCCCGTGCAGAGGGATTAGGCGTAAATGCGCCTCCGCGAAAATGCGCATAATCCCCGAACCGGGCGCAAAAGCGCATCCTTGTGGAGGGGGCCTAACAGTATGCTCCAGTTCATGATTTGAGCCAGCTGGCTATGTCCTTCTCCAGGGTACTCCATTTCATTTTCCATCCCCAGCCTCAGTTTTCTGTTTTTCTTTTCCAACTGACACTCTGTGACAACTGAGCATCTTGAGTTCTCATTGGGCTGTTTTAGGGGAGTTACCCCCCCATGGGTTTGAAATGTTTAACAAAGTTAAACTGCAAACCTTGGTGTTCCCCAAAGCATGTTGATATCTCCCTCTAGTTCCTCCATGCCCTTGTTTTGACCACAATGCTTTCAGCACTCACCAGCTGAGTTTGGGATTAGAGAGAGTGATAGAACTGCTACTCAGAGAGATAGTAAACCAAATGATGGGGACAAAACAGAGGATGGCTGTTCCCTTTGTGTGAGGTTTCAAAAGGACCAGGCTGATCACTGTTGGTCCTTGGTCTGGGCCACCAAGGCAATTCTTTTATTCTTCAACTACCATTGGCTTATCATCAGTCATCTTGCATTGAAATATGGGTTCCTTTTAGCTGATGTAACTGTCATGTGATGATCTCACTGTAGGATGGTCATGTGCCCTACCTTACAAAGGACAGTCCTTTATTCTCTTTCTGAAGGTGGCCTCAAGTCCAAGTCTGGTTCATTTTCAAAGAACCCTAAGGAAGGGGAGCAGGCAGGAGCCTTGACATTGTTCATCCACAATTAGCACCTGGGCAGCAGACTGAACAGGCACACAGGTCACCTGGTCAAACTTCTCCCTGTGGTGAGATGGACAGTATTTCTATTTAAACTGTAGTTCCTTTATCTAAAATTGCACCTATACATATGAATTTGCATATGCAAATGTTATGCAAATTGGTGCCATCTTTTTTTTTGATGCACTTCTGCTTTTCACTGACTGAAGCAGCCCAATCCACCAAAAGGTGCACTACCGGATTCTACTTACATGTGTAGATTGGCTTAAGGCTATCAATGGCTACTAGTTCTGATGGCTATGTGCTACTTCCAGTATAAGGCTGCCTCTACACGAGACATTTAAAGCTCTTTGAAGTCTCATTAAAAAATTTACCTCTACAAGAGCGGAGTGTAAATCGGGAGTTGAGGCACTTTATCTCTCCGATTATGCACATTATCGAATGCGCGTTAAATAGCGAGTTTTCTTTTCCTCCGGCCGTTAAAGTGCATTTTGCCTATGTGAATAATCGATTCTCCGCATTAACTACTTGTAAAGCGCATTTCAAACAACCGGTAAGGCCACCAGTTGTGCGCTCAATTACCTCCTGCGTACAAGCATTTATAATAAAGCGCTTCAGCGATTATGCGCATAATCGGCTAACCAAGCATCAAACAGAATCCATCTAGAGGGGGTCTAAGAGGCAGTAAGAATATATATATACCTGTTGCTGGGGGACATAGGTGGGAAGATGCTGTTGCATCATGTCCTACTTGTGGTTGGGGGACATGGGTGGGAAGATGCTGTTGCACAGTGCCCTACTTATGGTTCCCTGATCAACAGCTGGTTGGCCACTGTGGGAACAGAGTGCTGGACTAGATGGACCCATGGTCTGATCCAGCATGGCTCTTCTTCTGTTCTTAAAGGCCATGGTAAGAGAGTCCAGCACAGTGTTGTTTTCCATCACTCCATTCCGCCGAAAGTTCTTCCATCCACCACTGATGAAAGTTGAGCAAAATCAAGTGAAAAGTGAATATAATAATAGGCAAACTGTGCCCGGGGGACCTTGTTGTTGGGTTTGGCTTCTTGATGAGCATCTGCCATCCAATGCCCAAAGGGAAGGGATGGGGAGTCTCGTGGGCGGCACAGAATCCGAAGAGAGGATTTGGAAAGAAAATCAGAAGAATCTGGGAAAGCCAGGAGCGGCAGCCCCCAGCTCATTTGGAAAAGAAACGTCCTTCTCTTGAGCGGAGGAATGCAAACAGGAAGAAGCCGATAGTCTTTTGGAGTGCGTGCAGCTGCATTCGAGTCTGAAGACATTGAACGCTGTGCCGGCAGTTATTCAGTCTGCACCTTACAATAGAGGAGAAACACTTGCTTTGACACGGCATTTGATAACTGTTTTGTAGCCTGAGTGGAGATCCTTTCATTTACTGGGAAAAGGGAAGGCAGCTGTGATGGCATTCATTTTCCTTCCCCCCCAAAAAACAACCAAAAATGGAAATGCAGGTGGCTTTCATTTATTAATCAGCAACACTTAATCCAGTCCAGAATATCCAATGCAGCTTCCTACACATGAATCTGCGGCATTGACTGCGACATACTATGCTTCTTTGTGGTGTTTGCTCAATATTATTTGCAACTCTTAAGACGGCTCTTTGGAAACTGGAATGTGTTCCTCCTCTGGGCAAGGAAGTCCTGATTTTGTGTTCTGGAAGTGAAAAAGACTGGCATGGGGTTGGGTTGGGTTGCGTGGAGGCACTTTAGCAATATCTTCTAATTCAGGGGTCAATCAGCCATTACTCCAGGTAGCAAATTACGCCCACTCAAATTGCACAAATTGAGGACATAATTCCTTCTAAATTGCCTTTTCAAACTGCTTGGCTCTCTGCCTTTATTTGAATGGCTTTAAATGACATCATCCTAGTTTTGTCCCTGATGAGCTAGTGACCTCCTCCTGGGTTCTTTCTTGAAACAGATATGAAACATGCACCAAGCTGGCACCCTTGAGAGGTGTTGGACTACAACTTCCACCATCACCAGGCAAAGATCGGAGTTGTAGTCCAGCCTCTCTGGAGGGTGCCACGTTGAGGGAAGCTGCACTAGAATTGATGTTCCATTTCAAAGAGGCTCACTTAAACTAATGTTTTCAGTTCTCCATTTACTAGGATTTTATTAACACATTTTTGAGCCTGCTCGAGATTCTGCTTGAGGTTGGGGGGAAAAAAATCTATATTTCTTCCTGGCCTATCATTTCAACATCTGTTACTGAGAGGACTGTAAGATTCGGGGTATTGACACTCAACGAGCTTGCCAAAAGACTGTGTAATTGGGTTTTTTCCCCCTTCTCAAAACTGTGCATAGGGAGAGGACTGATCTTTTCCCTTAGTATTCTGGAAGAAGCGTCATTACATTCTCTTCCAGATTGATTAATCCTGAATGAATGCCCAATCCTTGTTCCGCATTTGCAATCAATAAAGCGGATTTAGAATTGCCATTCCACACCACATGGCACCTTCTCAAGGTCACTTGGGATACATTCCTAAACCCACTTACCTAGGAGAAAGCCCTACTGAACTCAGTGGCCCTGTTCAGAAGACATCTTAAACCACGGCTTTAATAAGGCAAAAGTAAGTCTCAATGGACCCGTTCAGAAGACATCTTAAACCACAGCTTTAACCACATTGAATAAACCAGAAAGCCTTATTCACCGTGGTTAAAGCCGTGGGCCATGTCTACACCAGCTTTATTCCGGGGTTGTCCCTAGGTCGTCCCTGTATGTCCACATGACGCACAGAGGATCCCAGGATCAACCGGAGATGACCTGGGGACGACCCTGGGTAATGTAAACTGGGGATATCCCGGCTTTTCCATGGTCCCGGGACCATCCTGAGGACCACGTTGGTGTGGTGCAGCATCTCAGGGCCTGAAATGGGCATGGAGCTGCATGGGGTGGCTCTATGCCCATGGGAGTGGGGGACAGTATTTTGCCATTCCTGGGATGGCGGGAAGGGTTGGCTGGGTTTTTTTCCCTTACCTTTTCCGCAGATCGGGGCTGCGCAGCTTCTCTTCAGTTTTTTTTTTTTTTTAATGGTGCCCACGACGCCCCTCTTTCCTTCTGGGATGTCGTGTGGCAGTGTAGACCCTGGGGGAGGATTGCAGAAGCAGGTATGTCCGCAATCCTCCCCCCTACCTCCCAATACACCCTTAGGTGTAGAAATGCCAGTGGTTTAAGGTGCCTTCTGAATGGGGCCATTGAGACTTACTTTTGAGTATTTTTTAATTTATTCAAGGTATTTATAACCCAACCATTAGGGCCAAGTCCTCGCAAAGCAATAGAACCTAAAAAGAAACAATGATACATTGTAATTACTGTACACTGTAAGTGCACAGCAATTATAGCATATGCATGTCATGCCCCCACTAGAGGAGTATTCTATAGATGAAGAAGTAGAGCCTCCAAAAACCAGGGCCTTCAGGGGAGATGGCTCCAGGTCCTCCCCTAGCAGGGGTGTGGTGGGGACTCTGGAGCAGATGGCGAGCAACCCCCTGACCACCAGGAGTGTTGTTATCTCAAGCGACAAACCTGTAGACCTCTTGTATGAAGGAGTGCTTGCTTACAAAGATGGTCTCCTTAGGAGAAAGCAACTCCTCTTGAGTAGGGCTCTGGCTACAGAGCCCTAATGGACAGCAACTGGCTCAGCAGCCTTTGTGATTAATAGCCTGTAAGAGCTTGCTAGGTGCTAGAAACAGTCTCATCAGCTTTTCTTGTCTTGTCTCCTGGTTTCCTGATGCGGCCTTGTGCTTGAGCCCCTGTGCTACAGACCCCTGCTTGACTCTGCCACTGGATTGTGTATTTATTGGACTGTCTGGCTGTGTTTTGACCCTTTGCCTGTTTGACCACTCCTGCTTTGCCTGAACTCTCTTGAACAGAAACCTGTCTGCTGAAACATTGACCTGGGTTATTACTTGGCCTTGTATTACTTGGCCTATCACTGAGACTACCACAGCTAATGCAGAACAATGAGTGTATAAGAAAAACTGCTTTGGTTCACACATCCTTCAGTTGTCTTAAGGACAAACAGCAGTAAACAGTGAAGTGTTAAAGCCCTCATCCTAAAGGAACTAAGAATGTTATCTGGCAGGATGTTCCATAACTGTGGGGCCACCACCAAGAAGGTGGTGGCCAACCTAACCTATTTTACTGTTGATCATAAATAAGATGACCTTAGGGCATAGGTAAGCATATGAGCCGTGTTTCCCCTCAAATTTAGTACCATTCCATTCCTGCATTAATCTGAGAATATATATATATATATATATATCCTCTCAAAATATCTATTAAAATGTTATAGTAGGCTGACCATCTGAAAAGGAGGACAGGGCTCATGTAACTTTAACAGTTGTAGAGAAAAGGGAATTTCAGCCAGTGTCATTTGTATGCAATTAGTTCCTGGTGATATTCCCTCTTCATCACAACAGTTAAAGTTGCAGGGGCCCTGCCTTCTTTTGTATCTGGTCACTCTAGTATAGTGCCTGCAACTTTAACTGTTGTGATGAAGAGGGAATTTCACCAGGAACTAATTGCTTACCAATGACACCGGCTGAAATTCCCTTTTCTCTACAACTGTTAAAGTTACATGAGCCCTGTCCTCCTTTTCAGATGGTCAGCCTAGTTATAGTGCAGATTTTTCTCAAAATACATCATTTCATTGCATACTTTGCTACTTCAAAACTGCAGAGAACTGTGCTGCAGAATTTGGAGAAGTATGAAAAGTGGTGGGTGGCTAATTTCCGATCCGCACTTAGTCCAACAGGTGTGGATCAGGCATTTGCTGGAATTTACAAAGCCCTCATTCCTCCAGCACTCCTTCCCTTGACCCTGAATGGCTTCATCTTCATGGACAGAGTTTTGCAGCAGGCCCAAGGCATCTCTGTGCACAAAGTACAGAGGGCTGGTGCCAAGGATAGGCATGGTTGGGCACCTGCCAAGGGCCCACACCCCTGCAGGGGCTGACGGACAAGAGCCCCTTGGACTTGTTCTACCCATTCACCATTGCAACCTGCTTGTCCACTCTGGCCCAGACCACAGTGGTGGTGACAAAGAGGAGAGGTAGATCCCATGGCCTACTTGGTCTCTGGCTGTCAAGCAAGTTAGGGGTAGCAATGAGGAGGATGAGGAACATGAGCGGCTGGTGATAATGGCGATGAGAAGGTACTCTCACTAAAACAGGGTGTCCCATGGAGGGTGTCTTACCCACGGGCCCTCAAAAACCTGGAGCCCACCCTGGAAAGCGATGCACTGCAGCTACACATCCTCCCCCTATGCTTAGTGACACCCTGGGCCTCTGTCCTTACCTACACAGCCCGTCATCACAGGTTTTTGCCGGACAGACAGATAGGTAAGGTGAGCTCAACTTCCCCTTTGCACGGGTCAGCTTATTATTATTCACTGGGGAAACCTGCTGCAGCTCACCTTGCAAGCTTAACATGCATAACAATGGCTTTTGCTACAATGCAAGAAGTCCTCTCTCCCTGGGGGACTAAAGGGCTTAAGTGATGACCCATATATATAATGCATGATTACAGAACGTAATTCATACTACAGTGTGAACATAGCAGAAACATGCTTATTACTACATTCTGGCTCCCTCTGTAGTCTTGCATTTAGGCTGAAGGGAGCATATATAAAAAGCAGTGTGTGAGCCCAGCTTCACAATTTGCATGAAAGATATGCCCATCAGCTAGCCGGATTTTTTTTTTTTAGCCATTATTTGTGGCCAGCTACTCAGGCTTCAGTAGCTGGCTGCTCTTTGGTTTTTAATTTAAGCGGCAGCTCTATGCTTATGTATGTATGAGAACGTTATTCAAGCTACAAAGGCAAAACCACAAAGTATTTTAAAAGGTGCGATACTGCTCTAAGGTTGAGGAGGTGATAGGTTGGTGTCGCTCCGATGCGTCACCAATCAGCTGGCTGTTCCCTGTTCACACGGATCCATGCTCTACCTCTAAAACAGTCCACTGCTCTGAAAATGTTGTATCTGTCTTCATTTATATTGTGCGATGATACAACGGAAATCATGACTGGCATAGTCTTTGTTATGACGGCATTGCTTGTTTCTAACACTTTTATTCACCTTTAAGGTGACAAATTGAAGTGCAATGCCAGACTGGGAGGTGCTGGGACGTACCCCTACTTACACATAAACTATCAATTATAATTCCCCATGTGTAATTTTTGCAGTTAAACTAGGCATCCAAGTTGATGAATGGCATCTTGGGACGTCTTTTGTGGCAGAGAAGGGAAAAGTTCACGTAGGGAGGAGGCGAGTGTAGGTGCATTCTACGACAACCTTTAGGGGAAGACACAGTGGTCACATTGAACGAGACACAGCTGTAAAACCATTTGATAAGAGAGGAAAATGAGATGTCGTCAAAGTTGCCCGCAAGCCAAAAGCTGTCAAATTGTAGTTTCCCCAAACCTTTTGTCTCCTCAACACCTTTGGCGCTGCTGTTCTCATCTCATCGCGACAAGGTGGAAATCAGGTTTTGCAGAGTAAGTCACAGTTTTGAAAGATTTCCTCAGTGTGGTCTGTCACCCAAGGGAATTGCAGATCTAGATCTCAGCCCACTGCTATTTAAACAAGCCAAGCTTTGCAAAGAGAGACATAGATCACCACTGCTAGATTTCCCTCCACGGATGCTGACTTATAGCTTAAATTTGTTCTCCGACAAAATTCAGAAGTCCGTGTGTGTTGGATTTAGAACAGGGCAGATCAATTGCAGGAGGTCATTTTCTCCCCCCAGACCATTCCTCCATGGGTCGCAGTCTGCAGGTTGCCTCACAGTCTGCAGTGCACCCACCCAAAAAAAAGACTTAAAAAAGAAAAATTGCTGGTTTGTTGTTGAAATTCTGCAGTAAATTGCTCAGTAGGGCTACAGAGCGTTACAAGGGTTAAATTTAGCTTGTTTGCAAGCTAGGCGTAACCCCTTCAAACAACTATATTTGACCTTCATAGCACTCTATAGCACTATAGATGCCTCTCTATTTGTGTGTGTGTGTGTGTGTGTGTGTGTGTGTGCATGTGTCTATCATCTATCAGGTAGCTGAATGAGGCCTCTAGGTGCATGTTGCTCATTCCGGATTTAGAAGATATTCAATAGCTTGGACTGTGCAATCCAGGCCTTCACAACTTGTGGGGGGGGGGGAAATGAAACCCAATACAACTCTTTGGTCTGCTGGATAGTTGAGAACCCCTCCTCATTTTTACATTGGCCCTCAAAGTCAAGAACAATCTACATTGACTTGATTTTCTAAATCTCTGCGATCGATATAGCCATTGGAGGGGCAGATGAGACCTCACCACGGCATGTTCTATGTGTTAGCATGCAGGCTGTGCTGAATTGCTATAAGGCTGGGATGGGGCGGGCAATTTTAAAGTGTAGCAGGTATGGGAGGGAGGGGGTTCCATGTTTTCCATCCCCCAACACCTTCTGCCAGCCATTTTTCTCCCTGAAGGAATTACTTTGGCGTCAGATCCCAGCCAGGAGGAAAATGGCTAAGGAAAAACAGCTGTGCAAGGTGGGGGGAAGATTTGGTCCCTTCTTATGCCCACCCATGTTGCTTGAATTCTCCCCATCCTTGCTGTAAGAAATTTGACAGTGGGCCAATTTTAATATATGCAACTTGGCTTCTTGTTGTTATCTGTTTTTCTGCCCATGGGCCAGGGACGTAATCTTGGAGTGGTGGTGGACCCAGAGTGTGCTTGCTGTGAAAATGGCAGATTCCGGGTTAGGGAATCATTAGGAACAGAATAAAAAATATATAACCCAATCATAATGCCTTTAAACCAATCTATGGGATGTCCACACTTAGAATACCGTGTAGGGTTCTGGTCACCACACCTCACAAAAGATATAGATCTAAAAGAGGTGGCACAGTTTTTGGGTGGATTGTCTTGCAAACTGGTCACAACTGCTCACTGATAGCTCCTCCCAAATGCAGGGACCCAAATGCAACAGACCTTTCCTTGCCCAGCACAGTTCCCTTGGATGACACTGCAGTCAACATGACTGTGATGGCGAGATAGGATTTCTCTGCTACCATCACTTCTTGGAGTAGACCTTTTTCCTTAGCCTGTCGGTTGCCTTCCATCCAGTTCAGTTCTGTCTGCTTGATTCCTGCCTCTGTGATCCTCCCAGTTGTAATCCTGCCCTGATATACCTTCTCTTTGCAAATCCACCCATTATTTGCTTGCACCCTGAATGTTATATGACAAGGATCTACAATCCTAATCCACAAGACACAAGCCAAGAGATGATATTCTTGTTCACATTACTATGATTTAATATTTTATTTGTTCACCAGTACCATGGAAGTGGCAAATTTTTGGTGCCAATGTTAATGGAATCAAGCATCAAAATGGCTTGAACAGTGAAAAGTAGTGCTCTGTGAATTTCAAGAAATAAGTTTGATACAATCTGGTAAGCTTGTTCCCAAATATTCGTTTAAGCTTCAGTGGAGCCCTGATCAACCTTCCAAATATAGGCCAGATCTACACGTCGTCCTCGATGCGCCCTCCCTGCGCCACAAGCCGCTTTGGAGCGCTGCACTTTGTCCAGTGTGGCTCAAGCCTCAGAGGCTCTGCTCGCGCTCTCGCCACTGCTGCCGCCGCCCTTTCATCCCGGCCGGTCCCAGGGAGGGAGGAGGGAGGGTTGTAAACAAAAGCTAGCAATTGGAAATCCCTCTCCCAATTACTGGCTTTTGTTTACAACTCTCCTCCCTCCCTCCTCGGGACTGGCCTGGATGAAGGGGCGGCGGCTGCGGCGGCGAGAGCGCGGGCAGAGCCTCCAAGGCTTGAGCCACACTAGGCGGGGTGAAGCGCTCCAAAGCGGCTTGTGGCGCAGGGAGGGCGCATCGAGGTCGACGTGTAGATCCTGCCATAGTCCCTGTTACTTGGAGATTTTTGCCTTTGAAATCCTAAGTAGACTGTGGAGAGCTCCAAAATAATGTCCTCAAACTGGAGGAATGCACAACAAAATGGAAGAGGAGATTCAGTGGGCTCATCTACACCTAAGGGTGTAGCGGGAGGGAGGGGGAGGATTGCGGACTTACCTACTTCCGCGATCCTCCCCCAGCATTTATATGGCTGTGCGACGCCCCGGAAGGGAAGAGGGATGTCGCGGGCACCAATTTTAAAGAGGAACCAAGAGCCCGCACCACACCAGCTCCTGTCCTTGGGGTTGTCCCTGGACCGCAGCAAAACCGGGATATCCCCAGCTTCAGTTATCCCGGGGAAAGTCTCTGGTTGACCCCAGGATCACCTGTGTATCATTTAGACACACATGGATGACCTCGAGATTACCCGGGGGGGAAAGGCTGGTGTAGACATGGCCAGTGTAAGCAAATGCAGAGTGAGACACATGGAGACAAAAAGTGTTAATTTCACATGTATCGACTATGATTGGGGCAGTGCAGTAATGTTTTCTTATTGATAGAAGTCACTAATTGAGTATACACTTCATTTGCTTTGACAGTTTCCTTGTTCAGATATAGAAAAACAAAAGGAGCTGTATTGACCATAAGTAAAATTCCAAAGTCCATATTAGTGTAATACATTTATTAGGCCAACCAAAAGATTGCAAAAGATGTTCAAGCTTTTGAGATCTCCAGATCTCATAATCAGGCAAGAGGTTATAAAAAGAAGATGGGGGTAGAAGGAATAGGGGAGGAAAAAACTGACTTGCTGGTGAAGTCACATTGTCTGCATGTCCAGAGTCCCAGAGTCCCATGCATATCCTCCGTGTTTAGGCTGCCAAACAGTCCTTTCTAAGGTGGTGTTCTAACCAGCACCTTCAAGGAGTATAGCTGGTAAAATAATCTGCACAGCACAATTTAGAGATTGGAGAGGTGTATTTGTAATATTTAAACAGACAACTTAAATTACTGGGAAATTATTAACCATTCGTTGAGAAAATAATCCATCATCACACTATTTAAATAAACAATCAAAATGATAATGTACAGTATATATCATTTTAATTCGATATTTTGATAGTATATGCAATCATTTTATACATTCCACTTCTTTATTGCAGTACATAGTCATCATGAGCAAAGAATGATTTCAGTAAGAAGTGATGTTTAAGAATGTCAAGATTATATTCCTAGGATACAGGTCAGTTGTTTTAGGAAGGTGATATTCCATTCCATGCAACATTACCTGTTTGAAAACAGAATTTATAATACGCAGTATTCGTCAACCATTAGAAGAAAGGTGCTTACCTAACTGCAATGGACTTAAATATTATGGTTGTTGCGTTCCTAATAGCAATTTGTTATCTTTATTTCGTGTTTCTATAATTGAGCAATTTAAGTGGATGCAAAACGGCTTTCATAATTATTAGCATGTATGTTGCATTTGGTTGCAACGTGCAAAAGTAATTGAAGAAACTAATTTCAGAAAAAAGTTTAGAAAATCTGCATATACAAAAATGTTGTTATTATACACATGTGTATGACTTAGCTTTCTATCCTCATGCACCACAACATACTTAACAATAGATAACTAAGGATTAATGATTGGAAAAGAAGCTGTTACTGCAATACGATTCCTCAATAACGTTCAAGCTTACAGAAGAAAAACAAATTGTACCAATGTGGAAAAGTGTTATTATATTTGGTATAGTATGTTATTTGAAATGGGATCTGCACAGATCAATTCATAACAACAAAATAGAAGGGAAGGGATGGGGGCTTTTACAATAAAGATGAACATTGATTCAAAGTACAATCAGAGACCTTGGCTTGAATCCAGAGAAAGTTAGTCATACTTATGCCCCATTGAAATAAAAACAACAAGTTGGTTGCACCTAATGTAAATACAAATACCCTTTTGATTTCAGTGGGAGCTAAATTTCTCTGGCCAAGGAATTTTAAAGCACCACTGAAAAATCATGAGGCTGTTTCTAATATTACAATTTTTATCACCCGGAATATTTGCTTGTTTATTATTTGTAAAGCCTGTTAGCCACATTTCTGGCTATCTGTTTATATAAACATAACCATGCAGCATGGGCCTAAATATGCTTACTTAGAAGTAAGTTACACTGACTATGCATCTCAGGCTGTTAAATATCTACTGTTCTGTTTTTGCTTTTAATTATTTCTGAACAATTCTTTAGCAAACCTCTTGGGAAGCCGCCAAGATCTACTGCATACATGCATGCAGTCTCCATTTTTTGTCATCTGTGTCCTGCTACAGGCAGTGCCCAGGCAGAGAAACTAGAAACCCAGCAAAACTCAGTACTGAAAGCAAAGTCCAAAGACCCCCAGCTGAAGAAACAGACACTAATCCAACAACACCCTGTGTGGAATTTAAGGCTTTAAAGCCCAAACCCTGACCAGGGCACAGTGCAGGGCCACTTGAGGAAATGCCTTAACTCATAAGGAGAGTCTTATTGATGAGTAACTCTTTACTCACAAAGATAGGCTGACCATATGAAAAGGAGGACAGGGCTCCTGTAACTTTAACAGTTGTAGAGAAAAGGGAATTTCAGCCAGTGTCATTTGTATGCAATTAGTCCCTGGTGAAATTCCCTCTTCATCACAACAGTTAAAGGTGCATGCACTATACTAGAGTGACCATATACAAAAGAAGGCAGGGCCCCTGCACCTTTAACTGTTATGATGAAGAGGAAATTTCACCAGGAACTAATTGCATACAAATGACACTGGCTGAAATTCCCTTTTCTCTACAACTGTTAAAGTTACAGGAGCCCTGTCCTCCTTTTCATATGGTCAGCCTACACAAAGAGCCTTTTTGATTGGGTAGGCACTTCTTTGCCAGCCGATCGGCCAAGCTTGCACCTTTAGGCACCTATGCTCCCTCTGACTAGGCAGCAGTTGACTTCCGAATCAGAATAGGGGGCTCTCTACATATTGAGGGAATGATTCAAATGCTGTCTGTCCTGAGGGTCCAGGATCCTTCTGACCTGCCTCCTGGCTGATCTGCTGAGATGGTCATCTCAGAGAGCTCAGAATCCTCCAGAGGGCAAATGAAAAAATGGAGGAGATCATCAGGAAACCAACTGTAGAAACTATTAGGGCTGTACAAGCTTCGGATTCGGAATTCCGAAGCATGCCAGCCATTTTGTGTGCAATCCACCATTTTCTGCACAACTCCTCCATACCTGCAACAACAACAGATCCCCCAGGGGCGTGAGGGTGGGTGGGGATGATGGGTGTTGTAGGTATGGAGACATTGTGCAGAAAATGGCAGACTGCACAGAAAATGGCTGCCATGCTTCAGAATTCCAAATCCGAAGCTTGCACAGCCTTAGAAACTGTGGCGAGAGATACAGGGGAGAGACCATTGTCCAATCCTTAATTTTAAGAGTTGCAGGGGAACAAGTTATTTAAGGCTTTTTAAGTCCTGATCTCTGCTTACTCCTTTTGACTTGACAATATTGGACAGGTGATCTTGCTGGGCCGAGCCAATTCAGAAGTGATTTGGATGACACAAGCAAATGTCCTCGAAGATATATTCTTGAAAGCATCCTGGTAGAGCCAACACATTGCTTGCAAGCCTGCTGAAAAACCTGGTGAGAAGGAGAATAAAATGAACATTACCAAGGAAAACTTTTGAAAACCTACAACAGCATGCTGATAGGATCCCCGGAGAGAGCACATCATCTACAACCGTGCAGGCATCACACATGCTGATACTATTAATAAAAGGGAATGGCTCAGATCACAGGAATTAATTAGTTTGAAACTCCAACTGCCAGGAAGGGAGCAGCACACAGTAGCATCCTGAAGTGTGTTCGTATTAATGATTCTCCGGCTGGTGCGCTGTCGACAGAATCTTGTCTGTTTCAACAAAACTCTGGAAGCAGCTTTTAAACTTCAGGGGCACCCCTATCAAACAGCAAGCGGTCTCGCAGTAGTACTCTTGTGCGGAAGCTACTAAATCCTGCAAATAAGGACTCGGCAGCAGCATCTCCTGCTGCCGTGCGGAAAAGCTTACCTGCTGGAACTGGAAATGCCCTTCCATTTCCATCAAGTGATTCTCTTTGTGAAACTGGCAGAGACGAGAGCTCAGTGCCACTCCAAAGTCCCCGTTTAGAAGGCTCACAAAGGACAGAGGCGTCCTGTTAAGGGAAGGCGGCAGGTAGAAGCTTTTCCAAGCATTGCAGAGGTTGCAGAAGCGACCTCTGGGGGCAGAGAAGCTGTGCAAACTCATCCCAATTTAGCTCCCATTGAAGTAGGACTTGGGGTGCAATCCTATGCATATTTAGACCGAAAAAAAGTCTTACAACTCCCGGCATTCCACAGCCAGCAGTTGGCTGGGGAGTTGTAGGACTATTTCTCTGCCTAAGCATGCATAGGGTTGTGCCTTTAGTCACCAGAAATGTAAGCCCCGTTGATTTCACCTGACATTCCTTGGCTCCCAAATTATTGCTGCCGCTAGACATTTGAAGACAAATTCAAGGAAGTGCTTAGTTAAACAGTGGACTTCGTTATTGCAAAATGTTGTGATGGCTACCGGCTTTAAAGGGGGCTTAGACAAATTCACAGAGGATAAGGCTATCAATGGTTACTAGTCCCAATGGGTAAATATATTACCTCCAGGATCAGAGGCAGGATGCCAGTTACTGGGGAACATGAGTGAGATGATGCTGTTGTGGGTTTCCCAGGAGCATTTGTTTGGCCACTCTGAGAATAGAATTCTGGACTAGAAAGGCCTTCGGTCTGATCCAGCATGGCTCCTCCTCCTCCTCCTCCTCCTCCTCCTCCTCTTCTTTTTTTTTTGTCTTGCTTCGTTCTGTTGACCTTTACAATAAAAAAAATAATAGAAAAAGTACCTAAGAGTGCGGTATTCCGTGCCCCAAAGAATCCTTGGATTCATATTTTCATTAGAGCATTGGGACTAAATATTCCTAGCCCCTTTGGAGCACAGTATCTCCACAGCCCCATCTCAGCTATACCCATAATAATTAAGCCCATGTGCAACTGGTTTAAGCTTGGAAGAGTTTTAGATCAGGGTGGACAGAAGATAGATCACAGAATCGGAGAATAGTAGAGTTGGAAGGTGTCTATGAGACCATTGAGTCCAACCCCCTGCTCAACTCTTCCAAGAATCCACCTTAAAGCCACTGTTCAGCTGCATCTTGAAGGCCTCTAGTGTGTAGGCTGACCATATGAAAAGGAGGACAGGGCTCATGTAATTTTAACAGTTGCAGAGAAAAGGGAATTTCAGCTGGCTTCATTTGTATGCTATTAGTACGTGGTGAAATCACTTCTTCATCAAAGAAATTAAAGTTGCATGCACTATACTAGAGTGACCAGATACAAAAGAGGGCAGGGCCCCTGCAGCTTTAAGTGTTGTAATGAAGAGGGAATTTCACCAGGTACAAATTGCATACAAATGACGCTGGCTGAAATTCCCTTTTCTCTACAACTGTTAAAGTTATATAAGCCCTGTCCTCCTTTTCATATGGTCAGCCTACTAGTGTGGGAGAGCCCACCACCTCCTTAGGTCATTGGTTACATTGCCGTACTGCTCTAACAGTCAGGAAGATTTTCCTGATGTCCAGGTGGAATCTGGCTTCCATTATTCCGTGTCCTGCACTCTGGGGTGATCAAGAAGAGGTCCTGCCCCCCCCCCCCTCTGTGTGACAACCTTTCAAGTACTTGAAGAGTGCTGTCATGTGTCCCCTCAGTCTTCTCTTCTAAAGGCTAAACATGCCCAGTTCTTTCAGTCTCTCCTCATAGGGCTTTGTTTCCAGACCTCTGATCATCCTCATTGCCCTCCTCTGAATACACTCCAGCTTGTTTGCATCCTTCTTGAAGTGTGGTGCCCAGAACTGCACAAATTACTCAAGATGAGGCCTAACCAGTGCTGAATAGAGGGAAACCAGTACCTCACACAGTGTTTTTGACTTTAATTCTCAGAAGTCCCTGCTAGAATGGCCAGTGGTCAGGAATGCTGGGAGTTCAACTCTAAAATATCTGGGGGCTGTATTTACGATGGCAGGTTGCCACCATGATGATCCAAAACCCCACGCTTTCACTGCAGTGGGGTGGCTGTGGCTAATCTTGATGCTGTAGGGAAAGCATTGGGTTTCCAGCGCCAGTCACATCCCCTGTCCTCTGCCTGGGCATATGGCAACCAATCTGGGGGAACCATCCACCCAGCCATGACTCTGCTGCGACTCTGGAGTGAGGCTTACGGGATGTCTTGGTGTCATATTCCGCATCCTTGCCTTGCTCTGGAGAAAAAAGTTGGGTTAAGTCCCCAACTTTTCTTCTCCGCAGCTTTGGTGGAAAGCCCTGGGGTGGATGTGCAATTGCAGCTGCATCATATAACCACCAGGCTTTCCAAGCATTTAGACAGCCCCCTGGAGATCTACTTTCTGCTTGCCCCTGCTTTAGATTATTTGCTTTATCCCAATTCATCAGTGAGGCTTCTCCCACAGTCAAGATTACCTAGGGTGACCATATGACAGGAAAAACCCAGATTTGTCAGGATTTTTGGTAACAAATCTGGGACGGGGGGAATTATGAAATTTGATGAAAAATCTGGATTTTCCCCATCCTCCTCAGCCAAAGGGCAGCTCTACTTTAATGAGAATTAACAAAAATACTTACAGTTCCACCATTTTTAGGATAAAAAGATGAAACTTGGCACCATGATAGCTTTAAGGATGGACTTTAGCCATGCCAAATTTGTAGCAGATCCATTCATCTGCTGATTTTTAGGGATTTTTTAAAGTTTGAGGTTTTAAAATATATATATATATATATATTAAAAAACTGTCATTTAAAAGATAAATAAATGAATCCTGGCAACATGATAGATCTGAGGTAGGGCTTTATCCTTGCCAAGTTTGAAGCAGATTGTTTTATCCGTTGATTTTTAGGAATTTTATAAAGTTTGAGATTTTAAAATTATTTTTTTAAAAAACCGCTGGAGCCATATATTTCAAACTCAGGTTGTCAAATCTCCTCTTTAGGGTATTGCACCTTGAGAATTTTCAGTAAGGATGTGCACGGCCACGAAAATCATATCGGAATCAGAATCAGAACTTCCGATATGGTCCTGAATCGTATCGGATAAAATTGGACTTGCCCCATATCGCTTCAGATCTGATTCCAATATGAAAATCAGACCTCCGATTTTAGAATCGGATGTCATTTTGAATAATTTCCCCCATAGCCTAGTATTGTTGTTAAAAAATGCCTATAACTTTTTTATTTTAAAAGAACCAAACATGAAACTTGGCCACATTGCAGATGGTATGTTGGTACTTATCTGTGTGAAATTTCAGAAACATAGGTGCTTGCCTTTGGTGGCAATTAATTTTTGAAAAATGGGTTGCAGTGGAGAAAATACAGTTATGCCTTCAACTTGTTCATTTTTAAAGATAGAAGCACGAAATGTGGCCACATTGCAAATGGGTTTGAGTTACTTATGTGTGAGAAATTTAAGAAACATACATACATGCATGTAGTGGCTATGAATTTTTTACTTTAAAAGTTCCAAAAGTTCAAAAATGGTGGGTTTGACAGCTGTCAAACAGACCCCCTCCCCCGTTTTCTCCCCCCTCTGTTTTGAAACTTATGGAACTTTTAAAGTAAAAAATTCATAGCCACTACACACCTGCACCTATGTTTCTGAAATTTCTCACACGTAAGTACCTCAAACCCATCTGTAATGTGGCCAAGTTTCATGCTTCTATCTTTCAAAATAAAAAAGTTAAATGTATTTCTTTCCTAATTTTTCCAAAAATACCTTGCCACTACACGCTTAAACTTATGTTTCTGAAATTTCTCACACATGACTACCTACATGCCATCTCTAATGGGGCCAAGTTTCATGCTTCTATCTTTAAAAATGAACAAGTTAAAGGCATAACAGTATTTCCCCCACTGCAACCCATTTTTCAAAAATTAATTGCTACCAAAGGCAAGCACCTATGTTTCTGAAATTTCACATACATGAGTAACAGCATACCATCTGCAATGTGGCCAAGTTTCATGTGTGGATCTTTAAAAATGAAAAAGTTATAGGCATTCCTGGCTCATTTCTCAAAACATCACAGCCACAAAATACCTGCACCTATCTTTCTGAAATTTCACTCACATAACTACTTCAAACCCATTTGCAATGTGGCCATGTTTCATGCTTCTACCTTTAAAAATAAAAAAAGTTATAAGCATTTTTTTAAACAAGACTAGGCTATGGGGCAAATAATTCAAAATGGCATCCGATGCTCCGATTTTATCTGATTAAAATTGGATTTTAGAAATTGGATCGGATAAAATCAGAGCACCTTGAAACAACATCGGGATCCAGTATCGGATGTCCAATTTCACATGTATCATATCGGACATTGGACATCGGATTCGATTCAATGCACATCCCTAATTTTCAGCCCTTGGCATCAAGGGAACCTCAAGTTTTTAACTAAGAAGTGCTGGGCAAGCAGGGCACCTTTCCTGTTGCAGATTTGGTGGGCAGTCGGGCACCAGGAGCTCAGCAGAGGCGAGGCATCCACAGATCAAAATGTAGGAAAGGAGAGGTCAGTCAAGCAGCCCACAGAGCAAAATGGAACAGGCCAGAGACCTTTTTTTCTGAGTTCCACATCATGGGCGATGAAGGTCATCCTTAGAGGAAAAACTCTCACAACCATGAGGTGTCAGTCAAGAGAGAGGCTCTCATCTTGCAGATGTCCTGTTGATGCGGATGTTGGAACCTGGAATGTCGTTGCTTTGCTTTGCTACTCCTTCCCTTCCATTTCACTTCGTTCACTTGTGAGCTAGGCTCTGTCTGTACTGCTGGCATGCAATGCAGAATGTTTGAAGTGTGTGCCAGAGAAAAATAGATAGATTTGTGGCTTGGGCTGGCTGGCATATCTCTTAGTTACAGAGTTAGACTAAAGACACAACTCAGAGATAGCTGTAGCGGAACCCTGAGAGGCTGGCATGCCACACAGAGCCTTTCAAGAGCATTTCAGAATCAAGTGTTGGTGCAGTTGTTAGCTGGTTGGAGGCCTTGGCTGGCATCAGTTTCAGACCAAGTTATAACTCAGAAATGGCTGTAGCTTAGCCCTGAGAGCCTGACGTGCCACACAGAGCCTTTTAAGAACATCTCAGAGTCCAGTGTTGGTGCAGACAGAGGTGGCTGATGGCGGAGGTTTTTTAAAACAAGAGTCACCAGATGTGACCAAGCTATAAGCTGGAACCCTACCCCCAGCCACAGGGTACAAGTGCACAGCCTGGCTGGACTGTCGGGAGACTTTGGCAGAGACAGAGAGGGGAGGATTGTTTGAGGCTGGAAGCTGGAGACATTGGCTGGCTGGCATAAGGCAGAGAGAGGCTGAAGGCAACCCAGATTCATCTGTATCTTTGCCCTGAGAGGCTGGCTTGCCAACCAGAGTGTTTTAAGAGTGCATCAGAGTCGAGCAGGTGTGCAGGAGGAGAGGAGGTGGAGGCGGCTGATGGCAGAGTTTTTAAAATAAGAGTCACCAGACATGACCAAACAATAAACAATACCCCTGGCCACAAGTGTGCGGCTCAGCTGGACCATCGGGAGACTTTGGCAGAGAGAGAGAGAGAGAGAGAGGGAGATTGTTTGAGGCTGGAGGCTTTGGTTTGGCTGCAATGACTTAGAGAGAGAGACAACAGAGGCTGCACAAACAACCCAGAGACACCTGTTGTAACTTAGCCCTACAGTGCTGGCCGGCAACGCAGGGCATTAGAAAGAGGGTCTCAGAGTCAAGTGTTTCTGCAGGAAGTAGACAGCAATTCAAAATCTGTCTGTGAGAAGTGGTGTCAACTCGTAAACCTTGAGAAGCTAATGTATATAAGTGAGAAGTGTGAATGCCCATAACACCCACCCTAATGTTAGAGTAGAGAAACTTGTGACAAACATACACAAGGTTTTTAAAAAATTGAAATTTAAAAATAAAAAAGCCAGCCAGCTAGCTGGTAGCAAGTCCTGGTAAAATCAGCAGCAGTTTGCAGTGGAGTGAGGATACAGTCAGAAAAGATATTTGAAGGAAGGGAAGAATGTATCACACAGAGAATAGCAAAAGCTTCAAAGTACAGCAAAAGCTACAAAAGTAGGAGTAAGTGAAGTTAATTTCAGATACGTTGTTCTTTATTTCAGTGTTTTTTAACATTAAGATGTTATGTAGAACAGATTTGTCTTAATTGCGTGCTGTAAAATCAGAAATGTGACCAAGGCTATGTTCAGGTGCCCCCCCCCCCTTGGTGCTGGATATGCCCCCGGGGTGGACATGTTGGTAGGGACGCCCCCTTGGGGGCCGAACATGTTCTCCTTTTTGGTTTCCAAAATATGGTCACCCTAAGATTACCTGATCTTCCTCAAGCTACTGTAGCAGAAAGCTCCGTATCAGCTGTTTAGTCCAAATTCTAGAAAGATCTTTGGCAGGGATAGGCAACATTTTGGGGCTCGTGGGCATGTTTGGAAATTTGAGAAGCTGTCCTGGGTAGCACCACAAAATGGTGTGTTGCAGATGAAAGAATCGGCCCACAGCCATCCCCCATCTTTAGGGTGACCAGATAAAATCCAGGTCAGGGCTCATGTAACTTTAACAGTTGTAGAGAAAAGGGAATTTCAGCCAGTGTCATTTGTATGCAATTAGTTCCTGGTGAAATTCCTTCTTCATCACAACAGTTAAAGTTGCAGGGGCCCTACCTTCTTTTGTATATGGTCACTCTAGTATAGTGCATGCACCTTTAACTGTTGTGATGATGAGGGAATTTCACCCGCCGCCCCAGCAGGTAAGAGCGTGAGGGGGGAGGCATGAGGGCCCCCCCACGTACCTGCTGGATTGGCGGCTTCCCTCCGGTGCATTGATCTACTGAGGAACAGGCTTCGCGGCCTGTCCCTCAGTAGCACACCGGATGATGACATCATCACCCGGCACGCTATTGAGGGACAGGCCACGAAGCCTGTTCCTCAGTAGATCGACGCACCGGAGGGAAGCCGCCACCTCAGCAGGTAAGAGCGGGAGGGGGGAGGCGGGAGGGGGCCCCTATGTACCTGGCGGAGCGGCGGCTTCCCTCCGGTGCGTCGATCTACTGAGGAACAGGCTTCGCGGCGCGCTACTGAGGGACAGACCGTGAAACCTGTTCCTCAGTAGATCGACGCACCGGAGGGAAGCCGCCGCCCCAGCAGGTAAGAGCTCAGGGGGGAGGGAGGAGGGACGGGGGGGAGTTAGGCCCCCACTCACCCCAGCCATAGGCTTGCATTGGGGGAAACCTTTCTGTCCCCCAATGCAAGCCTATGGCCGATCCGAAAATCAGACTTCCAATTTTCGGATCGGGATCGAGTCCGATCTGATCCAAGGGAGGTCTGATTTTGTCCTGAATGATCCAGGACAATCTCAGAGGTCCCGATCTGGGTCCCGATCCGATACGGGGGGTCCCTGCACATCTCTAATTTTAAATATATAAAGTGGGAGGGATAGGGCAGCTCAGTCGGGTGTCCAAAAGGGCACTGGTGTCCACAGGTGCCATATTGTCCACCCCTGATCTCTAGCAATAATGTACATGGATGAACACTTCAGGTAGAACCCACCTGTTCACAGGTGATGTGAAAAGAATGAAGATAAAATGCAAACGCAAGGCCACTCTCCTGCACAACTCTGAATGAAAGACTGTTGCTGATTCACTTCCACATGACCGTCAATGCACATTTCCCATTCACTACAGGCCACGAGAGGCTTAAAAGCTGTTGTTTTTTTAAAAGAAACAAACACGCCAAATATGATATGTTACATTATTCACCAGAGCATGGACAATGTGAGCTCGTACTCATTCTGCAATTGCATTCCTAACCAAACCTCTTCTACGTGCAAATATGATAAAGTCCCAGACCATGCGAAGGGTGCGGGCGTTGGATATCCATTTGGCCCTTCCCCATAAAACCTTTGAGGTGGACACACCTTCTGTCAAATCCTTTCACATCCACTTACAGTTTTTTCTTAGCGAAGAAGTAGCGTTCTTTTCACTTCTTCCTAAAAGTGTGGTCTCCCTACCCTGCATTTGATCTTCCTCTGAGGCCCCCTGAAGTAACCAAGTCCCCATGTCCATTAACTCGCAATTTACTGCAGTGCTATGTGATATGGAACAGAGCTGGTTCATCTCCTTGAGCCTCAGAGGGGGTCTGCATTTTAGCATCTTGCCAGTTTTATCTCTGCCATCTGAAACTCATTTCCAGGATAGACAGAAATTCCTTATAATTACTGCCCTGGGGCGGGTGTGTGAGAGACAGGAGTGGGGGGAATTTCCTGACTTTGCAGAAGTTGAGGGGAAAGGGGGACTGGTAAAATGAGATTTGTCGTGGGGAACTCACTGGCCCATTATAAAAGAAGTAAATTGAGGTTTGCACCTATCCACACTTACCTGGGAGTAAGCCTCATTGAACTCGATGGGGCTTACAACTGAGTAGAAATGCATAAGGTTGCGCTGTAAGTACAATAACATTCTGATCATGTGCTTCCATGCATACATGCTGATTATCTTGGAGTGAAACGCCAAATTACAGGGCTCTTTTGAAAGTCAATGTGTTTGCTACCAATCAGCCAGTCCAGGGCTGGGTTTTTGCCTGCATGGATGAAACCGAAGAAAGGGGGTGCAGTAGATCTATATGTGGGTTTTTTATTATAGATTTCTGAGTCTAAGCAGGGAGTAATCAACCACCCCCTTCTCCCCAGCTAAACAGTAGGTCATTAGAATACTATGCAGACATGATTTTAAAGCAAGGGGGGCAACGTATGGCCCTCCAGGTGTTTTGGCCTACAACTCCCATCATCCCTCACAATTGGCAATGCTGGCTAGAGTTGATGGGAGTTCTAGGCCAGAACATTTGGAAAGCCACAAGTTGCTCTTCTAAGGACTCGATGAGGATATTGGATTGAAGAACTGTGTGTGTCACCTCTAGAAGACCCATACATATTAACAATTTACTGGGAAGTAAACTATAATTAGTCTGGGCTGAAAACAATAGAATGAAATTTAATAGGGATAAATGTAGGGTGACCAGATAAAATCCAGGTCAGGGCTCATGTAACTTTAACAGTTGTAGAGAAAAGGGAATTTCAGCCAGTGTCGTTTGTATGCAATTAGTTCCTGGTGAAATTCCCTCTTCATCACAACAGTTAAAGGTGCAGGCACTATACTAGAGTGACCATATACAAAGGAAGGAAGGCCCCCTGCACCTTTAACTGTTATGATGAAGAGGGAATTTCACCAGGAACTAATTGCATACAAATGACACAGGCTAAAATTCCCTTTTCTCTACAACTGTTAAAGTTATATGAGCCCTGACCTGGATTTTATCTGGTCACCCTAGATAAATGCCAAGTTCTACACCTAGGAAAAAGAAACCAAATACACAGTTACAAGATGGGGGATACTTGGATAATCAATACGACAAGCGAGAAGGATCTTGGAATTGTTGTACATCACAAGCTGAATGTGAGCTAACAGTGTGATGTGGCTACAAAAAAAAGCAAATGCTATTTTGGGCTGCATTAATAGAAGTATAGCTTCCAAATCGTGCAAGGTACTGGTTCCCCTCTAGTTGGCACTGGTTAGGCCCCATCTTGAGTATTGTGTCCAGTTCTGGGCACCACATTTCAAGAAGGATGCAGACAAGCTGGAGCATGTTCAGAGGAGGGCAACGAGGATGATCGGGGTCTGGAAACAAAGCCCTATGGGGAGAGACTGAAAGAACTGGGCATGTTTAGCCTGGAGAAGAGAAGATTGAGGGGAGACATGATAGCACTCTTCAAATACTTGAAAGGTTGTCACACAGAGGAGGGCCAGGATCTCTTCTCAATCAACCTAGAATGCAGGACACGGAATAATGGGCTCAAATTACAGGAAGCCAGATTCAGGCTGGACATAAGGAAAACCTTCCTGACTGTTAGAGCAATACGACAATGGAACCAATTACCTAGGGAGGCGATGGGCTCTCCCACATTAGAGGCATTCAAGAGGCAGCTGGACAACCATCTGTCAGGGATGCTTTACGGTGGATTCCTGCATTGAGCAGGGGGTTGGACTCGATGGCCTCATAGGCCCCTTCCAACTCTACTATTCTATGATTCTATGAGTCTAATAATTAATGTACATGCTATGTAATAATTGTGTTTATGTATAATTTGTATTTACTTAATCAAAATATTTCTAAGCTGTCCTCGCAACCTGTATATGTTGTGTGAGATTGTACCCTCATTAATAAGTTTATATAAGAAACGGGCAAATTGACCATCTTTCCAATGTGTTTACAATATTATGATCATAGACATCATATATATATGATGTAATCCAACTTTGATGTATATTTGTATTTGGCGATTGTGTTTTTGAATCAATATATCCATACTTAAATATTCTATCCGTGCAGGAATATATTTACATTTCTTATTTCTGTGTTGCTTGTTTTCACTTTTTATTTTCTTGACCAATCTTCATGGAGACCCCCTCTACAAGAATTCGGTTTGATGTCTGGTTCTCCGATTATGTGCATCTTCTCGGAAGCACTTTACGGTAAATGACTGTACGCAGGAGGTAATTGAGCGCACAACTGGTGGCCTTACCGGTTGTTTGAAATGCGCTTTAGAAGTCGTTCACGCGGAGAATCGCTTGTTCACATAGTCAAAATGCGCTTTAACGGCCCGCAGCCAAAAAAAATTCGCTATTTTACGCGCATTCGATAATGCGCATAATCGGATAGATAACACGCCTCAACTCCCGATTTGCGCTCCGCTCATGTAGAGGTAAAATTTTTAACGAGACTTGAAAGAGCTTTAAACCTCTCGGGTAGAGGCAGCCCCTGTCCTGTCATGGGGGGGGGGGGCATTTCTTAGGGCATTTCTTAGTGCTAGTGCTGTCTCCCTGGGAGCCCTGTCTTCACTATGCCACTGATTTCATCTTGCTACTGCCCTTTGTTCCTAATATACATGTCGATCGCTCCTTCTATCAGCAACACCATTTTTTTTCTCCATGTGAATTTCAGTTTCAAACTCATTTCCACTGGCAGGATAGACATGGCAGGTGAATGTGATCTGTGGGTCAGTGAATCCACAACCACCTTGGCAGTCTGAGGGGCATTTTGTAATCAAGGTTGGAAGACCATTTGCCAACTTGTGCATAGTTTCCCGTGTTTACATTTTCACTGGTGTTTTTTAATAGGGCTGCAGATTTAGGCTGCCTCTACAAGAGGCATTTAAAGCTCTTTCAAGGCACATTAAAAAATTTACCTCTACACGAACGGAGCGCAAATTGGGCATAGAGGTGCGTTTTCTCTCCTATTATGCGCATTATCGAATGCGCGTTAAATAGCAAGTTTTATTTTACTCCGGCCGTTAAAGCGCATTTTGACTATGTGAACAAGCGATTCTCCGCATTAACTACTTGTAAAGCGCATTTGAAACAACCGGTAAGGTCACCTGTTGAGTGCTCAATTACCTCCTGCATACAAGCATTTACGATAAAGCGCTTCCGAGAAGATGCGCATAATCGGAGGAACAGGCGTCAAACGGAATCCATCTAGAGGGGGTCTTGGATGGAGCTTTCTTTCACACAGTGACTAGGAAAAGGGGAAGAGAGGCTTCTGTACTTTTTTGGAGAGCCAATAGGCATAAAAGTCAAGCTAGTCCTCACGCCTGAACATGTTACATAGATCTTGTATAGTAGTGTACTTTCTAGACCTCCACTTACTAGATTTTTAGCTCCCCAAACAGAGGCCACAGATGTACTGTCAAATTTATAAATGCACCTGTTCTTTTGTCTAATCAGTAAAAAGGATGTGCTGTATAGTAGCGGATAGGATAGATCTTTGTGTTTAGTATTTCTTCTTTTCTAATCTTGATTAAAATCAAAGATGACAGTGCTACTCCTTCAGGGGGAAAAATGATAAATTATTATTTCTTGGTCTTCAAAATATGACTCTTCCATGTTCGTTCTTCTATTAGTCAATTCAGTGATTTTAATTAAAAATGGAATGGTTTGAACATAAGGTATAATTAAATAGATGCCTGTTATAGCTTCTGCATTGGTATGGCTCATTTCACTATCCCCGCACATGCTCCTCCTGAAACCAGGACATCACATAACAAATCTACTCCTTTGCATTTGCTGATCGCTAGTGACTATTTTTCAAAACTTTGCCTTTTTAGCTGCCGGAGCGCCATCAATTACAGAAGAGTTACAGTAATGGAAAAGTGAACAGATGGAAAGGCAAATTGCAGCCAAATCCTAACCAAGTTTACTCAAATGTATGCTTTGAGTCTGTTTAGGATTTCAGTCTGGTAGAGCAATGCTACTCATGTTTACATATTCCAAGAGGACTTACTCCCTAGTAAGTATTTTATGATTACAGTTTCACATCTCAATCCTATGTATATCTACTCAGATGTCACCTCCACTGAGTTCGATTGGAGTTATACCTAGGAAGGTGTATAGGGTTTCATTCATTTTGCAGTAGAGGATGAAGATTACAATGGAGGATTTAATCCAGATTGAGGGTCTGATTCAGCAAAAGTTAAATACTTGAGAGCCCCATTTCTTTTAATTAGTTATTTTAGCTAAGCATGTGCTAACTCCAGTGGGACGTAAAGATGCATCATGTTGGGTTGATCATGCCCTATATTTTTATCCTTACATGGCCAAAACAGTACAAAGATTAGCATACACTAACACATTTCTTGTGGCATACATTTGCCATACAGTCGAATCCATATTGCAGTTGCCAATGATGCACTGACATATATTGAAAACCCAAGCATAGAAGAATCTGCAGTGAGTCGGTTGGGGTGCAGAGTCCATACAAGCATTGGAGCCCCACAGAACCGTGCAGTAATCCATGGCCATAGGAAAAGGAAGTGCTCTAGTAGTAGTAGTAGTAGTAGTAGTAGAAGAAGAAGAAGAAGTCCTGCTGCACAATCAAATAATAAGCAACGTATTCACCTTATTGTAGCTATAGTGCTTGGCTTGAAGAGGCACAATTAGTTAGTAAAAGTAGGCCTTACTTTTAAGCCAAATTTAAACCGGCCTATAGACCAACTCAATATCCCATTTACCAGAGAACCCATTCCTGCTCCTGAGGTATTTCCTCTTCTGTAGAAAATCCCAAGAGTTCTGTCTTGCTGTTGCAGCTGCTTAACATGTAGATGGTGGGTTGGATCCATATTTAGTGAGCTGGTGAAAGAGGATTTCTTTTTTCCCTCCCCATGGCAGCATCCTGGAGATGTTTCACAGAGAGTTGGGAGACCCTGCCAAATAGGGTGAGCTATGGAGTGAGGGGGAGGGCGATCCCGGAAATTCAGGAAGAGGAACATTCTATGAGTGGAGCCCTTCTGTCCATGGAAGGCAGATCCAGAATCCAACCTAGCAGGTTTGACTAGGCTGACCATACGAAAAGGAGGACAGGGCTCCTGTAACTTTAACGGTTGTAGAGAAAAGGGAATTTCAGCCAGTGTCATTTGTATGCAATTAGTTCCTGGTGAAATTCCTTCTTCATCACAACAGTTAAAGTTGCAGGGGCCCTGCCTTCTTTTGTATATGGTTGCTCCAGTATAGTGCCTGCACCTTTAACTGTTGTGATGAAGAGGGAATATCACCAGGAACTAATTGCATACAAATTACTCTGGCTGAAATTCCCTTTTCTCTACAACTGTTAAAGTTACAGGAGCCCTGTCCTCCTTTTCATATGGTCAGCCTAGGTTTGACCATCAAGCAGTGATTGGACAGAAGGGCCTTGGCCATTTTCAGTGCCAGTCGCTCACTTCATTGTGGCTGTTCACTTCAAAGTTGTGAAGCCAAGGGTCACCATTAAGATCATCTGGCTGCAGTTGGGTGAAGACAATGGTGGAAGGGTTGGGTGGCCAATAGGCTGACCATCTGAAAAGGAGGACAGGGCTCATATAACTTTAACAGTTGTAGAGAAAAGGGAATTTCAGCAGGTGTCATTTGTATGCAATTAGTTCCTGGTGAAATTCCCTCTTCATCACAACTGTTAAAGGTGCAGGAACTATACTAGAGTGACCATATACAAAAGAAGGCAGGGCCCCTGCAACTTTATCACCAGGAACTAATTGCATACAAATGACACTGATTGAAATTCCCTTTTCTCTACAACTGTTAAAGTTATATGAGCCCTGTCCTCCTTTTCAGATGGTCAGCCTAGTGGCCAGTTACCTTCGTTGCGAGGCATGCCTTTCTCTTCAGCATCCTTGGCTCTGAGATAAAAAGAGGAGGAACCAAGACAGCCTTTAAAAAGCAATCAGAGGAAACCATGATTATGGCAAGAAGTCATGGTACAAAACAACAAAACAACAACAGCAGTTTCAGTACAATCAAAGGTAAGTATGAGGAATTAAAGTCAAGAAGCCCAAGAAGCAACTGGCATGGAGGTCTTTTTAGAAAGACTGATGTGAAGAGCCAAGATTGGCTTGAGGGAGGAGGAACCTCGGTGAGAGACAGCTAATCTGTGGACTTCATCAAAGGGAGAAACCACCTGTGCAAAAGGTCCAGTGCCCCGATGCTGTGGTATGTGCAGTGCTACATATTTCAAAATCTGAAGAGTCCGTGTTTTGTGTTACAGTGAGAGTATCCTGTGTTTGTATCATGTACTGGTTTCTTCAAGATACCTCTCAACTATTTAGAACTTAAGAAGAGCCCTGCTGGATCATACCAAAGGCCTAACTAGCCAAGCATCCTGTTTCCCACAGTAACCATCCAGGCACACACAAGAAGCCCACAGGCAGGACATGAGGATAACAGCCCTCTCCTGCTGTTATTTAGGATGGCCATATATAAAGGAGGACAGGGCTCCTGTATCTTTAACAATTATATAGAAAAGGGAATTTCAACAGGTGCCATTTGTAGGCATGCAGCACCTGGTGAAATTCCCTCTTCATCACAACAGTGAAAGCTGCAGGAGCCCTGCCCTCTTTTGTATCTGGTCGAGTGAAGAGAGCTTCTGCAGCTTTGTTGTGACGAAGATGGGATTTCACCAGGTGCTGCATGCATGCAAATGACCCCTGCTGAAATTCCTTTTTCTATACAACTGTTAAAGATACAGGAGCCCTGTCCTCTTTTCCATATGGTCACCCCACTGTTGTTCCCCAACAACTGGTATTCAGAGGCATACTGCCTCTGATCCTGGAGGTTATTTATAACCGCTATGGCTAGTAACCATTGATAGCCTTCTCCTCCATTAATTTCTCTAACTCCCTTTGGATGCCATCTAAGGTGGTGACAATCACCATATCTTGTGGTAGCAAATATTCCATAGTTTAACTATGCCCTCTGTCCTGAATCTCTCACCACTCTGCTTCATTGGTTCTAGTGTTATGCGGGATGGTGGGAAACTATCCACTTTCTCTATACCCGACATGGGGAGATGGCCCAAAATCACCACTTTGCTGCCAAAATGTGGTGCCAAACCACTCCATAGGACTACAGAGCACTACAATGGCTTAATTTAGCTCAATTGCAAGCTGAATATAACTCTTTTGCTGCTCCATAGCAGCTGCAGCACACCAAAGGAGCCAAATTTGAATTTGAAATAAGCTAGATTTGGCCATTTCGGTTGGCTGACCATATGAAAAGGAGGACAGGGCTCATGTAACTTTAACGGTTGTAGAGCAAAGGGAATTTCAGCCAGGGTCATTTGTATGCAATTAGTTCCTGGTGAAATTCCCTCTTCATCACAACAGTTAAAGTTGCAGGCACTATACTAGAGTGACCATATACAAAAGAAGGCAGGGCCACTGCAGCTTTAACAGTAGTGACTAAGAAGGAATTTCACCAGGAACTAATTGCATACAAATGGCACAGGCTGAAATTCCCTTTTCTCTACAACCGTTAAAGTTACATGAGCCCTGACCTCCTTTTCATATGGTCAGCCTACATTTGGGGGCTCCTTAGCTGCTACAGATGCAACTTTAAATAAGGCCTCCTCCACACGGGGCGTTTAATGAGCCTTGAAGGCTCATTATAAATTTTACCTACACACGAGCGGAGCGCAAAACGGGCGTACAGGCGCGTTATCTCCCCGATAATGCGCATTTTCGAACGCGCGTTAAATAGCGACTTTTATTTTGCTCCGGCCGTTAAAGCGCATTTTCGCTGTGTGAACAAGCGATTATGCGCATTAACTACCTGGAAAGCGCTTTTTGGGCATCTTTTAATGCGCTTCGCCGCTTCCCGCCGCCTCCCGTGCAGAGGGATTGTGAGTAAATGCGCCTCCGCGATAATGCGCATAATCGCGGAACCAGGCGCAAAGGCGCATTCTTGTGGAGGGGGCCTAAGATGAAATTGTCTGTGCACCGCTTTGGATTCACATTCCAAGACGAAATGGGCCCCTCTTGTCCTCCTCCTGCCCTGCCCTGCCGCTGCTGCTGTAGTAGCCAGGAGGAGCGGAGAGCACCACTTTGGCAGGGCAGGAAGAGGATGAGAGGGAAGTCCCACTCCTTGGCCTCTTGTCCCATGGGCACCACTACTGCCACTGTAGTCAGGACTGTAGGAGGATGAGAGGGAGACCTTTCCTGATGATCCCCAACGCGGAATTTGCCCTTTTTTCCCCACAGTTGCTGCTCACTGAGTCAATGCTTTCATTCACCTACCTACTACAACCCCAAGATTCCTTTCCTGCCCAGTCATTCCCAGCTCAAACCCCCATCAGTGTATTCACAGAGTTCGGATTTCCTCTTCCACGTTCATCACGTCACATTTACTTACACGGAGCTGCATTTTCCATTTTCTTGCCCATTCACTCCTTTGGCGCTCCTTGCGATCCGTTTTTGGCTTCGTCTGCAAACTTTAAGGACGCTAAGTTCTTTGGGAACTTTAAAAACTCAAAGTGATTTAACTACTACTACTACTACTACATTTTTTTTGCTACAATTTGTGTATGTGCTACGAATTGGGTTCTTTCTTTCACTCTGTTTTTTAAATGAGGTATTCTACTCTTGCTCTTTCCGTGACCTTTTGAGGGATTTGATCATGTCCCTGCTAGGTAGATGCCGCTATTATCATGTCATTTGTAATAATGGGGACACCTGCTATGTCTCAGAAAGTTTCTGCAGGGTTTTTTTGGGGGGGCTATGTCAAAACACTTCACTACTTGATTGGATTCCCAAAAGTTAGGTGCTAGCATTTCAATCTCCTTTAGAGTGTGTTAAAGCAGCACATGGCTGATGATCCATTGTCTAATCTCATTGGCCAATATCTATCTCTGTCACCTCGCAGAAGAAGCAGTTTTATTTCCAGCTACCTTAGATTGCACACTTGCTACTTTTGGTACAGCTCATTTGTTTATCTCTCTAGATTTAAATTGCGCTCCAGGATATGAGCAAGCTTATTTTTCCTTTCCATTTAGCTGCAAAAAATAAATTAAAAATCCTCATCATCATCATACGGGAGCAAAATGTTATTTTGCTACATTTGTGGTTCCAACACAGCTGAGAACAGCCAGCAGTACCACAGTTGGGAGGATGATGACTCATTCTCAATGGACACACACACACACCCCCTGCCATGTCCTACAAACAATTTCCCTGCACCTCCTTGGATCTATTATCATAACACCAAGAGCTCCTCTCACCCCCACTGTGGATCTATTGATGCTCTATATCAGTGGAGGAGAACCTCTAGCTGGTGAGCCTAAGCAGGCCTGTGGAAGTTCCCCACCTGGCCCAAGGAGATTTCGGCTCCCTCCATGGGCCACGCCCCCTGCACAAGCTCTGCCCCCAGGAATCTACCAGGGGGTTGGAATCCCCCTGTTATCTCTGATCAAGGATTGGAGATAACAGGAGGATTCCCCTCCTCTTCCCCAAGCCCCCTGGAGGGAGAGGAATCCAACTGGGAGGGTGAGTGGTGTGCTAAGGGTTTTGCATGATCCACACCTTCCCCCATCAGGGAGGATGCGATGGGGGCAAAGCAGCACCAGATGGAGCTCCAGACGGTGCTTTGTGTTGGGGCAGTTTCACCCATGCCGTGCCTTCCTTTGCCAGCTGGTGTTTTGTGTTGGAAAACAAAGGCATCAAAGGTGTAGCTATATGCCCTGGTTTCATCTAGCCCAGGAAGGAAAGGCACACATCTTTCTCCCACCCCAACTATATATAGAATTGGGGGGGGGGGCATCCATCCCCTGTACTATATATAGGATTTCCGGATTTCCTACCATGTGTTTATTGACAATTTAGATAGGTGTGTCCGTTTTCCCCACCCTTCCCTCCTTATCTTCGACAATGGAACAAATTCCCTAGGGAGGTCATGGGCTCTCCCACACTAGAGGCCTTCAAATGGCATCTGGACAGCCATCTGTCAGGGATGCTTTAAGGTGGATTCCTGCATTGAGCAGGAGTTGGACTTGATGGCCTTATAGGCCCCTTCCAACTCAACTATTCTATGATTCTATAACTACCTATTCCCTCCCCTTCTTTTCTTTTATGGCGAACTTGCTTCTTGCTCCTAATAAAGACTGCCTGACTTGTGACCCACCAGCAGTATTCTGCTCTGAGAAATCTTTATTGCCCCCTCTTGTTTTTTTCTCTCTTTCTGTTCCACACCGGAAGAAAAACTAAGAGGTTAGACCAACCATCCTGGTCTGTCAAACATAGTCGATGGGCTGCCCTCAGCTTGATGGATCAGATGTTGTCCAGCTCTCTCCTAACAGCAGCATCATTTCTCTTATCTGTGCAGTAGTTGGAGCAGTTCTGTAAAATGAAATTATGTCAACAGACAGAGAGACAGCCTGGGAACGATGATCTCTTTCTCTTTCTCCACAAGGTATACCTGGTCAGGTGGCAATGAAAGATTGTGGCAGGCCTCTCTCCAAGTACGTGATACTAATGTTATGGATCCTATATACAGCACCATCCATGCACAAGAGGAAGATATGGAGAAACTCCAAGGTTTGCAGAAGCACACACACACACACACACACACACACACGGGCAGGGAATATCAGGGGAGGGGGACCTGAACAGCCCACTGAAGACTCAAATTGCTCAGTGTCTACAACACTAAGTTGGATGGGTGGAGGGAGAAGGGTGGATGAAATTGTATCCTGACACTAAATTCTGGAGAAGAATTAATCTATCTATTTTGGTCTCTCTCAATTCTTCATTTTTCCAGTCTTCAGTTCAGTTTGTCTCAAATGTCGCGATTTTATAAAAAAAAGTTACGTGAAAATCCATAAGAATTATTGCGCACATTTCTCCTATTACAATGTATGACTTTTGGCAGAACATACACGTTCATGCAAGCAATTTTCCTCATAGAACGGGTTTTGTCAAATGTTACTTTTCCTGGACGTATGCATTTCTGCATGTATTTTTGGACTGGCGAATTCCATGGCAAAATTTGGAGAAGTGTGAATTTCAAAGGATAGCTGCAGGTCGGTTCACATAGTGGTTCAAAAGTGAGAAATTAGGTAAATTGTCATTCAAACAGATTTCTTCCCCATCCTTAGCTGTGACCCTGAGTAGAACTACTCCACACTGCAACATTATCCTGCAGGCCCCACTTGTAAAACCATATTCTGTTTGAGCAGTTTGCTGCATTTTCATGTGTCCCTGGAGATATATTCAAGACTTTCATGCACAAGTTATGTTCACAAAGGCCAGAAGCATGAGGATCCTTGTTCATGCATTATAAGGATGCTGCTGGTCCAATCCCTAGCATCAGGCATGCCACTGGTGCTGTCCCCACACATTGGTGTGCTGTGAATATGTGCAGGAAGGAGGTCCACATGAAAACAGCTGTTGGCATGTACATTGCCACACTACTGGGAACCTTGTAGGATTTGGGCTATGATGCTTCCACTGCATAACCTTCAGCACTTAGGCTGCAATCCAGTGCACGCTTACCTAGGAACAAGCCCCATTAAACACTGTGGAGCTTACATCTGAGTAAATATATGTAGGACTGGTCAGTTAAAGAATTATTGTCAGCCTCCGGCCTCAGTGTACCATTAGTAACATGGCAATAATAGTCTTGGACCCCCTCTAGATGGATTCCGTTTGATGCCTGGTTAGCCGATTATGCGCATAATCGCTGAAGCGCTTTATTGTAAATGCTTGTATGCAGGAGGTAATTGAGCACTCAACTGGTGACCTTACCAGTTGTTTCAAATGCGCTTTACAAGTAGTTAATGCAGAGAATCGCTTGTTCACATAGGCAAAATGTGCTTTAACAGCCGGAGCAAAATAAAACTCGCTATTTAACGCGCATTCGATAATGTGCATAATCGGAGAGAAAACGTGCCTCTACGCCCGATTTGCACTCCGTTCTTGTAGAGGTAAATTTTTTAATGCGCCTTGAAAGAGCTTTAAATGCCTCTTGTAGAGGCAGCCTTGGTTTACCTTGCAGAGCTGTTGAATACATCTGAAGGGGAATAGCACTATATAACTGTATAACGTATGTTTATGTTCCTATAGTGGCTCAAGCATGGGCTACTTTTAAGATGGTCCCAAAATCGAGGCATGTTTTGCCTTCCCCACCATGCTCAGAAATGGCATTTGTAATCCTGCATTTCAAATGGGTGAAAACAGGAAGAATAATCCATGGCACACTTCATAAAACAATGTTTATGGGGAGCACTCGTGTGATACTCCATGGAACATCCCTTGAAATTATGGCTGGACAATTCATATCCCTACTAAGCCTCCTCAGCGCTGTTCATTCAGAAGGGATGTTTAAAAGGAGGATTTTATACAATTTAATGGAATTACACTGGGGATGGATTTGGCCCAACAAGCTGTGTGGATAATGATAATCAACCCATCCCGGCTCCATTTGGATGAATTTTGCTCTGAGGGCTGGCTGGCAAACTGTCCTCCTTTTTGGCGGAAGTGACTAGCATACAGGATCAATGGTCCTGCTGCTATTTAGTAAATGCTGGAATTAACTCTTCTGACACTATCCTGCAGGAGTTTCATTTACTGCAGAAACAATTCCAGAAAGTCATTTCAACTGTAGCAAAGTTTTGTTTATTGGAACAGCTGTAGGCACGTGTTAACCATAGCTTTACTTGTAGCGAGTGATTCAGGTCTATGTTTGAAGAGACAGCAAGACCAGAGTAATAGAAGGTTGACATGGGATTAGGATGACATCAGCATGGTCATCATCTGAATCATAGGATGGAGAGCATTAGATTGAACTGCTTGTCACTCTGGGTGTGCAGAACTCCCATTAGCTTCAGCAGGTGAACATTATAGACAAAAAGACCTTGGTTGCTTCCACAGTAGGCCGTTATGTTTTGTTCACTCACGTTTTACTACAAATTATCCCCAGCCATCAATATCTTGTTCATTGTGGGGGGGGGGATTTGTAGTCCAACCCCTCTGGAGGGTACCAGGTTGGAGAAAGCTGTTCCGCAAAATATCCTCCTCTCTTGTGTTCCCTTTTCAGCTTCCTTCCCCACACCCTTCCAACACAGGAAACTGGATTTTTTAGTTGATTCTTCTTTAATTATAATGATAACTACAAAATATATTCCTGAACATAGAAGAAGGAAGAGGCCATGATCGGGCTAAAAAGTGAAGGCATCAGTCTGCATCAGTCTGCAACTCAAACAAATGGCCACAGCAATGTATGTATACAGAACACCTGCACACAAAAATGCATAGATTGGAGGACATTACTCACAAAACCACATTACGTTCGGGGGGAATCGCTAGCAAAAACTGAGCATACTAGGGGCTCATCTAGACTTATGAACCTTCTTGGACAGGGGGAGGATCTTGGGCTTCCTGGCTTCCACGATCCTCCCCCAGCATCCATATGCCAGCGCATCATCCCAGAAGCCAACACAGATGTTCCCACATGACACAGCTTTTTTATTTTTATTTTTTTAGGAGAGTCTTAAGTAAAAGGCAAGGTAAGTAAAAAAAAAAACCAAAAAAAAAAATGGGGAACTTGGCACCACCATCCAAGGGATGGCAAAAATGCTGCCCCCACCCCCATGGGCACGGAGCCACCCCATGCAGCTCTGTGCCCATTTGAGGACCCGGGAGCCTACGCCATATCAGCCGTGGTCCTCAGGATTGTCCCGGGACTGTGGAAAAACTGGGACATCCACGGTTGCAGTTATCCCGGGAAAATCTCTGGTCATCCCCAGTTGACCCCGGGATCCCCTGTGCATCATTTAGATGCACAGGGATGACCTAGGGACGACCCCGGGATAACAGCATGGCGTAGACACAGAGCCTATCTACACTACTGCTTTAAAACAGTTTAAACCGGTTTATAACAGTAGTGTTGGGGCCCAGGACACACTCCATATACAGTTTTCAAAATGTTTTCAAAGTGTTGTATCCTGCTTGGTGTAGAGAGGCTCACAGCCTAGGAAAAGTGGGTACAAAATGTGTAGGTTAGGAGAAATGCCCACAAAAGTGTGTACAAATAGTCACAGGAACTTGTTTTGCCAAATTCTCTAGCTTAATGTGGATATGGGCGGAAATGAACTCATAGGCAGGAAAATGAGAAACTAAGGAAAAACAAAATTGGCAGATTTGCCCATCCCTCGAGGGGAGCCCCTGTTCTGAATCTAAGCCATAAACCTGCTAGGTAGTTTTAGGCTCTCCCTCAGTGTAATCCTCACCCACCCTTCTGAAATAATTCAATACATGTGGTACAGTTTGAAGTAGCCTTCCCCCGAACTAGTACTCTCCAGATGTCTTGAACTATAACTCCCATGCTGGATGAGGATGATGCGATTTGTAATCCATCCCATTTGGAGGAAACCAGGTTGGGGCAGGGTGCTTTTGAGTTTCAATTAATAGTACAATAATTACAATGGTAAACCATTTTGCACTAATTGAGGCACAATCAGAAGAAGGAATGTGAAACATGTTCTTTTTACTAAGAGAACCTTCTGCTTTCTATAGGGGTAGTTTATTTTAAAAAGTATGCACAGCTTCTTTGCAGAAAAACGAACGGCTTCTAAAATCTAGTGGCATGGTCCATCCAAAACCTATTTCAACTAAACGTGTGTTTTCTTCTGTCGAAATCAGTGGGGCATAAAAGTAAACTTTGGCAGGATCCTGGGTCCAAAGGCCCATGCTCAAATGGGGTGTTATACAATGTGTTCTTTCGGAATTTCAGTCCCTGAGTGTCAGTCGCTGGTAACTGTTTGGGCTCCCGTTTTTCAGGGAGGCTTTTGCTGCTTCAGCGTGATCTCATCTAAGATGCAAGAAGGGGTTTCCATCTCTCCTGGAGAAGAAGAAAGGGCATTGCTGTTTGGCTTGGGCAGCGCAAGAGACAGTGTTCTGGACACCAGCATAAGCAAGGTGGGGACGTTGGCGTATCCGTGCCTGTAAAACATGGCAACAAATGTATTCCCTTTATTTCTCCAGCAGCTCCAGGGCAACAGGCCCAGTGCTAACAAAGCAGCACATGCTAGGGCCAAAATGCTTTCACATTAACCAGGTTGGCATCGCTGATGCCAGCTCCTCGCTCAGCTGAAAAAAAAGAGAGGGCCCTTTGCTACCTCTCTCTAAGTTGTATCAGACCTTTTCCACCAGTTATCTCCACGAGGTCATTCTTACAGTTTTCTGAACAGCTTTAGAGAACTATGTGGGAGATTTCCCATCCATCCCCGGCATAGTGGGGAGGCTGAAGGGTTTAAGCTTTATTTTGGTTTTTTTTAAGGAACTGTGAAAATGTGCGTTCTGAACATCACAAACCCAGCAGTAAGTCTTCCAATCCACAGATAAATATGCCTTTTAAGCACTAAAACACACACACACACACATTTCCCTCGATATAAACAGCCCTGCAACCTGGTGCACATTCTTCTTGGCTAGCAGGTTCTGTGAGCCAGATGGACTCATGCCATGTGCTTTAATGCTTCGTGTCTCTCGTCTTCTGAGCATACCACAAACATTTGGTATCATCATCAGAACCCTGTGAGAGGGTGAGGAGAAACCCCAAGGCTAGTCTTTTTCCAGGATGCTGAACCATAAACCCATATGATGCTGGTTTCTCACTCCTTCCCATATGAGATGGAGGGCATGCAAGTATGGTAGGAGTGTAGGATCGGAATCCATAAGGGTGGTCTTTCCTCAGATGCAAGAGTCCACATTGGGAAGAATAAAGCACGGATATTGTTTGATATTGTATTGTTCTTTCCTACCCTATGGAAGTATTTCCACTTCTTTCATAAATACTAAGAATAAGAATAATGGAAGGGTTAACCCCACAGCCTTGATCCAGATTGGGGCCTTAGCAGCTCCTACATGAATTTTTTTAAATGAGATGGAAATGCTTTCAAGTGTTTCAGTTGCAACACCCAGTTTGACCCCCCAGGTATTATTGCCAGAAGATCCACATCTTTCTTCCCCCATCCATCCCCCTATTCTATTATAATATTAGTCAGATAGTGCTTGAAAGTGTGTGTGTGTGTGTGTGTGTGTGTGTGTGTGTGTGTGTGTTTAAGTGCTTTACAAACACTTTTTTTGCCATCCGCACAGATGTTGTCTGTATTCTGCATGAATCTAATGTGCTCACCAGAAAAAATAATGACATTTCTCATGGGTAGGCTGCAACTTTATGGAGAGCATTTTTTTTTAACCGCTTCCTTGCACATTCAGGAACCAGCCATATTCATGACCTAGCTTCCTTGGAAGCTCTTTGTCCTGGTTAGAGATCAGACAGGCAAACAAGAGATCATAACGAAAAACTCATTTTATTGTTTGCTGTAAGAATATTTAAGCACAGCTGAAAGGGTAAGGAAAAGCAGAGAGAGAGAGAGAGAGAGAGAGAGAGAGAGAGAGATTGGTGGGGACATAAAGGAGGTTGTTAGCATCTCTCTTAAAGAAGCAACAGGCACATATCTCATCGTATAGAACCAATGGAGACATAATTGATTTGCCAGGAGATATACAGCAAATAAGATGTACTTGTTTAAAACGCACAAGTGACCCCTAGAGCGCTCCTCTGCCCTATAGATCAGAGGTTGTTCAAATTGTACTCTGAGGATTTTGGGAACCTTATGGGAGTTCCTCAACAGCCCTTTGCAAAAATTAAATACCCATGCATTGTGAACGCACCAATGGCAGGCCGTGTCCCTGAGCTATGCATGTCGGTGTACTGTTTGAACAGATCCTACATGCATAACTGTATGTGCAAAGGCTCATCCATCCGACCAGGAACCCTACTTTTTGCAGGGTTTCCAGTCACATATACAGAGCCTAGGACCACAGAGAGGGGTCACAGTTGGGTTCTACTGTTGGGATCCTGCGCCTTCTCCCACATGCATTCAGTGTACACACTGTACATCTGCAAAGGGCCAAGGAGAAGATCAATGATGGCAGAGGAGCTTCCCTGAAAGTTAACTTGTCCTCTGTTATTAGTCTTCCCCTGCAATGTGAAACCACTGGAAACTGTTGGACATATCTGTGAGACTTTATCCTAGCCTCTTGCTGCCGCTGCCCCTGTCTAGCCTTTACTATTAGGCCCCACAGCTCCACAGCCCAGCAACCTGGCCTCAGACAAGCCTCTATGTTCCCGCTGCCACCAGTACCTTCCTCAGGTACTCTTCAATGACCACACCAGTTGGATGAAATTAACAAGATTTATTAACATAAAGTATATTTCGTGCGCAGTAAGCTTATTGGTTTCCTCAGTTCATTTGCATAGCGGTTTCAAGTACAATGCTTATATGTTTCCAACTGTTCTTAAAGCTAAACTGTTTCATCTCACAATATTAAATCAATCAAACACCTCATCAGATATTCTTTCACTCTCTCAATCTACCCTCTCCTAAATAATAATAATAATAATAATAATATATTTATTTATCACCCGCCTCTCCCAATGGATCGCCTCTCAACCCCTCTATCTGGGCACATATATATCTCATTTGCTCCCCAGCTCCTCCCACTCTCACACACTCTACCAATCCTGGCACTCCAAACAACTAGCCAATCAGCAGCACTCACTTACCACTCATTCCATACTCACCCAGACCTGCAACTCCAAACAGTGAGTGCACTCCAGCCTAGTCATTCACCCCACTGGTTATAATCCTTACTTTCTAAAGATGTATAACTAAATGCATCTCACAATAATAACCTTTGCAACACAGTCACATCCCTAAACAGTAGAACATCACAATATCCTAGGTCAAGCTAATGATTAAATGAATGATCCAACAGGCCTAGTCAGTTCCCTGCATGAACTGAACATGCACCCAGACCATGCCCCATCATGCTTTGCAATGCTCTGGCATTCCATGGCAGATGTCCTGTGGTTTCTCTGGTCTCTGCGGAAAGAGTATCCTAAAATTTAAAAACTGTTATTCTAGACTTCTCCCCTTAGTTTCCCTAAAACAGGAGAACAGCAAATCTGGGGACCAAATCTAGCCTGCCTGGAGTCCCAATATGCCCCAAAGGCCATTTCCCCTGACCACTGACCGTTTGGTGGTTTCCTGGCTTTTGTGCAATTTTCCCCATTCTAAAAGGCTGAAATGCCTATCCAAAAGCTTAGCTAGTGACAGTGAGAGCTTTAAACTACAATATGCTGGCATTTTGGCCTTGCCCCTTTGGCCTTCAGCCCCACCCACCACTGGAATGGTGCCCCTGAGAACCTCTCCAAAATGGAATTCAGCCATTGGACTGAAAGAGGTTCCACACCCCTGCCTTACAAGCATCTAGCACATCTTGGCTAGATCTACACTACTGCTTATAGCAGTACTGAAGTGCACCGATAACTGTTGGGGCACAATCCACATTCCATAGACTGCTTTCATAGTGTTATATCCTGATTTCTATTCCACATTCATAATGGTTTGAAACAAGGTGTAGATCTGGCCAAGGGATTCCATAATTTTCACATTCTTGCTTAGCCATGTCTTCTGTCCATCCAAATAAAGTCAAGGCCCAGTTTTAGCCACAATACTCCCATGGGCCTCTAATGTGATATAAATAGATGGGTGTGGGAGAGAGTGGGGTTGCAGCATGGGGGTTCTATATATTTCCACTCTTTGGTTAATAATAATAATAATAATAATAATAATATATTTATTTATCACCCGCCTCTCCCAACGGATCAAGGTGGGGAACAACACTCGAGGCGGGGACTAGAATCCTGTATTTGAAGGAAAATACAAGAGAGGCAAGATGGCTTAGATTGCCCCAGGCATAAGAATACACAGCTGTTTCATAAGCAATGCAAGGTGTACCTGTTTTTTTCTGGCTTTTGACAATGGAACATTCTTTGCTGCTGCTATTTTAATGTTTGCTTGTATGCTGTGTCTTTTTTTACTTGTCAGGTATTTTCAGTGTGAGGGTTTAATAGAGATTGCTTTAAAAGACTTTTCTATTTTTTTTTCTTTTGGTTCTATTGGTGTGTGTGTGTGTGTGTGTGTGTGTATTATGCTGTGCACCACCCTGTGCTTGTGGAAGAGCCATGTATTAGTGGACTCAAACTATAAACCATGTCCATTCTTTTAAAGAAATTGTGTTCACATGTGCTTCCAATACCAGGGGAAGGCAGTGCACAGCCTGAACAAAACCCTTAAAAATATCAAAAGTGAAATTCAAGAGCATAAGGGCCACCTTGCTGGCATTCACCGTTTTCAGGATTACAGGAAGCACTCAACGTCTAAGAATCTAGCGCTCAACCTCTAAAGTAGTTTTCTTCAATGTGGTACCCTCCAAATGAGCTGAATTACACCTCTCCTCATCCTCATACGTTGGTTTTGCATGCTCAGTCTGATGGGAGTTGTAGTCCAAAACATTTGAAGGGTGCCACATTGGGGAACCTGGATCTCCCATGTCCCAGTCCAACACTCTAACCACTACACCACACTGTAGACCAAAATATCTGGAGGGCCACAAGTTGCTCACCGGTGATGCAGCTCTTTGTGAAAAACGTAGATCTCTTAAAACTGAGAACATTTTCAATGGAACTGTTTTGTAATGAAGCAAGTCAAGTTAGTGGCATTTGTGTCAGAGCTTGGCTGGGGGAGGTGGGAAAAACTGCAGTGAGGAGGAGGTTGGGGATGAACAGCGGTGGATGGAGGAAGGGTTAAGGATCCCTCCAATTGCCAATTCTCCTCTGCAAAAGCCCCCAAGCCTCTGCATGAGTTGTTAAAATGCAAAGATGGGTTTGGGAGCCACAACTTTGCCTCATCAACTGTATTTCTGCCCAGTCCTGATGTGGTAGAGGTGAATGTACCATTTCAGACTGCAGCTTCCTGGAAGGAGAAAAACAAACGCCTAGCATATCACAAAGAGAGGTTGTAGCCACATTCTTTTTCTGTTCTACTAATTTTCTATGAAGTTTTTGTTTCGTTTTGCTTAGATGGGGAGCATTCAAAAGCATATCCTGCAAGTGATAGTGTCCAATTTGCTACCTCCATGTATAAATCCAGCAGAGAGATGGCAAACTAATAATAATAATAATAATAATAATAATAATAATAATAATAATTTCTGAATCAATAAAAGACAGCATGACTTAGCAAAGCCCGTCATGTCCATCTGGAAAAACCGCCAGAAGCGAGAAAAGAGAGATAATAATAATGCTAGCGTCTACCTAAACAGTCCAAATCCACAGTCCAGGCCGATGTCTTGCTAGGATCAGACTGGGAGGATGACTCCACTAATAGGGCAAAATATTTACTGCAAGTTCTTAACAGAGCCTTCCTTGTTATCTGACGCCGCGTGTGATGTAACCTGTCTCTCATTTCACTTCTTGTTCTGCGCTTCAACCAGTGCAGAGGAACATTTGGATGGAATCCTGGGAGGATCTGATTTCCAAGAGCTCCTTTTTGAGCCAAAGCTCCTTCCATAGAAAGAGGCTTTACAGGGGCCGTGAGTGCAAAGCAGCACAACGGGCAGCTTCTCTCAGCAAGTGCCCCGTGCCAAAAGAAGAGAAGGCCAAACATTCCTTCCTCCTGGGGCAATGTTTCTGGAATAAGAACGGATCCTTTCATTCCCCTTAAAATGGGATAGAAAAGAGCTCCTCCCCCAGTTCAGTGCTGAGCTATTGGGTAAAGGTGTCTTCTTTGGGTTCCATTTCTTTGGGTTTTAAAAAGAAAAATTAAAAGCTGGCCTGCACCAAATCCAACAGATCTAAGACAATTTGCCATAGCTGGGCTACCTCCACATGCCTACTGCCAGTAGTACATTTGTTCTCCTTGGGATTCCCTTTGCTTCTGTATTTGCGTTTTTCCCTCCTTAACCACACCAACATCTATTTTTTTTTTAATGTATGGAAATCCATGCGGAACCTTCCCACGCAAACGAATTTGCATAAGACATACTGGCTTTGTATTTATTGTAATCAGGATACATCAAATAAAAATAAAATATCAATGCACAATAACACTTGAGGCTGCATCTATACAAGGTCGCATTGGCGCCTCGTTATCCAAAATCCTGCAATTGTGCTTCCAGGGTGATACCCATGGAAAGGGGCGCAAATGCAGGTTTTGGAGGGTGATGGGGCTGCCGCCGCTCCTAGTGCCCTTGTACCTGCCCACACCCCTCCCGTTATTTTCCTCCTCCTGCGCAATTGTGTGATTCATTCAGCACGATGACTCATAGCTGAATGGGTGGACAGCCTCCATTGAAAAGCATTGTGTCTTCTGAGTTGACACTGAATGAAATGAAAGTTCTGGCTCATTCACACAGGCATCATGGCTTGGGTGCTGAGCGATGAACATCTGAACCAGCCCAAAGTCACAACAGAACAGTACTTTACAACCTTGAGTTACCCGTTTTCTTTCATTTGGGAAGACTAATGTTTCAACTTACGCCACCTCTCTTTCCTCTCAGGCTGGATTTACATTACCTCCCCACCATCACCCTGAGGCATTGAATGGCAGGTAAATGTGACTTAGGCCGTTTCTACACCGGCCTTTTATTGTGGGATTGTTTCTGGGTGGTCCCTGTGCATCCAAATGACGCATGGGGCCTCCTGGGGGCAGGGGGGATGGGCACGGGTTTTCCCAGGGAAAAAGAATCCCTGGGAAAAGCCGATTCTTCCCGCGGTCCCAGGAACATCCTGAGACCATGGGAGGTGTGGGCACGCGAGTAAGTGGACACCAGAAACGAGCACGGAGCCCCGCAGGGTGACCCCATGCCCATCAGGGGAGAGGGGGGAGCAAGTCCACCATCCCCAGGATGGCAGGGGTGGGATCACCGATTTCAGTTTGTTAAAAAAAAAAACACCTTCCCTTTTCGATGGAGCGCAAGTGCGCTCTTCGGAACTTCATTATAAAATGGTGGGCGCAATGGCGCGATGTCCCGGGAGGAAGCCGGGATGTTACACTTCCTGTTTGGAAAGAGGGGGATGATCCCAGAAGCTGGTAAGTCCGGGATCATCCCAAGGCCCTCCCTCTACACCCTTAGGTGTAGAAAGGGCCTTAGGCAAGCTTTGTAGAGCAGGATTGCTATGTAAGTCTTTGAAGGAAGAAACAGTAGGAGTAGCAGTCATCTAGAGGAGGGGAAATAACACTATAATGCATGCAAGCCAGGCAGCCTCAAGAGGGCTTCATTTGCATGCTGGGAGGGAAAACAAAAGAGCCATAGGAGTTGGGTTAGGGATCAGAAAGCTGCCTGTTTAAGAGCACATTGTACTGTTTGTTTTAAAAAGCCATGATGTTTAGAATGGGGCTCAGCTTTCTAGAGAGAGATCTGCCGAAGGAAGGCCTAAACTCCTTCTTCTCAACTTAACCAACCCTGGTGAGCAAAGAAGTGTCTTGTTGAAAGTTTTAGAAGGGCTGTGGGGTGGGTTATTTCTCTCCCTCCCCTCACTGTTTGCTCACTGGAATCATAGAATGACTATGAGAAGAATCAATCTTTAGGGAAGACTCTGTGAGTTAACAACCAGTTTTCTTCAAGACCCGACAGCAGAAGCTGGGTAAATAAGCTATGCATGGGATGACTTGGGAAGAGCTGTCTGTTTGCTACAGAAGAACAAGCAGTTTTAAAACTCTAGATCGTAATCCTAGGTTGTGCTCGAAAGCCTACTATTTAGAGGCTAAAAGCAGCCAAGTTGCTGAGTTCAGGGCTGACATCAAGCTTAGGCATTGGTTGGGCACCTGCTGAGGGCCCACATCCCAGCAAGCATCCACTAACAACAGCCCTCTGGACTTGCTCATCCTCATCACCGTGGCAACCTGCTTGTTTACCTGTCTCTTGATATGGCCCAAGCAATGGTGGGTGCTGAGAAGGAGGATCAGTAGATACCATGGCCTCCTTCCTCACTAACTCCCTGTTTGTCAAGCAAGCAAGTAGCAGCAATGATTGGGGGGGGGGGCGGGAAACGTGAGGAGCAATAGCAGCTGGTGACAATGGTGAGGGAAGGCAGACTCACTGAGGGAGGGGACTCATTGAGGTTGTCTGGTCCAATGGCCTTCAAAAACGTGGAGCTGGCACTGGTGTGTTACCACCTGGATTGGTACAGCAGTTCATGTGAAGAAACAGGGCTGGGATACCTGGAAGGGGGAACGGAATTGTACTTTGCGCTTCTAACATTATTCTCTTTTACTGAATATGCTGAAATAGAGATGACTGGCATTGTACAACCTTGGTGTGTGAGCGATGTAGCAGTGACCAGTCAAAACCAGTTCTCTCACTGAAGGCTCAGGCAAGTGAGAATGAGATTTATGAACCCAGCCCTTGGGAAGCCAAAGAGTTACACTTCCATTGTCCCACAGTTCTAATATGCTTTGGATTCTTCTTCCCACCTAGGACCATGTAGCCATCTATCATGAAGACATTATAAAATTCCATCTCATGTGGGTGTGGGGTAGGGATGTGCATTGAATCGGATCTGATGCCCTGTTCTGATACAATTCGAGGGAAATCGGACATCCGATTCCCGATTCCGATGCTGGTCCAAGGAGCTCCGATTCTTTCCTATCCTATTTTTTCGATCCGATTCGCATCAGATCGTATCGGAGAATCGGACCTCCATTTTAGGTGTTTTCCCCTAAGGGTAGCCTTGGAGAAATAAATGCCTTTAACTTTTTTACTTTAAAAGATAGAAACGTGAAACTTGGCCACATTGCAGATGCCATGTAGTTAGTCACGTATGAGAAATTTCAGAAACATTGGTGCAGGCCTCTGGTGGCAATGAATTTTTGAAAAATATGTTGCATTACGCCTATATCTTCTTTTTTAAAAAACATGAAACTTGGGCACGGTGGGGGGAGAAGGGAGGAGGGGGTGGAATTGACAGCTTCATCAACCAATGCTGCTGATCACTCCAACTTTCATGTGTGTATGTTTAAAAATGAGAAATTAATAGCACTTTGCATGGACTGGATTTCCTGGAAAATCTGATTTTTTTAGAAGGACCTTGACAGTAAATGCCTGCACCTCTGCATCTGAAATTGGCCACAGATGAATACCAACAGCCCATCTGTAAGGTTCCCAACTTCCATGTACGTATCTTGAGAAATGAGAAAGTTATAGCGGCCCGAAAACCTGCACTTTAACACTTCTTTGCGAGTAAACGCCAGCAGCAATGTTTCTGAAATTTCTCAGACATGACTACTTACGTGGCATCTGCACTGTGGCCAAGTTTCATGTTTCTATCTTTTAAAATAACAAAGTTATAGGTGTATTTTCCCAAAATTCAAGTCTATAGGGGAAAATAGGCATTCGATGCTCAAATCGGAGGTCCGATTCTTGCGTTGGAATCGGATCCGAACCGATTTGAGGCAAGTCTGATTCGATCCGAACCAAGTCAGGTCTGCATAGGAAGTTCCGATTCCGATCCGATTCTGGGGGGCCGTGCACATCCCTAGTGTGGGGGACACTTTTGTAAACACATGGTTTTCTCCAAAGTGCTGAGTATTCCTGATAATCCATTAGAAAGGAGGCACTCTTCACCCTAAACAATGTGAGCAACATGATTTTCCTTCCATCAGAGTGACGGCGTGATTTTTCAAAGAGTAACGTTGGTTCTGCAAAGTCATACATTTTAATCTTTTAATGAAACAGCTCTCTGATTTCCTGAGCTCAGCACAGAGGAAAATGAATCCTGACTAATTCATGATGGAAACTATTGCCTGGACACCGAGAAACTGCCAACTGCCTAGCAAAGAAGGCAAGTGAGACTTAGCTCTGTGGTTCTGCTCTCTTTGCCTCGTAATAGGATGCTACATTAACATTACAGTGTAACCCTCTGTTGCTAAAGAGTGGGATAGGATTGGGTTGAACATCATCAAACCATACTTGGTTCAGCTTGGTAACCATTAGGTCTGAAAAAAATGTCTAATGACATGTAAGACTGCAGTCTTACACACACTTATATGGAAGTAAGTATCACTGACCGCCTTTCAACTTTCTACTGTGCAAACATAGACCCCATCAGGAGGGTATGAATTTGGGGTCATCCCAAAAGGCAAATGGTTTAGTCTACATTTAGCATCTTAAAAGGGCAACGCTGCCGGATTAATGTACACAAATAGTCATCAAAAATCAGAATGCCTCTGAGCAATTTTAGATGATTTACCTGCAATCCTATATTCTCTTTCCTGGGAATAAGCTTCATTAAATTCAGTGGGACTCACTTACCTGTATAGGGTTGCACTGTTAGAAATTCTGACCCCAGATGCATAAATTAGGGTTGCCAGACGGGGGATGCAATCTGCATTAAAAGATGTGTCCAACTATTTTAATGCCGCCTGATGAATATTGTGAGGCAGATCGTAATCTGCATAAGATGTGTGCGTAGAAGACAGCTCATGCTCCCTTACTGGATTGTAGCTAATAGTAATAATAGGGAGGAGGAATGGGGGGGGGGGGGAGAAGGAAATCTGTACTGTCACAGAGGAATCCCATAAGCTTCTGAGGAAACCTAGGGTTGACCTCCTTCTCATATCTGGTGGCTTCAATAGACTCCTCAGGGACAGAACAATGCATTTATTTATTTATTTATTTATTTATTAGGGGGGGGGATGAAAAAGAGAGAAGGTTTTTTTAAAAGATGTCTGTAACCATCCTGCTTCTGTAAATTCTTTTAACGAAAACGGTCTACTACATCTGCGGATGAAACCATGCGCATGAAAATGGAGGCATGAAAGAACTCATATATCCATCCTATTTTTGTGTCAATTGAATACAAGTCTATTTCCCTTCAAGGAATTCAATAGTGGGGCTTCCCCACCCCCCCAAACCATACTTTTTTTTTTAATCCCATCATACCATGTGTCATTTTTTTTTCTTCAAGGATAATGACAGGATGCAGAATATATATATATATATATATATATATATATAATCATCCCATTTGATGTTGAGGGAAAATTTCCTCATCAAGAATATCACAGGGGGAAGGAGAGAAATTGAAATGTTTATGCCATTGGAGAGTAGGGCTTCACTCTGTTCTTCCATGTCTTTTGATAGAGAGGCTGTGGTGGTGTTTACTTATTTTTGTTCTTCTTGAGATACAGCTTAGTGGAGCGGGGGGTGCACCTAATTTGTTGGTGGTGCATATAAGAAATGTAGGAAGACATTGGAAGAAAAGTGTTTGTTTTCTGTATTTTTGTCAGGAAAGACTTGTCCTCCTCTTCCCCTGTGGCCTGGTCTTTTAAGAGAGAGATTCTGGGGGCGTTGCTTCAATATTGACATATTCTCCACCCCCTCCAACCTAGGTAGCCTTTCTCCAGGATGAGCTGTTGAAAGACTAAAAGGCTCTGGTGGGGCAGTGAGTGTAGCCAAGTTGTTAGCTAGTGGTCCTTTACTCCTATTTTGCTCTGCATTCGTAGACTGGAAGTCAATAGATTGTGCTTCCTTGGTCCCTCTTAGGTGTTATATACGCTGTGCGTAAGAAATGTTCAGGAATCTCAGAATAGCAAGAATCAGATTTTTTTTTTCTCTCAGAGAGTGGGAGAGAGAGAGAGAGAGAGAGAGAGAGAGAGAGAGAGAGAGAGATTCCACAAGGGAGGCTCATCTGGCCGTGGTAGTTTGTGACTGAATGAGAGAAAAGTGCCCTAGAAGCTATTCATTAGGAATTCACTGGAAGCTCTCAAACAAGCCTGGCAGAAGCTGAAATTGAAGTGGTCTCTGACCTAATTTTCTTCTGCATGAAACATCTGCATCAAGACACTCTTTGATGTATTCCACTTGGCTCTGTCTACAGCATCGCATCACATGGCTTCAGCTTTAAAAGACATTTCCAGCCTGTAGAAGGTAATGTGATGTTACTGTTACCCAAACTAATCACTCGATGCGCTCCCGAAATAGAAACAATAGAGAGGTTCAGCCGCGTTATGTCTCTGCTTTGCCGCCGCCGTTGCTGCTGTTGTTGCTACTGCCGCCTTGGCTCACCGTTTCAAACCCAGATCTCTGATATTCATCTCATGTAATTCATCAGCGCAACAAGGCAGGGGGGTAGCAGTCACGCTGAGAAAAATGTGTCAGAAGAGACAATACATTGGCATAAGTGCACCTTGCTACATTCCACCCCCACCCCCCAAATCCATATCATCATCGAGTTTAATATGTTAAATATAAAACAGACCAATGTTGGAAGAGATTATCATAAAATTACAAAAGGAGGTGCGTCTGAGTTGGATTGTGCTGCTTGTTCTCTGCTGATTGACACCCAAAAGAAGCTGCAAGGAAAACAATAATAACAGCGTTTGGGCACCCTTGTGTGTATTCAAAACAGGATTTCTGGATGCAGCATCTCCTTGCATACATTTAAAATCTTGTGTCTGTCTCCAAAACGGGATCAAATAAATAACTGAAAACCTAGGGGCGATGCTTTCTCTGCCAATGTGGTTTCTGGACACTATCAGAAAGGTTTGCACACCGGCATAGTGATACCTCCCCCCTCCGCCCCGCACTCTTACTTTTGTACTATGTATGAATAGCTTTTGGTGTCTTCTCTAGCAGGGCTTCCTCAGTGAGGAGAAAAAAAATGCAGGGCAGATTCCCAACAGGCGACTTGTCCACCATTTCCTCTGAAATGCGCAGCTGCTGGGGAAAGTTGGGTGCATGGACGTTGCCAGGCACTTAAAAGATACGGGAACCGGAGCCACAGGATGCAAATCTGCGCATGCTAAATTATATCTATATATGCAAATTTAGAAATGACTCAATTTAAATTTCACAGGAGGCAAAGCTAGTCAATTAATTTCTCATCCAAATAATCTCAAATAAAATAAATTCTTCAATTAATTTGTTCCCTGACCCAGATCATCCTAAACCAATGGGAAAAGATACTTCCCCCCTAAGCTTAATCGCCATTCAAGGAAGCTTTTTTTAAAAGGGTGTGCGTGTGTGTGTGTGTGTTGCAGCATGTAGAAAAAGGAGTGTTAACCCTTTCCTTCCCAGTTGCAATCCCCTTTGAAAATCAGAATGGAGCCATGCAGGGGCAATATTTCCCAGAGCTTTGGGGAATAAATCTGGGGCCCTGGGAAATAGATAGCAACAGTCTTTGTTGGATGTATTCTCGGTTTACACAGAGGCTCTAGCAGGCCTAACTAACCCTCCTCCCCTGGACATAAATCACATGGCCTAGAACCTGGCCCAGAATCCTCTCTACCTGCAAGCAAGCATTTCTTGGATATATTCATGCACGAAGGTGGTGAGAAGCTTAAAAACCACAGCCTCTGAAAAAAAGAATGCATGGACATTCTACCTGAGACTGTGCAGAAACGTTTTCTGTGTCTGCCTGAAAAAACTAAAGCCCTTTGCAATGTGTTCAGCTATTTCCATTAACTTTACTCACTGCCGTGCTGAGAAAGGCAATCCTTCATTAAACTGAGGACTGACAACATGCCTAGTCCATGAGGCCTCATGTGGCCCTCAAGGTCTTGCTCAGCCCTGCAGATCCTTATCTTCCTGACGTTCCAAGAGCGTATCAGCTCTACAGACTTAAACTGGCTTAATGGTAATTCCCCCTCCCTGGAAACACTGTGAATTGTAGATTGGTGAGAGGGGCTCTGGATTTCCAACACAGAATTCTCAGCACCCTTACCAACCTGCAATTCCCAGGATCCTTTGCATGACAGTTAAACTGCTATAACATCAATATCAGTTTGCAGCATGGATAGGATATACCCTAAGGCTGCCATCCTAAAGACACTGATTTTGTTAGTATTGAGCTGCAAGCTTCCTTTAAAAAATTTTTAAAGTACATTTCTAGGTCATGGGAAAAATAAGAAAGAAATAATAAATATTTTTATCAGTGCTGCTTGTAAACACCAATACTAAACTAATTATGTGGAATGGAAGCAAACCCCATTATTTTCAATGGAAATTTTAATTGCAGGGCAAGAATGCTACTTCCTTTGGCCGTTTCCACACCAGCCTTTGAAGCTGGAATTGCCCCTGGGTGGTCCGTGTGAGTCCTAATGAGGCACAGGGATTCCCGGGGGCAGGGGGGAAGGGCACAGGTATTCCCCAGGATAACAGATCCCTGGGGAAACCCAAATCTTCCCACAGTCCAGGACCGGCCCGAGACCATGGGAGATTGGCCGCCCGTCCCGGCTGCAGCCATGCTTACTTGCGAGTAAGTGCGGCAGCAGAAATGGGCACAGAGCCGCACTGCATGACTTCATGCCCATCAGGGGAGGAGGGAGCAAGTCCGCCATCCCCAGGATGGCGGTGGGGAACTCCCCCCCCCCGATTTCGCTCTCATTTTTTTAAAAAAACTTACCTTCAGCAATGGAGCGCAAGAGTGCTCTTCCCGAGAGTCTGGGGGGAAATGGTGACCGCGATGGCCCGGGAGTAAGCCGGGGCGTCGCACCCATGATGTGGATTGAAGCAACAATCCCGGAAGCAGGTACTTCAGGGATCGCCGCCCATCCCTCCCTCTACGCCCGTGTGGTGTAGAAACGGCCTTTCACAGTTCTTGGATCATTTGTCCCCATTACATCTTTGTGAGGAAAAGCTAAAATGAACCCCAGCCCTGTTCTCCTATGCAAGTATCATCGCCATCTCATGGCTTTGATGTTAAGTTTCTGGCTATGGGAGGAAACAAAAAGCTGGACTAGAAGGACTTTGCTCTGATGACTAGCAAGGCAATTTGTATGTTCCTAATATTCAGGATTGGCTCAGCGTTAGCAGTGAGCCTTCCCCTTCCCTAATCTGCCCCACTGACCAGAAGGAGATGGCCAGGCAAATGGAGGCTGCTGCTCCTTCCTGTTCCCATCCTTGTTTCTACAGATGAGCAGATGAGCAGTGATGGAGGAGATGTAAGGGCCAAGGGGAAACAGAAGCACATGCCCCCTACCTGGCTGTGGGCCTTGGCAGGTACCCAACAGTACTGACACCAGACACTGGGCCTGAGTGTTGGCTTTGACCTATACTATTTTGGTTCTGTATTTAGCAGTGTTTTGTGTTTGCTTTATGGTAGGTATTAGAGCTGGAACTCTGAAAAGTATTTGATATTGGAAAACTCAAGCAGCCTTTGTTTCAAGTGGAGCCATTGGGCTGTATCCTATGCTGCCCGCATGCCAGCAGGACCCACCACTAGTAGGGTGACCAGATAAAATCCAGGTCAGGGCTCCTGTAACTTTAACAGTTGTAGAGAAAAGGGAATTTCAGCCAGTGTCATTTGTATGCAATTAGTTCCTGGTGAAATTCCCTCTTCATCACAACAGTTAAAGTTGCAGGGGCCCTGCCTTCTTTTGTATATGGTCACTCTAGTATAGTGCCTGCACCTTTAACTGTTGTGATGAAGAGGGAATTTCACCAGGAACTAATTGCATACAAATGACACTGGCTGAAATTCCCTTTTCTCTACAACTGTTAAAGTTACAGGAGCCCTGACCTGGATTTTATCTGGTCACCCTAACCACTAGCACAACAGGGAGCTAGCAGTTCCAAAAGCAACCCAAAATGAACATTTCCAGAATGGGGCACGTCAGCTGATCCGTCCTGACCCAGAAATGAGTGTTTCTACTAGATTCCAGGGTTCCTTTAGGAAGCGTTAACTCCCCACTGCACTAGTGTCCTACTGGTGCAACAAAGACAGCAGACGCATGGAGGCCGTGTTGGGTAATTATCCATTGAGTAAACGATTGAATTACCACATTAAGGAAAGATGGCTATAAAGACAGGATACAGGTAAAAGGGTAGGTGAGTGCCAGCTCCATTTTGCTGTTACTTCTCTCCCTAGGCCCCTGCTTTCTCCCTCTCTCCATCCCTTGGAATCTTTGTGATCGTTCACCACCTCTTCGGTACAGTTATCCAGTGCCAACTCCAGGTTTTGGAGGGCCCTTGGGCAAGACACTCTCTGTGGGCCCCTTCTCACTGCCATGGTCATCTGCTATTATTGCTCCACCTCTTTCTCATCGTTGCTCCTACTTGCTTGCCTGACAGTAAGAGCCAGTGAGCAAGGAGCCAGTGGCATCTCCTGCTCCTCCTTCTCACCACCAGAGCGAGAGTCAGAGCAATCCTAGGGGGCTCTTGCCACTGGGCCCTTGGCCGCCATGTCTTGACAAGTACCATCATATCTACCCTTGACACTGGCCCTGCAGTTACCTCAGGCCTCTAAGTCTTTTCCTTTTTTTCTCTTCAGCCCCATTCAGCTGTAGCCCATCCATATTGCCAGTTTCAGACATCTACCAACAGATAGGAATGTGTAAGCAAACAAGGCTGAGCGAATGTGTCCCTGGCTTCCTATCTGGTTTCCAAACTCGAGTTGCATTTGTTGCTCACAAGTGTATGCCCCCATTCAGTCAAGGCTCTGTGCTTCCAGGCTTGTTAAACACCCTAGTGTGAAGTGTATTGCTTATTAGATAGGAATTTAGTTCTGTGTCATACGAAACTAAACTAGTTCAATAAGCATAGCCTATTATCTTCCCTAGCTTTTGGACAATTCCTTTCCCACCCATGCTGAGAAACCAGTTCAGGAGGTCAAACTTGACAGACTCACAGAGGTAGAGGACCATCATAATGTAGAGCGTGAGCTTTCTATGAGCTCTCAGTTTATGTGCTTTTCCACTTTAAACTTTATAAACATGATTAATCAATAATAATAATAATAATAATAATAATAATAATAATAATACAAAGACCGAACACGACCACTCACACTTGCAGAGAAAAAAAGAAAAATGGGCACAAAAAGCACTCCATGGGAAGCACTACAACATAATACAGAAACCACAAATAAACAAACAACAATTGTACAAATGGCTCAGGAAGGGTGATATAAAGAACAGTGAAAAGAGCACCACCAAACCGATGAAAAAAAGAGAGCTATTTCCAGAGACAGCAGGACTCCTAATAGTTAGCTATACAGGATCAAGTTATAGCAACCAAGAACTACCAAAAATACATCATAAAAGATAACAGTGTAACAACAGACCTATGCAGGAAATGCCATCAATTCCAAAAAACAATAGACCATATAACAGGAGGATGTAAAATTCTTGCAGGAATGGACTATACGGACAGACACAATACAGCTGCAAAAATAGTTCAACCATCAAATTCAGCCTTATTAAACAACCTACACCATACTATACACACTCACCCAAAACAATCTTGGAAAATGCAGATCATAAAATATACTGGGAAAGAACAATTCATACCGACAAGACAATACCCTGCAACCAACTAGACATAACGGTCATAGACAAAAAAGAAAAAACATACATACCTCATCAACATAGCAATACTGAATGACAAAAATGTTGTTGAAAAGGAAGAAGAAAAAGAGACAAATATACACCACTGGCCATGGAAGTCAAAGAACTATGGCAATAGGAAAAGGTCACAATTATTCCTTTAGTCACCTCAGTCACTGGCATCACATCAAAAAATTATACAGAAAACCTTCAGAAACTGGGCCTACCAAAATACATCCACACCAACATCCAGAAAGCAGTCATACTTAAAACATGCTTGATTGTCAGGAAATTCCTGAATCTGTAAAAGACAGCATGACTTGGTAAAGCCTGTCATGTCCGGCCCTCAGCAACCTGGAACTGGCGCTCAAGAGAATAGATCTATGTTGGCCATGCTCACCAGCCGATAGCTGAAACATCAAGTGATCTCAAGCAAATGGGCCATTGCGCCTAGGACACCACAGAAGGAGCTTTGATATTACCTCATGTGCACTGCTTTGCAATGGCTTCAGCTCATATATTCAGCTGCCATTCATCAAGTTTACAGCGATGTAGTATAAAGCCATCAAAGAAGACATCATGCATGTGTGAATCAGGCCTTAGTATGCGAGATAAAAGGGAATGTGAGGAGGGAGAAAACATGGGTTCCAGAGCCGCTTGTCATGGGATGTGCTCAGTGGCATTCTCTATGGAGCTACGACAGCCTTCCCTAACCTGGGCCCCTCCAGATGTGTTAGATTGTAGCATGTCCCAGCAATGCTCATAAAATGTGAGTTGCTGTTACGTGTGTGTTTGTTTTGAATGCTGCATTTTAATTTTGACTGTATCTTAAAGACTTCTATGGGCAACCAATGCCCTGTGCACCACATGCAGCCTTTGGAGGACTTCAAATGCAGCCCACGCAGGTGCCTAAGCTGCCGTTGCCAAATTTTGTTTCATTTCATTTATTATATTTCTATACCGCCCAATAGCCGAAAATCTCTGGGCAGTTCACCAAGATTAAAAACCATTAAAAGTACATTATGCACAGCGCAAAACCATTTACATAAAAATAAATAACCAGACAGCAGACACCCCGATGACATATATCTAAAAACAATTTTTAAACAATCAACCAAAAACAACCCAGGACCTGATAAAAAATCATTATATGCTGCTAAATGCCTGAGAGAAGAGAGCAGTTTTTACCTGGTGCTAAAAACAATAACAATGTTGGCACCAGGCAAGCCTCATCAGGGAGATAATTCCATAATTGGAGGAGCCACCACCAAGAAGGCCCTCTCTCTCTTACTACCACCCTCCAAGCCTCCCTCGGAGAAGGCACCTGGAGAAAGGCCTTAGATGCTGAACGTAGAGTACGGATCGGTTCATGCCAGGAGAGGCACCCCATCTCTCTCACACACAGACACACATGTTGCCATCCTCCCAATGTAAGGGGAGAATATTAGTTATTGTCCGGATTACAAATGTAATACATAAATAAATGTAAATCGCATCCCCACACTCCCAGACTTGGGTAAATGCACTTGCTATGGGGAGATGGCATGTAGGGAGGGTCATTCCTGTGTGCATTTTCCCAGTGAAACTGTATGTATGTTTATGTATGTGTGTGTGTATGGGCATGAGACTGTGTGTGTGTGTGGAGAGTGTATGTATGACTGTGTGAATAGAGAGGGAAGTCTAGGGGGGGCGCAATCGGAATACTGGCCCTGGCCACACTCACAGCTGTGACCCACCAAATGTGGGACCCGACCTACCATAACAGGTGGCCACCCCTGTCTTAAATTAAGCTTTTAAACTTTGCCTTGAATCTGCCCTCCTGAACTGAAACCTGAAATGCCACCTGTGTGCTATTTCCTTGCCTCTGTCAAGTTCTCCACCAGCGTCTTCCCCTTCCTCAGTGCTTCCTGCACTATACATTAACTAGGGTGACCAGATTTTGAGGATCAAAATCCCGGACCCCCCCTCGCCCCCCCTACCCAAAACACCCCCCCACCACGCGCCCGCGCTGCCCTGCCCCGCGCTGCCCCCCCGCCCGCATGCCTCACACTGCCGCCCGCCACCCGCCACCCCCGCACCGCGCCCCCCGTGCCGCGCTGCCCCCCTGCCCCCCTGCGCTGCCCCCCACGCCGTGCCACCCCCCCACCCACGCCACGCCGCCACGCCCGCCCCCATGCCGCCCGCCCCCGCGCTCCTTACCGGCTGGGGCGTCCGCTTCCCTCCGGTGCTCGGAATCTACTGAGAAACAGGCTTCCTGGCCTGTCTCTCAGTAGCGCGCCGGGTGATGACGTCATCACCCGGCGTGCTACTGAAGGACAGGCCGCGAAGCCTGTTTCTCAGTAGATTCCGAGCACCGGAGGGAAGCGGACGCCCCAGCAGGTAAGTGCCTCGCGCCGCCAGCCTCCCGCCACCACCGCGTGACCCCCCGCTGCCCCGGTTTGCCCCCACCGCCCCCAGGTTGGCCCGGATCACCCCAGGGCCATCTGGTCACCCTTTTGGGGGGCTAAATTTCCGGATTTGGCCTCCCAAAACAGTTTTTCCGCCCGGATGCGGATTTGCTCCCCATTTCCCGGGCATGTCCGGACAAATGCGGGCATCTGGTCACCCTACATTAACTTTCTTACCTGACTTCCCCATTAGTGGTTCCATTAAGGTCAGTTTACATCTCTGGAGCTTCATCATTCCTGCACCTAGGCCTCCATTTGCCCGCAGGGAACATGCGAGCGCAAATACTGCTGAAAATACTGCAGAAAGAAATTTTCCCATAGCACACCCTCAACAGCAGTAGACTTAGGCTACACATAAGATTTTTCAGCAGCTCAATGAAAGCTGAGAAAGATAAGAAAAAAGAACATCTGCGTAGTATAGGAAAGGGGAGGGGAGAAGAACCCTGGATATGGGTCAAGAATTCAAGAATCAGACCACGGTATCTTAGACTTTTTGGCAGCAGAAGTTAATAAACCAGCAGCTTTTGCACCAAATGCGCCTTTTGACTGAGTCCTGGTGAATATTAGCTGGTTCTCATATACAAAATTAATTTGATGCATCTAGCAAATGTTCTGCTGGACATAATTCAATTTCAGCTTCCTTCAAACACAATTGGCAGTACGATTCTCGTCATTTTATAACCTGTCGGGTTCTGCGCTTGATCAGCTGCATTACAGGCAGGAGTTCCACAGGTATAACATCCCATATATGGTAATGCAGTAATATGGAAAGGAGCAAAAATAAAAATTGTGGGGGGTTTTTTCCTTGCAGTGTAATCCTAATTGCCAGCTTGTCCTTAGAGGAAGTGAGCCAGGTCGACTAGCTCAATATTGCAAATATTGCAAAGCCTACGCCCTGGGGAACACCTTTAAGGTCAGAATAGAAGGGGGCATTTCATCAGGTGTGGCATCTCCAGTCACTGTATTTATTTATTTATAAATTATGCAGTTTTTTGGGAGGGGGGATCTCAGAAAATAGCTTAGATATAATTTCCATAAAAATAATAACAACAACAAAGTAGAAAAACTAATAAAAGCGGCACAGCTTAAAAAAGAACTAGCAAGTCAGCATAATACTGGAACCCGGGGTCAGATAATAAAGTTGAACAGTAGGAGATTGAGGAGAGAGAAAAAGAAGTACTTTTTCACTCAGTGCAAAGTTAAGCTATGGAATTCAATTCCACAGGATGTGGTGGTGACCACCAATTTAGGCAGCTTTAAAAGGGGGCTTAGATATATTCATGGAGGATAAGAGTTAACCCTACTTGTTGGCTTCCCACTGATATCTGCTTTGGCACTTTGTGAACAGAATGCTGGACTAGATAGGCCTTCTTATGTTGTTAGGTTCATACAGACACATTAACCATAAAACGCCTTCCAGAATAAAAGTGTTTTCAAAGCACACTTAAATGCACACAGTGAGGAAGCTTCATGCATTTCCCCAAGGATGGAATTCCAAAGTCTTGGTGCCACAACACAAGAGGCCCTGCACTCACCAAATAGGTCTAGTTAAAAGGGAGACTGGAAAGCAAAGCCTAACACGACATTTTTAAAACCTGGGTAGGTTTTAGTGCTAGAGGGCATGTTGTACTCTGAACAACAGGGCACCAGTTCACACTTCAGTGATAGGAGTCTACGAGCTCCATCAGATGAGCATTTTATTGCACGCTCGTTATTTATTTATTTATTACATTTGTATACCGCCCCATAGCCGAAGCTCTCTGGGCAGTTTACATAGGATTAAAACAATTAAAAACAATATACAAAAATTAAAACAGCAAAAACATACAACATACACACAATACACACATACATTTAAAACCGCTACAACAGCCCCAAAAGCTACAAAAAACAAAAACAAACCCAGGCTCCTCAGATATTGCCAAATGCCTGAGAGAAGAGGAAAGTCTTGACCTGGCGCCAAAAAGATAGCAATGTTGGCGCCAGGCAGGCCTTGTCAGGGAGATCGTTCCACAATTGGGGGGCCACCACAGAGAGTGCCTCTACTGGGCCCTCATGGATTTTCGCGGTTCCCTCTCATGACATCTGCCTCCCACATGCCTCCTGCCCCTTCTAGCCTTCTTCGCGCAACCAAAAAACCCCCCAGAAAGTCCCACTTATTTTTAAAGGCGGAAGTTGCCGCGTTCTCCCACTGTGTGCAGGAGAAGCAGCGGGATCAAAACAGCCCACTGAATGGGACACGTATAAGTTGTTTACTTCCTCTTTCAAAAGAGAAGTAATGAGGGACAAATGCATGGGCTGAGAAGCAAGGGTAAGTAAATGCGATTTTCCCCTGTGTGATGACACTCAACATTTCAGGAGTTAGGGGGTTGGGGGGGGGGGAGATTGACAGTAAAGTTCCAGGCCTTGCTCTTGGATACGTTTAGGAACTTAGAAAGCCACCTTATACCAACTCAGACCATTAGTCCAATTAGCTCAGTATTGTCTGTACCTACTAGCAGTAGCTCTCCAGCATTCTAGACAGGGTTCCCCCTCGCCTTCCAAACCCTACCTAAGAACATAATAAGAGCCATGTTGGATTAAATCAAGGGTCCATCTAGTCCAGCACTCTGTTTACACAATGGCCAACCAGCTGTTGACCAGGAACCCACAAGCAGGACACGGGTGCAAGAGCACCCTCCCGCCCACGTTCCCCAGGAACCAGTGAATGTAGGCTTACTGCCTTGGATTCTGGAGGGAGCACAATAGACATCAGGACTAGTAGCCATTGATAGCCTTCTCCTCCAGGAATTTATCCAACCCCCTGTTAAAGGCATCCAAATTGGTGGCCACCACCACTTCTTGTGGTAGTGTATTCCATAGTTTAACTATGTGCTGTGTGAAGAAGTACTTCCTTTTATCTGTCCTAAATCTCCCACCAATCAGCTTCATGGGATGACTCTGGGTTCTAGTATTATGAGAGAGGGAGGAAAATGTCTCCCTATCCACATTCTCCACACCATGTTCAATTTTGTACACCTCTATTCCCTCAGCCTCCTTTTTTTCCAAGCTCAACAATCCCAGCTGTTGTAACCCTTCCTCACAGGAGAGAAAAAGAGGGGGGAAACCATATTACATACACAGCGATGACATCATTTTTCATCAAATGATTTTTAGAAGGAGAGAATTATGCATACATTTTAAAAAAAATCAGACCATACAGCCATATATTTATCCATCTGCAAGTTGCACCTGTATACCACCCGTTCAAATGTTGATAAGGTTCTTAAGTCCACAATCCATTGCATTATGGAGGTGAGTATTTATCCTTCCAATATGATAGTATAAGACTTTTAGCTGTCATAAGGGCTCTGAAAATCCATTTGCGCTGACCCTGTGTTAGTTTCCAAGAAACCGGCAGGTAGTTTAGAAGGACATGCACGTCCTTCCATATTAAAGATTGATTCAGAACAAGATTTATCCTTATTTTAACCTCCTCCCAAAAGGAGACTACTGAGAATTGCCAAAACATGTGAATTAAAGAAGCATTAGGTGCGTTTCATCTCTGTTTTAAGTTTTTTATTCTTTTTCCAAACATAAAAAAACATTTAACACATACACCATACATACACCCATAAAACAACAAAAACTACACCCTAAAAGAGGTAATCAATCAAGTTACAGCTTGTTCTGATCTTCTCCACAGCAAAGGCTTACTAATCTAATTTTTCCTCTCTCCCTTTATTCCTTAACCCTTTCTTATTGGTTGAACCCACAGATGAATAAGTTATTTTTCTCTTGCTCCCTCACATAATCTATAAGAGATTTCCATTCAGCTCTAAATCTAACTGTTGACTTGTCTCTAATTATTTATGTGAGTTTTGCCATCTCCACCATCTCCAATAATTTCAAAATCCAATCGTCCATTGTAGGTAACATTGTATTTTTCCAGTTCTGTGCATATAACAGCCTCGCTGCCGTTATCATATATAAAACTAAAGTTCCATATTACTTTTCATCTCCTCGTGCAGTAGTCCCAAGAGAAAGTATTCCTGTTTCAGTTGTACATTAATCCTTAGTATTTTCTGCATCAGAGAATGAATTTGTATCCAGAACGCTTTTGCTTTTTTACAGGTCCACCATACATGGTAAAAAGTTCCTTCTTGCTCTTCACATTTCCAACAAGTTCCCGAGACTCCCTTATACATTTTAGCTAATTGCGATGGAGACATATACCATCTATACATCATCTTATAAAAGTTCTCTTTTAGTCTGGTACTTAGTGTGAATTTTAAATCTTTCGACCACATTTTTTCCCATTGGTCCATTGTTATATTGTACCCGAAATTTTGTGCCCATTTTATCATACAGTCTTTCACCTGTTCATCTTCCGTCTCAAATTTCAACAACAACTTATATATTTTTGAAATCACATGTTCATCATTTGTACATAATACCTTTTCAAATTCAGATTTTGTTTGTTCAAATCCCCATGTTTTTTAATCTTTCCCCAATTTGCAAATAGGAAAACAATTGGCATACATAACCTTCTTTTATTAGCTCCTCTTTTGTTTTTAATTTATATTCCCCTTGTATCACACCTAGTACATCATGATATGTTAAAACCACTTATGTAAACTTGACAATTCTCTTCTATGGTTTGCTTCTTGTGCTGATATCCAAAGTGAAACCTTCTGATACAATCTGGGTTAATATTTATTCCATATTCTCAGGATTGCATGTCGCACATAGTGATTGCTAAATTCTACATTAATCTTCACTTTGTCATACCACAGGTATCCATGCCACCCTTAGTTCATGCCCTTCTAATTCCAGTAATCTCCTATTTTCCAACTGTATCCAATCTTTCACCCATAGCAAACAACAGGCAGAGAAATACACGTTCAAGTTTGGAAGACCCAAGTCTCCCCTTTCCCTTGCATCTTGTAATGTTTTATATTTAACTCTTGGGGTTTTTTTTGCCTGCCAAATGAATATAGATCTCTCTCTCTCTGCCATTGCTTGAATGGTTGCTCCGAAGACACAATAGGTATTGTCTGAAATAAGAACAAAATTCTTGGTAACACATTCATCTTAACTGTGGCAAATACTCCCCAGGAGTGACAATTGAACCTTATCCCATCTTTCTAGATCTTTTTTTATTTCACTCCAGACCTTAACAAAGTTATTATTAAACAACATACAGTTCCTATCTGTCAATGTGATTCCCAGGTATTTTACCTTCTTCTCTATCTTAAAACCTGTTTTTTCTGTCAATCTTAATTGGTCTTGAGATTTCATATTTTTGTTAACATCTTAGTCTTCTCTTTATTAACCTTAAAACCTGATACTGCTCCAAATTCTTTCAATTTGCTCATCAGAATTTCTATTCCTTTTAGTAGTTCTTCTAAGGTAAACACCAAATCATCCGCAAAAGCTCTTAATTTAAAGGATTCTTTTTTTATCTTCACCCCTCCAATTCTCTCCTCCTGCCTAATATCTCTATTCAAAATTTCCAACTCCAAAATAAACAGTAGTGGTGACAATGGACAACCTTGTCTTGTTCCCCTTTGTATTGCACACGATTTTGTCAATTCTCTATTGATAAGTATTTGTGCGTTTTGCGAACTATAAATTAAGTTAATCCATTTTATGAAGTTTGTCCCCAAACCCATTTCCTCCAAAATTTTAAACAGAAATTTCCAATTCAAATTATTGAACGCTTTCTCCGCATCCACGAAAATCAGTGCCACTTGCTTCTCAGGATGTTTTTCAAAATACTCCAAGATATTTAAAACATTTCTAACATTGTCCCTTATCTGCCTTTTGGGGAAAAGGCAGATAATTTATTAATGGGATTGATCCTCATGAATAAATTCTTGTAGAGCTCTTTTAAGCCTTTCTGCTAAAATTGATGTGAACAGTTTGTAGTCATTATTCAATAATGATATTGGCCTGTCATTTTTTGTCAATGTCAAGTCTTGTCCCTCTTTAGGGATTAACGTTATATAAGCTGTCTTCCAGGACTCCGGAGTCCGGAATCTCCACATTGACAAATATGGAATTCATCGTATTTTGTAATGGTTGTAGGAGTTCTTCCTCAAAATTCTTATAGTATGAACCTGGAAGCCCATCCAGACCTGGTGTTTTTCCCTACTTACTTTTTCTCATTGCTTCCACCATTTATTTTATTGTTATGTCTCTGTTCATTATTTGTCTCTGTTCCTCCTTTATTTTCTGTAGGTTTTGCTTTTTAATGTATTCCTCTATCCTTTCTGGTGGGATCTCAAGTCCTCTGTACAAATTCGAGTAATATTGATGAAAAACCCTTTGCATAGCTAAGTCATCAGATAGCTCCACACCACTCTCTTGTATTTTCACTATTATCTTCTTGTGCTTTTCTTTTTGCAATTTATAGGCCAGCCACTTTCCTGGCTTATTTGCGAATTCAAAGTCCCTTTGTTTTGCATATTTTAATTTTGTTTCCATTTCTCTAATTGTTAGCATAGATAATTGTTGTTGTAGAATTCTGATTTGTTGGAGTATACTTTTCTTCCCTGGCGCTTTCTTTAGTTCTTCTTCTTTCTTTTTAATTTCTTTCAAAACATTTTGTGTTTCTTCTTGTTTTTTTCTCCTGACTTGACTATTTTGTTGTATAAAATAACCTCTCATATAAGCTTTGCTTGTATCCCAGACTGTTCTCATATTTGTGCCTTTATAGATATTCAACTCAAAAAAAATTTTAGTTTTCTTTTACTATCTTCCACAATGGTTTCATTTTGTAGTAAAGTTTCATTTAATCTCCATCTAAACGTTTTGCTTTGTCTTTTATAGACCATACCTACAGGGTTATGGTCTAAAAAAGCCTTGGGTAAGTCTCTGTTTTGTTGACCTTGGTTGCCATTTCTTTCGATGTTAAAATCATGTCTATTCTTGAAAAATATCTATTTTTTTCGAATAGTAAATATATTCTTTGGCCTTCCCATTTTTCTGCCTCCATTTATCCACCAGGTCCAGATGTTCCATCAGGTCAAAAAGGCTGTTTGGTAATTTGCCTTGGTTCTTCTTGATGTCCTTCTCCAAAATCCTGTCCAACACCAATTGTCATATGATAACTCTAATATTCTATCTTTAAGTTTTTTAAATAAAATTCCACTTTGTGTTTGTTAGGTGCATAAATTCCCATCACCATTGTTGAAATTCCATTTAAACTTATTTTTACTCCCAGGAAACAGCCTTGTTCCTCTGCCATTACAAGTTCCGGTTTCAGATGCGGTTTGATATATAAAACAACTCAATTTTTTTCTTTTTCAAGCTTGCCGAAATAAATTCTTCCCCCAATTTTTTATTAACCAAGTATTTTATGTCCTTTTTCCTAATGTGTGTTTCTTGCAAACAGATTATATCTTGTTTTAATTTTCTCACATGGTGGAATATTTTTTCCCTCTTTTGTGATGCATTTGCACCTTTAATATTCCATGTTAAAAATGTGTAATCCATACTCAAACTAATTAGAGAAGTCTTTTTTTAATTTTTCAGCAAAGTTCCTGGCTTTTTCCACTGAATTCAATTTGAATCTTTGTTCTTTGAAGGTAAAAATCACCCCCTCTGGATTTTCCCATCAAAAGCTGATCCCATTCTGTGTTAACATGGTTGTCAGGAACACGTAGTCCTTCCTTTTACGTAAAATTGTTTGCCATTTCCTTGACGATAATAAGCTCCTTGTCATCCACTTTCATCTTGGTTGTATAATGCACCTGTAAGATCTGGTCCTTTGTCCTTTTTCTAACAAACTGGACCACCGCGTCCCTCGAAACCCATTTGGCTGTGGCATATGCCAAGTTAACTCTATACACCTCACCAATTTCCCTCTCCATCAAATCTTCATTCATCTCCAAAAATGTGGCCAAGCTTCTGGTTATTCCTGTTCTGATGTCCTCTTCCCCTCCTGGAAATAGTCTAAATCATAAATAATGTTCTTTTTCACTTATTTCCCGTAGTGCTGTGTTATCCGCTTCTCGCTGTAGTTCCACATTCAGTACTTCTGTTTTGACCTCTACGGCTTCCATTTGATCAGTGACTGCTTTGACATCTTTCACAACCTGTGATATTTTAGAGTCCAATTCCACAAGTTTCCCCTCCATCTTTTCTTCAAAGCTCCCCATCCTTCCTTCTAATCGCTCCATTTATTTGATCATTCCTCTGTTTTGGCATTTAACTGGTCATAAATCTTTTGCAACTGCTCTGGGATAGACAATTTCTCAAAAGAAAGATCTGTCGAGGCTTTTCTCTCCTTTCCAGCCTGTTTCGGTGGCATTTTGTGTAGTTCAAAGCTTTCTTTCACCAAGGCAACCCTATCAGTCTGTCTGTGGTATTCTTATCTTTGTTTATTACAGCTCCTTTCCAGGTCTGCCCATTCCACTCAAACAGAAGAGAAGCATAAAACTCTTCTTTGCACTTCCTGATTTGCCATCATAATTCACTTTGCCAAAAAGAAAAGAAGGAAGGCGAGAGAGAAAGAAAAAAACAAGGATGAAGATCCCGAATTATGACATCTGTTTCCCCTTAATTCTTTAATATTTTGTTAATCCTACATTCCTCTGTGACTCCCCTCAAAGTTTTCTCCTCCCCTTTATTCACAGAAAGGAATTAGCTCATCGGTTCACTTTGCTGTGATGAATGATCTTCCCCACTGTTATAAAACTCCATAAATTCCTCTTTAAGGTGGAAGTTGCCGGATCTGCATCTCCAAAGGAAACGTTCAAAGTAACTGGCAGACGATGTAAGTTTATTCTCTCTTTTCCTCCTTTTGCGATTCTGCTGACACAGCGTTGCCTGTCAGATAAATCACCCGGGAGGCTTCACAAGATAAACATGAAATCTCCAGCTCATCCCCTGCTTCTGGGGAGATAAATCCTGTCCAGGTAATCACCTTGGACAGTTTAACACTTACTTTGTATCTCCGTTCGACGCGAAGACGTTCAGCCAGCCATGATCCCAAAACGGAAGTTACATCTCCAACAATTATGTACGTTAGATAGCCCCTTGTTGAAAAAACATTGTGGGGTCCAGTAGACTCAGAACAGGATTTTTTGCTGAATAAGATGTAGCCTAAGATCCATAGAAACTTCAGATACAGTCTCTAAAGCAATAGTCCATTGATTGGGCAAAATAGGACACTCCAATTGTCAATTCCAATCCTGTCTTATATATATATGGGTTGTGGGTCAGTGTGTCTGCGCAGCTGCTATAAGTGTTTGTAACAGTAATGGAGGCTCTGAGGCCATAAAAGCAGCCAACCCAAACCTAGATTTCAGCAAGTGTTGCAATTGTAAGTATTGCCATTCAGCCATAGCAGGTAAATTATATTTAACATGCAAATCAGAAAATGGCAAAAACTCATCATCTAAACCTATTAATTGATTCAAAGTAAAAATTGCCTTATCAGTCCATGTCCTCCACAAAATCATTTTTTTCCAATTTTTAAATCTGGATTTCCCCATAAAGTCAATTTTGCGTGAGAAAATGGGTCAAACTGCAATCGATGCAATACTATACACCATACCTCTCTAGCAGAGAAGATTGTAGGAGGAGGATTATTTAATCTAACATGCCGAGAACCGAGTGCCATCCATTTAGGAGGCGGTTCTAACCATAAGGATTCCAAAACTGACCAGGGTGGCATATCTAAGTAAACTGGAGAAGACCAAAACTTAGTACAAGTCAATAGATAGGCCTGATGATACAAAGTGAGGTCTGGAAATCCAAACCCGCCTTCTTTGATCAGAAGTTGCATGTTTTTCAAAGATATTCAAGGTGGGGAGGAACCCCAGAAAAAAATTACAAAACAAAGCATTAAGTTGTTGAAAATATTTGCCAGGTATAAGTAAAGGAATCCCACGCATAATGTAGAGAATTCGAGGTACAATATTCATCTTCAGTTTGTTGACTTTACCCCACAAACTCAATTTTAATGGTGCCCATCTGTCTACATCACGTACAATCTCCTCAATTAATTTATTCAAATTTATTTTAAACAATTGGGATAAATCTCTGGAAATAAGCATTCCCAGATAAGTAATAAAATCAGGACACCATCGAAATTGTCCGTAAGTCAACAAACTAGATATACTGTCTCCAATTGGCATAAATTCAGACTTTGACCAGTTAACTGAGTAACCAGACATCTCACCAAAGGTATTTATTAGGGGTGTGCAGCGGATCGGGTCTGATCCACGATCCGGACCCAATCCAGGTGAAATCGATACAATTATCCGATTCTGATCCCTAGCATCTGGATCATCCAATCCAATCCGATCCGAAAGGACCCAATCCAGATCGGAAAAGATCAGAGGATCGGACTGCGGACCTCCTCCCCCCTCCCCCCTCACGCTCCTTACCTGCTGCCTCCTCACTGCCATCCACTGCCGTCCGCTGCTTCCGTACTACTGAGAAACAAGCCTCGCAGCCTGTTCCACAATAGAGCGACGGCATGCCAGATGACGTCATCACTCGGCGCGCCCTCACTCTACTGTGGAACAGGCCGCAAGGCCTGTTTCTCAGTAGTACTGAAGCAGCGGGCGGTAGTGGACGGCAACGAGTAGGCAGCAGGTAAGGAGCGCAAGTGGGAGGAGGGGGGAGGGGGAGGTCCCTCGTTACCTGCTGTCGTCCTGCGCTGATGTCCGCTGCTTCCGTACTACTGAGAAACAGGCCACAAGGCCTGCTTATCAGTAGTACAGAAGCAGCAGTTGGCAGCACGGGACGCCGGCAGGTAAGGAGCGCGAGGGGGAGGGGGAGGGGGAGGGGGAGGGAGGTCCCCACTTACGTCATCACCTGGCACGCTATTGAGAGGCAGGCTGCGAAGCCTGTTTCTCAGTAGAAGCGACCAGCAGGCAGCAGCGGGCGGCCCCGGCAGGTAAGGAGTGCAAGTGGGGGGAGGGACAGGGAGGGGGAGGTCCCCACTTACCTGCCAGGGCCATCTGCTGCTGTCCACTGGTCCCTTCTACTGAGAAACAGGCTTCATGGCCTGCCTCTCAGTAGCGTGCTGGGTGATAACGTCACCCAGCGCACTACTGAGAGGCAGGCCGCAAAGCCTGGCCCGGGCAGATAAGGAGCACGAGTTGGGGGGAGGGACAGGGAGGGGGGAGTTAGGTCCCCACTCATCCGCCCCCATGTTTTTCGCATAGGCTTGCATTGGGGGAAAGCTTTCCCCCAATGCAAGCCTATGGCAAAAACACCTAAAATGGCATCTGATCCGAAAATCAGACGTCCAATTTTCGGATCAGAATCGGATATGATCTAAACTGGGAAACCTCCTATCCAATCCGATCCAATCAGAGGCATTGGTTCCAGTTCCGATTCCGATCCGATATTTTGGGTTCATGCACACCCCTAGTATTTATCAGAGCCATCAAAGCTGGAATAGATGCCTGGAGTTTAGAAATAAACAACAAAAGATCATCAGCATAAAGAATAATTTTAAATTCTAAGTCAGCATGCACAAAACTGTGAACCTTGGTCACATGTCTAATTCTACAGCTCACAGTTAAGACAACCCTGTTCTACATAATACATTAATGTTAAAATCACTGAAATAAAGAACAAGTGAGACATTCAATGTATTTGAAATTAACGTGTTTTTAGTTGCTGTACAAAATTCTGTGAGGTAGTTCTTTTTGCTGTCCTCATACAAGATCATTGGAAAAGAAAATCTATTATCTTCCATTTTTCTAAAGAAAACAGGTCCTGGATTAGAAAAAAAAACAATGCTAAAGAACACTGTGGTTAGGAGGGGGTACACCAGTGCTAGACTGAACAGAAAATGGGGAATATGCAGTAAAAAAAAGATTAGGTAAAGAAATATTAGAAAGGGAGGCTAAAGGTGTAATCATTTAGCCAGAAAAAACCCTAGAACTCCCAGCATTCCGCAGCCAGCATGCACAGGATTGTGTCCTAACAAGAAGCAAGTGGTTGAGGAAAACAGTGGGGCAATGCCAAAAATAGAATCTGTGACCGTTCAACTATTTGTTTGTTTAATATATGAAATAAAATATTAGATTTCATATTATATTTCAATGGGGTTTACAGGAATGGGAGGCAGAAGTAGATCAGGATCTGCTAGGTAGTAGATCTCTACATGGATTTCTGACTTCCAATTGTTCAATCATAGCAACAACTATGGGAGCTGCAAACCAACACATCTGAAGGGCACAGGCTAGGGAAAGCTGCTATGGACATTCACTTGGAAGTAAGCCCCACTTAACAAAATGGGACTTACTTCTGAGTAGTCATGCATAGCATAGCACTGAAAATGTATGTCTCTTGCACCAGACTCTGGTTGGGAGTTCCCAGAGTTCTACAGAAAAGAAAAAAGTAGATCCTGCAAGCCTAAATGTTTCCTCATCCCTGTACAGTACCAAAGGGAAATTGAATAAAATACAAATACGACGATTAAAAGCAACAAAGTTTTGTGGCGTTTTGGTTGGTGCTAAGAAAAATATTGCCCGGCTGTGATTCATTCATTTTCTCTCTATCATGGGCCGGCACAGCTACCTTTGTTTTGTTTTGTTCTTGTTTGTTTGCTTTCTGTTGTTTATAGTTTGGCAGAAGTTCAATGTCACAGCAAAGATGTACATACCTTGGGCTGGGTGGGAAATGGGTGCTGGTTTGCCTGCTACTTCCTTACACTATCACAAAGGCCGTTCCAACAGGGAATCTCTCTCCTGCCCCCTTTTACATCCTCTTCTAATATCTCTCCTCTCTCTCTCTCTCCTCACCACTCCCAGGTATTTATATCCCCCTGATTATGGGCTAATCATAACTGGAATGTTTCACAGGGTTGTTGGCTGTGTCCCAAATCTCTGTTCCATTCAAAGGCAAAGAGAGATGTGGGAGGAGGGGGATTGCAACAGAAGTGGGGATTGTTCGGAGGGCGAAGGAAAGCCCAAGGCAGGTTGCTGCCTCATGCGCCCCCCTCGGGGCCACCACCGGTTTGCTGCCACTTCTGATGGCACCTTGCCCCACACACCTTTGTGGTGCCACCTCTGCCACCACTGCCATCACTGACGCCTCACCGCCACTGATGCCAGCCCCTGGCCCTGCACACCTTCATGGTGCGACCGTTACCACCCATCTGGGCGGCCAGCTGGCCAGCTAGCACTTTCCTCTTTGGCGTGCGTATGTGTGCCTCACCTCTCCCAGAAGTCTCAATCTTGTGGGATTTTCAGGATGAGCTGTCTGAAATTTCACAAGACTTCAGACACCTCATCCCAGAAGTCTCATGGAACTTGAGACTTCTGGGAGAGGCAGATAAGCTGACTGCTCCCCCTGTGTCAATCGAGGGCTCAGCGCCTCTTAACACGTGCATTAAGAGGCCCTTTCATCATTCACAAGGTTATGGAACTTTATTCTTATACATGACAACGGCAGCAAGACTAATATACGCCCAGAATTGGAAGAATGAGAAAGTACCAACAGAGGAGGAATGGCTGTTGAAAGTTACAGAATTGGCGGAAATTGGAAAACTTACAGCGATAATAAAAGATAAAACAACAAGTGGGTTTATTGAGGAATGGAAACCTTTGATAGACTTTTTAAAAGAGAGAGAAGGGAAGGATATATTTGCAAGTGGATTCAGTGATTAAATTGGAAGAAAAATAATTGACAGAAGTCGGGTAATTCACTTACTATATAGAAATTTTTGTTTGTTGGAGAAATTCGGAAGTCCATTTTAATGTTTAATGTTGTATGCTGTAGTATTTGTATTTGTGTTTTATTATTGTCTGAAAAATAAAAGTTTTAAATCGGGAAGAGGCCCTTTCATCCCTTGATTGACGCTGGGGGTGGAGCAGGGTGTGCATTTTCTGAGGATATCTTCGCGTGTGCAGATATTCCCCAGCCAGGCTAATGGCATAGGCAATCTGTGCACTTTCCCGAGGCCCGGAAAATGCACGACCTGCTCCTCCCACCCGCGCCTTTCCTGGAGGTTGGACTAAATTAAAAATCCTCCCGGAGCCCCCTTGAGGGCATACAAAACCCACAGATATCCAGGCAAAACCAGTCAGTTGTTTACCCTATGTAAGCTGCTGTTCATGGTTTATAGAAAGATGGGACATATGTTTTGAAAACTAATCAATTAATTAAGGTGAGGCAGAGGGGCTTTATACACAGTCCTGATCTCCTCGGCAGAAAGCAAGATATTAATATTAGTAGAGTTGCTTTTGGGTAAGAAACAATCAAATCTGTGCAAAATTGTAATTACATTTGTTTTTAATAATGATTAGTAGTGTATTTAAATGTATTTTTTTTTACTATTTGTATTTCATTTAGAGATGTTTTTTATATTAAGCAGTATATATGCCTGCCTGAGATTTGAGATCTGTTGGAGGAATCCTCCTCTGTGTCCCACCATTATGGTGGGACATAGGAGAGGGCCTTCTCTGTTGTGACACCCTGGTTGTGGAATGCCCTCCCTTTGGAGGCCTGACTGGTACAGATGCTGGCTTTGTTTCAGTGCCAAATTAAAATAGCTTTTTATCAAAGCCTTTGAGGGCTACGTTTGCCCATAGCTGCACATAGTTTTATTTGTTTTTATTGCTTTTTTTAAAAAAATACTGGTATTAGTTTATTAATGGTTTAATATATTTTAGCTGTGTAAATTATTTATTGTTTTATATTGTTTGAATCAATTTTATCTATATGCCACCCTGAGATCTCAATGATATTGAGTGGGATGCAAATGTTTAAATAAATAAATAAATGTGTTATTAATTATATTAATATGCCCCATTCTCCCTCAATAGCACCTCTGAAAAAGGGTGAAGCCCAAGCTCTGTGCCATTCTTAAAGGTACAGAGGACATCACCTCTGGCAATCCTATCATGTTCAATTTAAGTAACCTAGAAAGCTTCAAATGGTTTCTGAACCATTGCATCCCCAAAATGAACATTGGTGAGTCAGATATGAATGTCTGGAAAAAGCCAGTGAATGGAGCCAGAACCTAAATTTTTGGCAGTGATCCATTGACTTCACCATCAGCCAAGGGCCTGGCCTGTTGTACCCAGACGCAAAAGGTGGAACCAAAATCATACCCATTTGACTGCTGGAGTGCAAGCCACTGTTTGCCTGCCTTGAGGAAGATAATTTGTCAGGCACCAGCTGCTCTTTCCTCATGGGCACACTTGTTATTATGTTCCAGCGCGTGTGAAGAATGTTTAACGCCGGTGGAGTGGAGAAGGGGGAAAAAAATTACGACTGCATTTGCACAAATAATCGGCAGCCTTCTCTCTCAGACACAAGAACCTGCTAGTGCCACAATCACTGGAGCAGTGAGGTGGTTGGGCCCCTCATTCAGGAAACATTAGCAAAAGAGGAGGATGGTGGGTGGGAGTTGGTTGGTGTCAGTTATGATTTTGAAATGCACAATGGGAAATACGCTCCTACATTCCTTTTCTGCTCCTGCGTCCTCAGCAAAGAGGTACGTGGGAGAATTTCAATGGCTAGGTTTCTAGAGCGATACCATGTCTAATTACAGACAAGGTGGAATGAAAAGCTGTAGGCCTCAATCTCTCTCTCTCTCCTCTCCCCACAGTTCAGGAGGGGGGGGGAGGAGAGAGATGTGGTGTCCTACGAATAAGAAATGAACAGACTGACCTTTTCAGAGCTGCTGAAAGAGAAAACCAGATGTATTCCTCAAGAGTCACTATGACTGAAGGGTGATAAAGACTTTCATTGTGCACTTGAATAAAAAGAAAGCTAACCAGAAAACAGCAGCTGATAATAGTCAGGCCAGGCTGTGCTATTGTGCAACTCACAAACGTTCCGCCTTGGCCTAGACCACCACGGCTGGTCTATGCAGCACAGAGTAGTTTGTAAAGAAACCGGTTTCCCTTCCCCCTCACCCCTTCCCTCTCCTAGAGAGGTTTTCAAGAAAATACTAGCAATTATGTGAGCACATCTCGATGCCCTTGCACAATTTTGACGAGTTTTGCAAGGTTGGCCTTCCATTTGTTTCATTCTTGTGAAATCTAAAATTCTCCCATATATCTGTAAGATAAACACCAGTAGGCCCAAGTCAAGCTGTATTAAGTATTTCTCCCCCCCCCCCATACACACACACACACTTTTTTTTTTTTACCATGAGAATCCACTTGGGAGCCCTAGCCTGTTGCATTGTGTCATGCCTATGTACCGCCAAGTGAGTTATAATATTTAGGATAATGGGGAAGAAAAGTGATCCATGTACAAAAGGGTGAAATGCTTAGGGTTAGGCAAGCGGGAATCTCCAGAGGTTCAGCAGTAAAGTATAAAAGAATGATATGTTTGAAAGGAAGCATGTGAGTGAGTGGTGGACCACCCAACTCTTCACAAAGGAGCACTAGGCAATACTAAATTAGGAGATGGTGGTATAATAGGGTCCGAAGATGACAAGCGGAAGGCCCTGATACTAGGGATGTGCATTGGATCACGTCCGATCCACGATCCGGAGTCGATCCAACCGATATCGGATAAAATTATCCAATTCCGATCCCAGCTTTTGGATCATCTGATCTGATCCGAACCGATCCGAAAGGACCCGATCCAGTTCGGATAAGATCGGAGGATCAGACTTCCTCCTCCCCCTCGCGCTCCATACCTGCCAGGGCCGTCCGCAGCCGTCCGCTGCCCCCTTCTACTGAGAAACAGGCTTTGCGGGCACCCCAGCAGGTAAAGAGCGTGAGGGGGAGGAGGACAAGGGCCCCACTTACCTGCTGAGACGCCCGCTTCCCTCCGCTGCTCCGATCCACTGAGAAACAGGCTTCGTGGCCTGCCTCTCAGTAGCGCGCCGAGTGATGACATCATCACCTGGCGTGCTACTGAGAGGCAGGCCGCTAAGCCTGTTTCTCAGTAGATTGGAGCAGCGGACGGCAGTGGATGGCCCTGGCAGGTAAGGAGCGCAAGTGGGGGGGAGGGACAGGGAGGAGGAGTTAGGCCTCCACTCACCCACCCACTGCCATGTTTTCTGTATAGGTTTGCATTGGGGGGAATTTTTCTTTCCCCCAATGCAAGTCTATGGCGAAAACACCAAAAATGGCGGCCGATCTGAAAATTGGACGTCCGATTTTTGGATCGGGTCTGATCTGATCCAAGGGACCTCCGATTTTGTCCGAACCGATCCAGGACAACATCGGAGGTCCTGATCTGGGTCCTGACCTGATCCGGGGGGTCCGTGCACATCCCTACCTGATACATTAAATGAGACAAAATGATGGAAGCCTTCATTGGTCGTGAAGCAACTTTGCCATGAGACAGAGGCACATCCAAAGATCTATTTTTCTTTTGCTTCTTTGGATTCCACCAAGTCTGGACCCATCTTCAGATGGAATCCTCCCTACACACATTCACCTAGCAACTACTATTGCTGCAGGTGAGGCCATCAGAGGGAGATATGACCTGTATGGAAGATGGGTCCATAGGTGTGGGGAACACTCAGGGCCGCTGAGGGCACCGCTCTACCCCTCCAACAGGCTGCCCATGCATCTACCACCTCGTGATTCATAGGCATGCACGCGCCCTGCTCGTGCGCCTCCCAAACCAGCTGCCCCATTTGCCTGGCTACTTCTCTTGGTGAAGATATGCATACCTCACCAGTGCACCTCCCATAAGGTGTTTCCACCTTCAGGAGCCACACGGCGCCTGTGTGAGGTCGGTCGAAGTATTGTGAGAAGTCCCGGAAATTCAGGAATCTCTCCCAATACTTTGCCGGATATGTAGGCGCCGCGCTGCTCCTGAAGGTGGAAACACCTTAAGGGAAGCGCGCTGGTAAGGCTGGTGCACATATACAGGCCCGGAAATGTAAGGCCAGGCAGGGCCAGGCAGGCACGCTTATCAGGAGGGAGAGGGGTGGCAGCAGCGGGTCCCCACTTCAGGCGGTGACCTGCCTGGGGCCAGGCCTGGACACATCATACCAGAAATGACATTAAATATGTCTGCGTTCAATGTGCATGTGTTTTAAAAATGCAAATGGCGTCACCAAGAAGGTGGGGGTGGCTAATAATTGTTCAGATTGCAGCAGGCCTGGTAGGGGAATTTAACTCGTTACTCCTCTGCTGTGGTCCTGAGGAAAACCCACCCTCTGAAGTAGCTTTTTGCATTTGGGAGGAAATCCCCCATTTGTGTCAACCACCCTGCTGCAATCCCATTATTATTATTATTATTATTATTATTATTATTATTATTATTTACATTTATATACCGCCCCATAGCCGAAGCTCTCTTGGCGGTTTACAAAAATTAAAAGATTGAACACTAAAAAAATTGAACAATAATTATCTGTCGCCTCCTCTTGCCCCCACCCCAGGAAGCTACTTGCATTTATAAAAGCCTGCATATTAAATTTTATTTATTTATTATTTAAAAGTATCCACTGCCTTATCTGCTTAAAAGCCATCAGAGCAAAGACATGTTTTGGTTTGGTCCTGAGATTATCTGAGATGAAGAAGGACGTAACCAAGCATTCATCCCTCATGATGCTGGCCACCACATTCACACTCTGCCGCAAGCAACTGTTATTTTATATGGGCCTCATCAGACGAGCTTTCTATTGCACACTCGTTACTTAGACAGACCATATGAAAAGGAGGACAGGGCTCATGTAACTTTAACAGTTGCAGAGAAAAGGGAATTTCAGCCGGCGTTGTTTGTATGCATTTAGTACCTGGTGAAATCCCCTCTTCATCACAACAATTAAAATTGCAGGCACTATACTAGAGTGACCAGATACAAAAGAAGGCAGGGCCCCTGCACCTTTAACTGTTGTGATGAAGAGGGAATTTCACCAGGAACTAATTGCATACAAATGACGCCGGCTGAAATACCCCTTTCTCTACAACCGTTAAAATAACATGAGCCCTGTCCTCCTTTTCATATGGTCAGTTTATCATTACTGGGCACTCACAGATTTTCACAGGTCCTTCCCGTGCACCTCCCGCCCCGCCTAGCCTTCTTTGCACGACAAAAAAAAAGCCCCCGGAGAAGTGGCACAATAAAGGCAGCCCCTGAATGGACCACATGCACTTTTTTACTTCCTCTTTCCTCTCCCTAAGAGAAAAAGGAAGTATGGAGCAACAGAAGCAAGGGTGGAGAAGCGACAGTAGGCAAGCGTGATTTCCCCGTCTGATGGAGCTTTATGCTTCCATTTTGCAGTTTCAGAGTGAGTCCGATGGCCTGTTCCCGCATTTCATAGACTTTGGAAATGGTGGGTAAGGAAGCAACATTGAATACCCAGGCCTAATCCACACCAAGCAGGATATAGCACTATGAAAGCGATATGAACTATGAAAGCGGTATATGGTATGCCATGGGCCCCAACAGTTGTCAGCGCACTTCAATACCACTATAAAGCAATAGTGTGGCTCCTACCTTTTATATGCCGCTTTATGCTCCAGACATTGTTTTAACATGAGCTGGGAGGAGACAGAGCTTGGGGAGTATTGGGCCAATTTCTTTGGCTACAGATAGGTGAATGTGGAGTTCCTCATTTGAGTGGGGGAAAGAAATTGGAAGGAAAGCACTTGATAGAAGTTGGGATTCCACACTCACACTTATTTTTAAACAAAACTATGAAAAGACTGGAATGGAAAATATCAGGAAGGGTAAAGAAAGGTTAGGGTAAACCAGTGGGAGAACATGTAAAATATTGCAAGCAACCTTTTGGATGGGGCAGGGCATAAATACAAATAAATAAATACATCTTTTGAGTGGTAGAATTTCTAAAGCAGGGATGCAAAATGTGCAGCCTGCAGGTGGCCCCCATAGCAACCATAATATGAAAAAACGGGTGTATGTGTGTGTGTCAAGGAATAGCCTCTAAGCTTCCTGCCATAGAAGCCTCCTTCCTAAAGCATCCCCATCCTTGGAAGCTGTGTTCAAAAGTTCGTTCCCACATTTGAGGAAGCAATGCTCTAAGGTTCCTACCTGCTTCCTAGGATGCTCTAGAAATGGAACTTCTATGTCAGGAACCATAGAGTCCATTCCTAGAGCATTCCCTCCTTTTTTTCTTGTTTATTTTTTTTCTGGAAAAGTTGCAGGTAACAGCATGTGGGTTGTCAGGATCCTTCAACAAGGGAGCAGATTAGAGGAGGGAGAAGGGCTCAGAGATAGGATTTCTGGATGGCTGGATGGTTTGAAAACTGGGGTTTCTGGGAGGACTGTTGGTTTACTCTGATCAGACCAGGTGTCAGGCTTCTGAAATGCTCTTGGGCAGGAGTCAGAGGTCAATGAGCGGTGTGTGTTTGTGTGTGGTGTGTTTGTATGTGTGTGAGTTATATGTAATGGGAACCTCAAGCCCAAGAAGGTTGGGTACCCTGTTCTAAAAGAGTACTGTGTCAAATACTGCGTCAACATTTTTGACTCCCATCTATTGGAGATGGTTATTTTTAGAATTGGCAAGATAAGCGTCTTTCCATCCATCTCTGTGCAGAAGTCTATTCTGGCTTTGTGTTCATAGCAACATGGAAATCTTCACATATTTTAAGGCATGTAATCAAATTATAGAAATAAGGAATATGGTGGCCAAGGATGTCATGAGGTTATTTGATTATACAACCTTATTACACGGCTTATATACATTCAGTAAAATCATGTGCTGAAGATTTTTCTGGATTGTACTACTTTAAGCTGCCTGTGGGGGAATCACATCTTTTATTGCTTCCCTCCACATGCACACACGCACACACAGACATACCCATGTCAAGCATGTCAAGAAAAATGCTAGGCTTAACTCTTCTCCCTGACATGCTAGTTTTCTGCGTGCAGGGAACTCCTGCACTTTGCAGACTGTTCATGGGCATAGTTCACACAGAAGTCTGGTCAGGTGTGTTGGAGTCAACATCCCATGAGAAATGAGTACATTAAAGAGAACGCCCAATAAAGGCCAGGGATGCATAGTAAGGAGAAAGATGGAGAGTACCAAATAAACTAGATGTCGGGAAACACTTCAGTGATTCCCTGGAATATAGTTTGAGAATTAATGGGTTAACACACAGGGAGCTGGAAGTCTCTCTTTTCCATTTCAGATAAATACTCCAAAATCAGTGATGTGGGTTTTCTGGAAAATGTTGAATTGGAAAACTGTGCACTTTCCTCCATGCTCCAGGAGCGTCTGCCACTGCTGGGTGTTCCGGAAAGCCCCGCCAGCCACTCTACCGTTGTGGTATTTGCCACCAGCTCGGAGCACCTGGTGCAGTGTTGCTGAGTGGGCAGCAGCTCCAGAGAGCCCTGCTGGTCCTGTTCTTCCATTGCAGCAAATGCTGCAGCCAGCGGGGCTCTCTGTAGTAGCTACTCGCCCTCTGGCTCACTCTGAGAATCTCAGATGAACCAGAGGGGAGCTGGGCGCTCTGTAGAGCTGCATTGGCCAGTGAAAGCTGCCAGCACAGGGTGGGCCCAAAGGCCTGTCTCTGAGGGGGTCCTTTCCCAGAGAACGGCATTATGGGAGGGGGGTTCAGTGAGCCCAGACAATGACAATGGGTGCATGGGGGGATGGGGGGAGCCTCAGTGGCAACAGTGGGTGGACGTGGGAGGGAGGGGGGAGGACATGTGACAGACACAATGGGGGTGGAATATGATGGGGTGGGATGTCCAGAGGCATGGGAGGCATGGCAGAGGCAATGGGGTGGGATGCGATGGGGAGTGGGACATGACAGGGTGGGGTGGGCTGCGGTGACAGGGTTAGCATTGGCAGTGCTGGCTAGAAGTGCTGGGAGCCATAGGCCAAAACATCAGGAGAGCTACAAGCTGGCCACCCCTGCCCTAGAGAGAGATCATTTTAGCGTGTTCCTTTTCTTGTATTTAGTAAGCAAAGCTAAAAACTGTTCGGCATGTGTTTTGTTTTTTTGCCACAATACATCACAAGTATTTGACCTGAAATATTTGAGGGGGGGAAATGAAAGCACACTTAATGTGATTTAAATGTTATATTATGTAGAAATGTTTATTGGAATGGGAGACAATAGCAAGTTCTTCCCTTATGTTATTTAAATTTTAGAAAAGCATGCAAAGGTGCTGAAAATTGTTGACAAACTAATTAATTTTAGTAACCCAAGGAAATATGCATGATATCCTGAAAACCACTCATCTACTTCCACAGAATTTAACTCTGTTCCACCAAGTAATCATTGGTTTCACTGTTACAACTTATTAGTTCCATTTCACCCTGAGACTTGTATTTCAATGACATGCAGAACTTTTTTCTGTCTAAATATGCACAGGATTGTGCCTTTGACTTCTTTTTTGTTACGCCCAAGTGTAAAAACAGCAGAAGGAGAGAACAGCAGTGAAAATGGTTTTAAAAATGAAGCTGCTGTGCTACTGGGAAATTCAGTAAAGCAAAAAAGCTTTGGATAAAATGAGTACATGTCATTTGTTGTCACCAATTGACAGACGCAAGCATATGCACCAGATCCTTGCTCTATTAACCTTTTTTTCCCAAGGAGTTCAAGGAAACAGCATACATGGAATTAATCCCATTTTATTCTCACGACAACTTTATGAGAGTTAAGCTACACATTCTGGTTAAAGTGTAAAAACTGACTTGATCAGCACTCGTGATGTAATGGCATGGCTGCCTTGGCATGCGATTCTATTTCCCCTCAATCCTCCATCCGTGTTTCTGAAGTGCTGTTGGACTGGCCAGCCACACAGCTACTGCTTTGCTCCACTGTTATCATTGACTCTGCAACCCAGTGTCCAAGCGGTCCTTCATGGTTCTCTCTCCCTGTACCCCATTCCACTCCTAACTCTGCATCTCTGCAATTTGCAAGAGGTCACCCATGGAGCTTCAGGACAGTAGAGATTTGAACTCAAGACATCCTCTCCACTACAGCCACCACAATGTCCTGCCACATATACAGTGTCCTCTGCTCTTTCTCTGGTCTCAGGAATGAGAGGAATGTGCTCAGAAGCCTTTTGTCACAACATGTGGTATCCTACCAGCTTATGCGGATCTGAAAAGCACTCTGTCGTAGTCTTAAGTCTCACAGCCTTAAGATTTTTCTCTATCGCAAGGGTACGCAGATTTCAGGCTTGCAGGATCTCTTCTGATTCTTACTAGGACTCTGAGATCCACCAACTGGAGCATGGTGCAAAAGACATAAACTTGGAATTATTATCAATGATAATAATAATATATTTTTTTCTATACCACCCAATAGCCAAAGCTCCTGTGCAGTTCACAACAATTCAGAATTAAAGAACTCTGAGCCCAGGAATTTGTTTTATGAATCAGAACTGAACAGAATTTCCACAGAAAAATCCACACCTGGTTACCCCCAAGCTTCCTTCATTTCAGCAGTATAATTTAGGATGGGAGGGGAGTAATTTTGTTGCTGCTATTGTTAAATGGTTGGGAGTCAGAAACCCTGACCAATCTACTGCAAATTACCCAGAGATCTACCAGTAGATTCAAATCTACCTTCTGCCCACCCCTGTGCGATTGTAAATCGCATTGAGTCTCTCACGGTCTCCTTCTTGCTCAGATGAAAACACTACAGTTGTCAAACCGCCTTTCAGCATATTTCATTTCTATTTCCTTCCTGTTTACAGCTCCTTGAAAAGATTGACATTGAAATATTTTATTTGCCTCTTATTCTTTCCTCCATCTCTCATGTGTGCTAGCTGCTGTTTTTTTCATGAGAATGATCAGGGTGGAATTCTGAGTCTTTTTATTTTTTAAGGACAGCAAAGGATGATTGAAGCATATGTCTTCTTTTGGGGGGGGGGGGAAGGAAAGATTGCATAGCTTTTGCATTTTCTAAATATGCCCCTGAATCAAATATCGCCTTCAATAACCTGATTGGCAGGAAAAAGGAGGAGAAAGCACTGCACAAGCAGTGCATTTTGATTATTCGTAATTCCTTAAATGTGCAAAGCCATCTCCTTGGTTTAGGAATGTAATTCGTGCCTCTAACAGTATTGAAGATGCATGTACGCACTTAAAATAAATCATTGTTGCTGGCTTCAGGCTCACCATCTACTTTTGCCTCAGCCTCATTTTGATTTTTTTTTTTTTTAAGGGTTTTGTTCTTTGTGCAACACACTTGTGCCGCTCTGGGATCTGAACACGGAGCTGCATGATTAAATAAACAAAGCAAAAAGTCCTAGCTGCTCCCCCTGCCATCAGCAGGAATGCAGAATTATGAGCGCACTCTCTCATAAGTGCAAAGGAGGACTTCACAGTTCTGTCTGGAGTTCCATAGGTAGAATGGGTGACCTTCCCTGATATGTGAACTCCGAAAGGGGTGTCACAGGGCTCTACACTTCATTACTGTATCCTTGGAGCTGGTTCACAAGTGCCTGTTTAATCACTCGATGATTGCAATACCCAGTGATGACTAGCATGTGTGAATGAGTCATCACAGATGTGAGCAAAAACAAGGTGTGCCTGGAGGGTGGCGGGGACAACGGAGCATGCATGCCTCTCAAGCTGTTACTCCAAATGATTTATTCACCAGATGCAAAATGCCCAGAATGTTTCAAATAATAATAATAATAATAATAATAATAATAATAATAATACAATTCTGTGGGAGCCTATCTGGTGATGCAACTTTCTGTGGATTATTTCTCCAAGGAGCAGTATTTCACAGTGGCTGCTGTTGTGCAAAGCCCTGAAATACCTGCAAGTATCTTACCTGTAGAGTCCTCCAGGGGATACTGTCTGAGGCATGGGGCTTCAGAATGAAATGGTACAATTCTGAGATGGTAACGTGGACTGTACCTCCCAAAGTAGGTCATTTTTTAATGCTCTCCTCATTTAGGTTTTACCCTAATCTTCTCCCTGCTGTGCTGGTTTTCTACTTGCATGGGGGTTTTGTTTTGTTTTGTTTCTGAGCATTCAAAAATGAGATCCACCCCCACCCTGCAGTCTGAAGTGGGTCAGCCAACTCTATCAGCTCAAGATTCTACGATTTCATTCCTCTCTAGGTGTAGACTCAGCCTGGGACAATTTTCAGCACAGATAGTCCTTTCACATCGCCTCACAGAGCTTCTCAGAGGAGTCAATTCACAGCTATGAGTTATCAAGTCTATAGTCTGATTGCAGAAAAGCTGAGGAATGAATACACACTGGCAGCAAAATATGTGAACTGACTCCTTTTGAAAAGCATTGGTCGTGAGGTGATGCAACGCACTCAAAGTTCTAAAATGGTGCTGTTTCTGTGATGACCACGTTCTCCTTCCCACATTGCAGTGGTCTGGTGATAAGTAGGCATGTGTGAAGCACCTCTTAGACCAGCAGGAGGCTGCCTATACGTTTTAAAAGTCCACAGTGGCTGCGTGGCGGTGCTGCATCAGTTATATGACACAGCAGCCACCTCGCAGCCACCACGGGGCTTTCCCGTGAACCTGTGCATTGGAAAAGTTGAGGAATTACCCCAACTTTTCCTGCTGGAGTGAGGTCACTACGGCTCATCCGTCATCTGACCTTGTTCTGGTGTTGCACTTAGTGTGTTCAGGGGCAAAGGCGACCTCTGATTGGTTGCCAGAAGCCAGGGGGAGGGGGAGGGCCCTGTCTTACAACAATTTAAATACTATTTCATGTGCAGGCTCTGGGAAAGCCCTTTGCCCCCATGCTGCAAACAGGTAGCCCACCCCATAAAAAATCCTTTCCCAACTCTCAGGGCATTTAACAGTTGCGTGGCGGAACAGTCAGTGATGTTACGTTTGTGGATAAATGCTTTCCCATAGCTTGCTCTGCATGCAGGGAAACCAGTATTTACATCAGAGATATGTTCTCCATGGGGATGCCACTGAAAACATCCCCATCCTTTTCATAACATGCAGAAAATGTAGCCACGCGGATTGCTGTTCTCACACTGGGAGCCTCCATGTTCCTGGTGCTGGCAGGGATATAGGGATTCACAACATGGTGGCAATCCATGTGAGAAGTAGTTCTATATTTTATGGCCAATATTGGAATCACTCCACCACGGGACCTTAGCCATTTCCATGGTGTGTATTCTGGCCCTTAAAGTAGTCTGAAAGATGCTAAGATGCATGAAACAGGTCTCCACAGCTTGTGATCAAGTCTAACACAGCCAACGACACTGTATCGTAGCCCAGTAGGGGTTTGATAAGCACCCAGTTTTGTGGTCTGCCTAGTATTGCAGATGGGTGGGCAGCTAGGAATTAAGTATCTGGCAGGCCACAGGATATAGCTGGTGAGCTGCATTCAGACTCGTGAATCACAGGTTGTACAAGTCTAGCATAGGGACAGGAAGCGTTGGTGTGGGGTGGTGTGTGTGTGTGTGTGTGTGTGTGTGTGTGTGTGTGTGAGAGAGAGAGAGAGAGAGAGAGAGAGAGAGAGAGAGAATGGGGGAAAGGGGGAGACTGGGAAGTCTGGGATTTAATAAACTGGCCAGTTCTTTGTGTCACCAACACTTGGGTCACAGCTTGGATTTTCTTGGCAGATAAATTGGGTCCCACCTCTTGTATTTTTACCACGCATCTTGCATGAATCCAGGCCTACTGTAGTAATTTGTAGGGCAGGGGTGGGCAACTTGTGGCCCTCCAGGTGTTGTTGGCCTGCAATTCTCATCCGCCTTGGCCAGCACAACCATTCGTAGGTCAACACATATATGGAGGGCCACAAGTTGCCGCCCCTGCTGTACGGCTTCTTCTCTTCTGTGGACTTTCTGGATCCTGTCAGAGGACAAGCATTCGCGCTGTCTCATAGAAAGACAAGGCTTTTCTTTTTCATCCGCTGGGCCTGAAAAGCCATCTGCCCCAGGCTGCTGTAATAGATTAAAGGAGCTCCGATTGTAGGGCTTGGATGCCAGTGGAGTGCTCTGCACAGATGCAAAGGCCCACTGCCTCACTTGCAGTGGCATAAAATGGAAATGAGTGGCTGGACAAGGACGAGGCCTCACTGCAAGCTTCTGGGAGCTGGAAAGGTTTATGAAGCAGAAAGTACGGTAGGAGGAAAAGATTGGGCCGGCGATAGTTTACTGGACTGCAATTCTTTTTAAGAGATGTTGATGGTGGTGGGCTCCTCTGGCAGAAGTAGGTGCAGACTCATTTGAGGCAGTAGCATGAAATTGGCTGCAGTAAAATTATGCATTAAATGTGCATTATGCTTAATAATACTATGTTGTACTTCTTGTGTTTACTCGGTGCCTAGCGAGGCTGATCCAATTTTCTAAAGTTCTCCAATTGGGTCCCTATCTGGTTTCTAGCCAGAAGGTCACATTTCATTTGCTGTTACTGAAGGTCTCCATTATTTTCCTAAGGCGTTCCTGCTTTATAGTCATGATGGCAACTTCTTTTTACACCTGCCTATTCATCCTCTTGTAAGGTCGCCGTTCCAAAAGGGAAAAAAAAAAGAAAAAGAAACAGACCCTCCTAGGTGGTGCATTTGACACACAAAGTACCAACAGCCATGGTAGCTGGAAACTCGGTTGTGAAAAACAAGAAGCAGAAGGGAGATCTATTTCAGAACGCACATCAGAGGTAATTTTATGTTGCTTCACTGAAGGTGTTTAAATGACCTTTGGGAAATAATGGGTTTCGGTTCTGAAACTGGGAGACTAAGTGGAGAGGTAGGAATATGTGTTTAGTACAGTATGTGGCCAGGACTATACCAAACTGGGAGTTGAATTGTTTTAATCAGAGGCAATGATAGGTGTTTTCGGACTAGAAAAACACACATTATTTCCCATCATTTCTTCAGCACTGAGTTTCATGTAGGTATAATACAGGACCATGTTTATGATAAGAACTCTCTCTCTCTCTTTCGTTCTCTCTCTCACTGTGCCTGTTCATCACTTGAAAAAAAAATACTAAGTTGCTTGTTTTGTGTTTCTTTTGCACAGAGCTATTAGGAGAATGTTTGAAAGAATTCTGCATGTCTGACACCGTTGAACGAATAGTATGATCATTCAGCACTCCATAACAAGCTGTCCCTTTGAGCGGAACTAGATGAGCTACCACTGTTGAAGGAAAGGGCAAGATGGTGTCCTGGTAAATAGGTCTGTGCACTGTGTTTCAGCTGAATAGCCAGAGGCAATGTGGTGGCACCTTCTAATGTCTTTGAAGAAGGACTGTAACTAAGGTAGACTGGTGGGTGTATGCCCAGGGTGCAGCTCTTTAGAGCGCAGCAGAGGGCTGAGCAGAACCAGGCCAGTCAACAGACACAACTGCTTACTTCAATTCAATTCAATTCAATTTTATTATTACGGTCACAAGATCAGCAGAGTTGGCCTCAATGGGTGGTAGTGTTTGTGGCTTTGTTTGATGGTGTGTGTGTGAGAGGAAGGGGGAAGGACTTAACCATAGCTCAGTAATAGAATGCATGCTTTGCAAGTCCAGAGTTCAATCTCTAGTTAAAATTATCATGTAGCAGGTGATGTGAAAGATCTCAACCTGAGACCCTAAGATGCTCCTGGAGTGTCAAAGGAGATTGTGCTGGGGTAGGTAAATAGACTGACCTGTCTGTCATAAGGCAGCTTCTTCAGCTAGGTAGCCTCTCCTCGTGCTGCCCTTGATGAGTGCGGCCTGGGAGTGTGTGTGTGTATCACACCAAGGCAGAGCCTTCTCTAGTGATTGGTGATGCTCTAGCTACAGAATGCCCTTCCAGCGGAGGTTGGTTGTCCCCCTCCCCACATTTTTGTTGTTTGGACACCAGCTGAAAATGCATTAATTTGTGCAAAGTTCCTTGTTTACCTGACATTTGTTTGCGGATGGGTTAATTCTATTTTATTATAAATTTGTGATTTTAGAATTATGACAAGCGATTGGAAAGCATGAAAGGTTATGAGTGGAAGACATCATTGTCTGGGGGCTGTCTATATAAAAGCCTTGTGGTGGCTGCATGATGGCACTGCATGGGTTCGCATGAAAGCCTCGCAGGCCACCACAAGGCTTTCATGCAAAGCTGCGCACTGGAAAAGTCGAGGACTTACCCCGACTTTTCCTGCCAAAGCAAGTTAACTACAGCTCTTCTGCCGTCTGTCCTCGTTCCGGCGTCGTGCTAGGGGTGTCCCCGGGTGGAAGGTAACCTAGGGTGACCAACTGTCAGGATTGCCCCGGATTTGTCCTGGTTTTTGTTCTATTCTGGATGTCAGGGGGGATTTTCTGTGATTTTCTATATTGTCCTGGAAAGACACACTTTCCCCTTTAAGGCCGCCATTAGCATTTTGGGAGGGAATGATGTGCTTTCTGGAGGCGCATCATTTCCCTTCCACTGCTCCAATCAGGACCTTAAATGGGAAACTGTGTCATTCCCAGAGATTATAGAAAAGGCCCTAATTGGAGTAGTGGGGGGGGGGGGCAGAAATGACACACTTTCCCCTCCTCCACTCCAATTGGGGCCTTTAAGGTGGTGGGGTGGGGGATGATGCTTTTTCCAGAGGCCCTGAAAAGTCACTTTCCTGCCCTGCCCACAGGTTGTCCTCTTTTTTGGTTTCCCAAATATGGTCACCCTAAGGTAACCTACAATCAGTCGCCAGAAGCCAGGCAAGGGACAGACCCGGGATTACGCGATGCCACCCTGCAGAGCAACAAAAGTGCAGGAGTTTTCAAAAAGCAGGGAAACCCAGCACCGTCAAAGCAGCTCCTGGGCCCCCAATAAAATTCTGTGAATGAGGCAGGGCAACAGCACAATAGAAGACTTATCTGGAAGTACCCAAGGTTTTCCATTTGTGAACCAAATTTAGCTATACAAATAACACACTAGGAGGAGAGTGAACTAGCCTCACCCCCTCCTATGGTCATGTTCACCGCACATGGTATGTGACTTTGTAAAGAGGACAGCCTCTATCTGTGGGGGCTCTTCACATGATCCGGAATGCTGATGTGACAATGGTCCTCCTCTTTGCATGTCTATTATATCTAGAATCAGAATGCCTGAATAGTTTAAAATGTTTTAAATATCAGCTGTTTTTATGGTTTATGTTTTAAAATTTTGTATATGGACTTTTTAATGTTCAATCTTTTAATTTCTGTAAACCGCCCAGAGAACTTCGGCTATGGGGCGGTATATAAATGTAATAAATAATAATAATAATAATAATAATAATAATAATAGGGCTACACACTTGAATGAATGAATGAATGAATGAAAAAGCCTCATAAGTATAACTTGGATGAAACAGACTGTAAATCAGCATCCTGTGGTGCCAAGCGCTTGAGCAAAATTACAAGATTTGGGCCATACAATTTGTCTATCATGCTTTCATATTAACCTTCTTCCAAGTTGCTGAGAGCAATGCACACAGGATTGTCCTATTTTACACTCAGAACCATCCCTTGAGGTAGGTTAGGCTCATGGGTAATGGGATGTCACCAGAGCATGGATAACTGCTGCAAGGGTCTTTGTGCCACGGGTGTCAGTTGGGCATCCAATGGTAAGGATGGATCTAAAAGCATTCCCACATTGCAAACCTGGTCTTTTTAGGGGGAAATGATTTCCAAGGCCATACCAACCACACATCAGCAGTGTCTCAGGCTTGGTGAGTTCTGCTTCAGTTTATTGGCCCTAAACAGTCTAGGTGCCCAGGTACTACTTCAGTACCTCCACAGCCATATCTGAATGTAATAGAGAGGAGAGAGAGAGAGCAACTGGTGCCTATCACCAGCATACTAGTTGCAGATTTGTTTGAAAGATATGTATAGTTTCTCTTATCTTGCACTATAACTCTTCATGATTTTAGAAGTGTATATGAGTATACATGAGAGCTTCAGTTGACTGGAATCAGATCCTTTTTTTTTTGGTGAAGCTTATTTGCTCAATAATGTTTTACAGGCAGAAGCCATACATATTTCAAAGTGAACAGTTGGTGACTAATGGCTGCATGCCAAAAGTTTGTTGGGTTTGAAGGAGTTAAGGAAGTAATTAATGAAGAATTTGAGTTTTCTGCCAGCTAACTTAAGGAAGAGGTGATAATTAATTCAAATTCCAGCATGGAAGCCTTTTTTCCCATCCATAAACACATCCAATTTCTACAAATGTTGCATATACTGCACTTCATGACGTGTGCGTACCACACAGGAGATGGTCGTATACTGAAGGGGGCAAATCCAAGATAATGTAAGTTACAACATATTAAACACTAATGCAGAGCTAGACATTGAGAGAGACAGTAGCTCTGTTCAGACAACATGCTAAACCATGACGGTTAAACGTTTTGAGCTAAACATTATGGCTTAGCATGTCGTGTGAACCATGACTTAGCATGTCGTGTGGACCATTCCTAATCATGGTGGCTACATAACCATGGCTTAAACAGGCTCACTAACTACTTGCTGCTAACCATGGCTTAGCGTATTGTCTGAACAGGCCCATAGAGTTGATGCCACTGTTCCGCTCTCTGTCTTTCTCTATGTTGTTGTTTTCATTTTGTTATTTTTGTTGTATTTCTGTGTTTTTAATCTAGAAGTTGCCTTGGGAGCTGACAAGTGGGGTGGACATGTTTTAAAAGAAAAAAAAAGAATAATAGAATATCTATGTCTCTTTCCCAAATCTTCTTCATAACATCTAGTTGAACACAATATGTAACTCAACATCATCAAGAGGCGCAGTGTCATGTCCCTGTTGCCAATCAGCGGTGCGACTAGGGCTGGACCTCGGGGCTAAAGTCCACGAGAGTATCTTGACAACGATGCTTTGCAACTCATTCCCTCAAAATCTAAATCTTGATTGCAGCGGGGAGTGGGGGCTTTCTGGCTGAAAAAGCCACACTGCTGCCGGCAATTCGGCTCGTAGAGCCCACCCCGCCTTCTGCCCCGCCTTCCCAACATACTGCGACCTGCCCTGGGCCTTGATCCACCCCTGGGAACGCCCTCAGCTTGAACCCGAAGTGAGGTCACCACAGAGAGACAGCGGAAAGAAGCTGGTGACCTTGCAGCAAAGAAAATAGCAGTTCGTGGAAAACAACGTGGTAGCTGCGAGTTGGCAGCTGTGCAGCTGCGCAGCCACCACAGGGTATAGACAGCCCCCATGTCCCTATAGCCCAGGAGGCCCCCAAGTGACCACCCAGAGAGTGGCAGGTGATGGAGGCAGCCGCATACAAGTTCACCATCAGCACCTGGGCTGGCATGTTCACGACAGTATCCTTTCTTTCTTATTTGTTAAAAACACATTTTATAGTCAGGGGTGGGGTGACTGACTCAGCATGCACGCGGTTACAGATACTCATTTTATTATTATTATTTACTTTGAATATATATATATATATATATATTACACACACACACACACACACACACACACATATATATATATATACACATATATACACACACACCAAAACGGTGCTCATTCCGAAGCCAGTGTGCTTAGTATCAGGGCAGGATAAGCAAATTCAACTGGATTCCTATAGTCATGACGATACTATGATTTAAGGGAGTTCAAAATGCAAATCTGCACACGCTCAGGGAATGTCTTTCTTTTTTAAAAAAGAAAAAACAGCATTGGCAAACAGGTAGTTTTGTTTGTTCGTTTGTTTATTTGTCCGTGACATACCAGGAATGTAGAAGTAGTTGTAAAGCATGGAACGGCAATGGGAAAGGGAAGTTAAAAACTCGTTAGTTACATGCTTCACAACTGAAGAAATGGACATGGCAGTCTAAAGGAATGGGGGGGAGGGGGCTATAAGACCATTAGGCCCAGGGTCTAAAATTATTCAGCTGCCCTAGTGTTGCCAATAGCCCGTGATGTGATGTGGGTGGAGCAATGCACACTGCAATGCTGTCATATTGCATGTTGTATTAAAGGAAGGGGTGGCATGCCTCTCGAAACATCAAGTTCCCTCCTAAATTACAAATGGTCCCTCTTTACTCAGTAGATCCTAAAACAAATAGTGTTTCCTGCTGGACAGAATTCAATAGCACGCAAAGTCGGTTCTGCAATCTGCAGAAGAATGAACGTTGCTCAGTGGTCGAGCATATACTTTGCATGCCACAGACCCTAGGTTCAATCCCTGGCATCTGTCCACGCAAGACGAGAAAGATTCCTGCCTGAAACCCTGGAGAGATGCTTTCAATCTAAACAATGCTGAGCAAGACAGAGCAATGGTTTACGGCAAAAAGCAGCTCCTATGTTCTCACCCCAGTAAATGGCAGGGAGAGACGGTGTGGGCTCTAATGGAAATTAAGAAGGTAGCAAGCAGCCAATTTGGAACTGGTTTGCTAATAGAAGTGGTCGGTTCTCTACATTATTTTATTGCACAGAGTGTAAAATGTTTTCCTGCAGCTCCTTCGAAGACGCATCTTCCAATGTTCTAAGGGAGAGGTTTTGAGTAGATAGATACACATTGAGGCATAATAAACAGCACTAGGTTTTGTGCACTTTTAACTCTCTGTCTCTGTCTCTGCCTCTCTCTCACCCTCCTTTGTATAGTAACTTGGTTATACAACAGCAGCCTGGCTTCATTTGTATTTTGATTGTAAGACACCTTGATTATTTGTCAGGAAGTCAAGATATAAATGCTGAAGATAAATGAATACGTTAATAAATAGCCAACCAAGAAGGTTTATAAAAACACGAATGTAAATAAATGACATCTTCACTTTTTAATTCTGACATTTCCAGTTTTTGGAATTTCTTCAGATAGATAGATAGGTGCATAGGGACTGTAGCTCTGCCTCACTGGCCACTGGAAAATTCTGTTCATTTCCAGATTATGGGCAGAACCCAACAGGGTGCTTACTTAATCCCAATTCTCTTCTGCCCTTCCAACTGCATTGCACAAGTGGCCCTCACCACTTGCATTTTAGCACTTCCAGGGCAAACCAGAACAAGTGGAAACACTCGTTTCTGGAAGGAGACAGGTCGGCAGGCCTCACATAAGGGAGCTCCGCTGACCTGCTTCCTTCCAGAAATGAGCGTTTCCGCTCATTTGAGGCTTCCCCTAGGAAGTTCTAGATCTCTCTTTCATTAGTGGTGGGTCCCACTTGCACAACAGAATCAGCAGGATCCACCGCTTGCGAAAGGGAATCGGCGGGGCGTAATGGATCGTTTGAGTCTGCCCAAAGCCCCTTTAGCGCTGCTGAAACTAGCAGGAAGTGGAATGAATGCTACCTCCAGTTTCAGAGGCACTAAGCCTATGTACACCAGTTGCTGGGGAACATGGTTAGGAGGGTGCTGTTGCATTCATGTCCTGGTTGTGGGTTTCCAGTTGACAACTGGTTGGACACTGTGTTCCTCAAACTCAAATTGGAGGATGATCAGTGAGCCGTGTGTGTGTGTGTGTGTTTACAGTAGACTGTTTGAGCACACTCTAGTGAATGAGTCTGTCAGTTGTAAAAGAGTACATTGAAAGCATAGAGCTAAGAGGCATACGTAAACATTAAGGGTTTAACAGCGGTTTTGTCAGAGGTTATGCTCAGTAATTCACTTTTTGTGCGAGGCACTTCATCTTCCATACGCCTCCATTCCCCATTTGTAAAATATGAGTAGCACTTGTCTTACCTCACAGGGTTGTTATGAAGCTAAACGCCATTGTGCTGAGATTCAATAGTCTATAATAATGATCGTATGAATCACAGAGATAAAATAGAAATGTTTCAGTGGGCTCTGAATTGTGAAAAGGATACTGTCGATTCCTTTTCTTTTCTGGTTGGGTTTGCTAGAGTACTAAACCACAGGCAAGATTACTTAAAGTTATAAGAAAGTGGATTTTTGCTTTGTTTTTATTAAACTCTTCTTCCTATTGATTTTTCTTTCCATGCTAATATGACTACCCACCCCCATACTGGACAGTTTATCAAGTCAGAAAGAACAGAGCTTAGAAAGGGACAATAATAATCAAAGTGCAGCTTTGCAGAGATTCCCCAGATAACTTTGGTGTTGGCAACAAGGATGATGACTTGCAAATTACTTACTGGAGAGATGATAGGCCAGGTTGTGACAGCCTCTGCAGCTGAATAGAGCCTTCCAGACGTATAAGCCAGCCCACCGGGAGCTCAATAATATTGTTTTTGCCTCCTGTCTTGGACTGGAAGGACAGACGGGGGGGGGGGGTGGACCACCATGCACCTGGCAGGCCACAATGGATTGTGTTTGGCTTGGCTGGTCATAAGCCAAACATGGGCTTGTGACCAGCCAAGCAGGCCTACAGGAGACAATAGTCCTGTTTAGCCTATAGCAGAAGCCCAGTGTAGAGCTGATTTTGAAACTTCAACCCACTTCCTCTTTGCTTTGACCAGTCTCAGGGTCCTAGCCCTAGAAGTTAGCAAGCCCAGTGCTACAATTCTCTCTTGTTCTCCTGAACAGCTTTTTAGGTGGTTGAAAAAAAGGCAGAAGATGTGGAGGGTCAGGATGAAAGTAAGACTGATTGGACCCCTGTAAAATTCTGTTAATCCTCATCTGGAAACATCCTGAAGAAGTGGGATAGCGCTCATCTTTTCACCATGCTCTTAGAGCTCCATCACACCAGCGATTTAATGCACTCCCGCCATGCCTGGTATGTGGATTTGCAGCACGGTACTCACCTGATGCCGTGCCTGTCCTGCTGACACCCCTCCTCTTCCCCCAGCCTTTCCTAGAACACTAAAAGTCTTGATTATTTTCCCAAAGTGCATTTAATGTGCCCTAAGCCTCTGTGTAGTTTTAAAGGAACTGGGGGCTTGAATGGATTGCATCAGGTCCTGGCAGGGAAAAGCAATCTCTCCCAGCAGCAGGCTCCAAGCCCCAATATAAATCCCAAACCTTGCATCCCAGGCTCAAAAGCCTTTTTTAAAATCATGCAACGCCTGAATCTCTGCAGAGACAGGATTGTACTCCCTCGATGCCCCCAAAGAGCCAGACTAAAGGGTCATTCCATTTTTTCCCAGCAGAAAATTGGTCTGGTTGAAGTACTCATCTGACAGAACCTGAGAAAGAGAAGGGTTGGGGTGAAGTGGAGTGGAGCAGAGCGGAAGACCTAATGAGCGAAGGAACGAACAAGTAGCTATTCAGGTGAAAGGGATCAAAAGCTTGACATGCTTCTGCCTCAGAGGTAAAAAAAACACAGAGGCAAATCAGGGGGAAAAATAGGTGTGATGATCTTAGTTTTCCCTGGGGCTGTCTTCATGACATTGGGCTGGTGCCGCTCTGCTGCTAAACCCCGCACTATCCCTGGTGCACAGTGGCAGCAAGTTGTCCTAACGAGAGGAGGCAGCACAAGCTTTCTGGTGACCATTAGGCTCGCCAGGCCCTTCCCCTCCCATGGCCTCCGGCGACCAATAGGAGAACGTCTTCCACCCAGGAATGCCCCCAGAGTGGCTCTGAGCAAGGACGGACTGGTGGAAGAGCTGGGCTTACCTCGCTCTAGCTGGAAAAGTCAGGGTAAGTCCCTGACCTTCTGGCCGCGCATCTTTGCCTTTTTGCCCTGGGATGGCTTCGAATCTGTGGCTGCATCATCTAACCGACACAGCGTGGATTTGGAGCCACCCCGAGGCAAAGACGACGTCAAGACAGCTCCCTGTGTTTCATGCAAATGAGTTAATAATATTAATAATATATTTATTTATTACCCGCCTCTCCCTCCGGATCGAGGCGGGGAACAACATCATCATAAAACACACAAAACTGATTAAAAATACATAAAACCAATATATCATTAAAATACCAATAAAACACCAATAAAACACTTAAACTGTGCACCTCAGGCTTCTCCATGAACCCACATCATCCTTGACCAAGCATTCACTGCTTGTAACCCTGCAAGCAGAACACAGCCCTCTCGGCATGTATGCCAGGGGTCAGCGCCTCCTGTTTTTGCAGTTCCAGGCAGGCCGCAGGAACTGGTTGCTGTGTTTGATTTGGTGGATCTCAAAAAATCTATGGAGACCGTCCTTTGCTTGCCTCTGGTGGCCGTTGACCAGGCCTCTGGCAAAATGTCATCTTGGCTGTGTAAAAACAATCAGCCTTCATCTTTTGAGGGGCACGCCATCTCGTCCTAGGTTAATTCTGTCCAACCAGAACAGCCAAGATCTGCAGAATCACTTGGCAGTCTTCCCCAACCTGGTGTCCTCCATATGTGTGGGATTACATCTCCCATCATGCTCAGGCAGCATAACCTAGGTGAGGAAATTCACAATGTAATGACGTCCTGCCAAATGATTTATATTAGTAGATGGGATGAGGAAAAGGTGGGAAATGGAGCTCTCTAGGGCTTTATCACACCTACTATTCCCCCCCCCCGAGTTGCTTCTGTGGCTTCCCCCTCCATTTCGTATTCGAGTCTAGTGTTTTGAATCACACGTGGTTGGTATAGCTGCGATACCTCAGCTTGGCCTATTGAACTTTGCCTGTTTCGGACTTTGCCCGTTGAGGGATAAATTGAAACAGAAACTAAAACCTGCAACCTCAGGGCAAGAGAGCAGCAGAAGGGAAATGATGTCATGCGAATCCAGCAGTGAAGAAGTGGAGCAAAGCCAAGGTGGGTGTGCTTAAAACCGCCAGTGTGATAACGACCCTAGTTTGGTAGCTCCCACCTTCTTCAGGTTCACAACATTGGAGCCTGATGATCCTGCAATGCTGATGTAAGACTTGGGGAGGGGAAATTTTCATGATCTGTGCTGTTCTATTATGCTGTTCTATTATGGTTGGTCATTCTCAATAAACATTAGTTGGATACTTTGGATCGAAGGCTGCTTCCAGATGAGGCTTTGATTGTACAATCACACTGGCTGAATTCGGACGACATATTAGGCAATGGAGGGGGTGGGGGGAACAATCGTCAGTTGTGTTGCTTATTGTGTCGTGTGGGGAGTAACACACAACGCACACAGAACTGACAGTACGCTAATCGGGAGAATTAAACAACTGAGGGAAACAACGGGCTTGCACGTTGTTAAGCCCGAAGCCCCGTTGTTTAACGTGTCGTCCGAATTGGTCCCCCCACCTCTCAGTGTACTATTCCGTTTGGGAATAGAGTTCTGCCACCCAGAGCAGCCGAAACCCCCCGGCTGCTCTATACAGCCAGCAGAACTCACGGTGCATGCTGGGATACGGCTGAGGGACTGAGGAAGGGGGAGGGAGCAGACGCTGCAACCAAAATGGCCACCGTCCGTTATTAGCAACCGGTGCCGAGCAGCGCCGGCTGCAGCATGTCGTGTGGGGAGCTCCGCCTGCCTAACGCACGGTCAGTACGCTAATACCCTTCCGTTGCCTAATATGTGGTCCAAATTCAGCCACTGTCTCATTCACAGAATTATACAAAGGTCCCACCCCCCACCCCATTTCATTGTCTTCTTCCCAGGTTTTCCCATTGCTTCGTCTGTCCTTTTGTTTTTTAACCCTGGAAAAAAAATCATTGAGGAAGTAAAAATGGAATAGCGGCACAATGCCTGTTGATTATTAGTGATAGGAGTCTTCCATCTGGAAGCAACCTGACACCAACTAAAACGTGAGCCATACCCATCTGTTAGGCAAGACTCAAACTTGTTTTGTCTGGCAGGGAATGTTCCAGGAAAGCTGGATGGGAAAACCTTTCTTAGATATTGGGAAGAACAGCAGGCATTAGTTAATTAAAGTACGCTTTTATAAGTTGCTTGAAGTCCTCATACAGGTTCAAAATAAAAACCAAGTGGGCAGGATGCTTTACAGCCAGGGTAGGCAGCCAGGTTCCCTTCAGATGTTTTGGACTACAACTCCCCTAATCCCCAACCTTTGGTCATGCTGGCTGGGGCTGATGGGAGTTGAGATTCAAAACATCTGGAGGTCGCCAGGTTGTTTACCCCTACTTTACAGCCTTGCCATGTCAGAGGAAACCTGTAGGTTGCAAGGTCTCCTGAGCTGTGAAGGCCACATGTTAGGTAGAGTCTCTCTGGAATCCGAGAGGATATTATAACTCAAGGAATCTTGTAACCTGCAGCCCTGGGTCACTCACCCCACAGCACGGTAGCACAAAAATCCAGATTCTTCCATCTCTAGCCCAGACAACTCCTGACAGACGGGAACTGGTGCCATAGAGAATTTCCTCCTCCTCCTCCTCCTCCTCCTCCTCCTCCTCCTCCTCCTCCTCCTCCTCCTCCTTCTTGTTTACATTTCTATACCGCCCCTTAGCCAAAGCTCTCTGGGAGGTTTACAAAGATTAAAAACACTGAAAATTTAAAAACCAATATACAAAATTTAAAAGCATAACATACCAACTATCCAGGCTCTCCCCCTCCCATGGCCTCCGGCGACCAATAGGAGAACGTCTTCCACCCAGGAATGCCCCCAGAGTGGCTCTGAGCAAGGACGGACTGGTGGAAGAGCTGGGCTTACCTCGCTCTAGCTGGAAAAGTCAAGGTAAGTCCCCAACCTTCTGGCCGCACATCTTTGCCTTTTTGCCCTGGGATGGCTTCGAATCTGTGGCTGCATCATCTAATTGACACAGCGTGGAATTGGAGCCACCCCGAGGCAAAGACGACATCAAGACAGCTCCCTGTCTTAAAACAGCATAACAACATATGCTGTTAAATGCCTGGGAGAAGAGAAAAGTCTTGGCCTGGTGCCAAAAAGATAACAATGTTGGGATCAGGCAAGCCTCATCAGGGAGATTTTGTTCCATAGTTGGGGGGCCGCCACCACTGAAAAGGCCCTCTCCCTTGTTGCCATCCTCCGAGCTTCCCTCAGAGTAGGCACTTGGAAGAGGACTTTAGATGTTGAGTGTAGTGTATGAGTAGGTTCATGTCAGGAGAGACATTCTGTCAGTTATTGCGGTCCCAAAATGTGTAAGGCTTTATAGGTTAAAATCAGCACCTTGAATCGGGCTTGGAAACATACAGGCAGCCAATGCAAGCGGGCCAGAATCGGTCTTATATGTTCGAACCTCCTGGTTCCTAATATCAATCTGGCTGCTGCATTTTGCACAAGCTGCAGCTTCCGAACCATCTTCAAAGGCAGCCCCACATAGAGCACATTGCAGTAATCTCACTTGGAGGTTACCAGAGCATAGACAACTGAAGCCAGGTTATCCCTGTCCAGCTAGGGGCGTAGCTAGGCCACCAACCAAAGTTGGTAGAAGGCACTCCATGCCACCGAGGCCACCTGAGCCTCAAGTGACAGAGATGGTTCTAGGAGAGGATGAAAAGGATGGAGAAGCACAGAATCATTTCTTTGGTGGTGAAAAATTGGGCTTTGATTTCCATATGTCCATCTCTCAGCACTATAGCACCAAGACTGTGAAACCTAGTCACCTAAAACTTGGCATGCACTCTAAGGGGACCCTAGGGGTGTAGACTTATGGGATATTTTATTTTTTTAATGCATTCACTGATTTTAATTTTACTTATTTATTTATTTATTGCATTTTTATACCACCCAATAGCCAAAGCTCCCTGGGCGGTTCACAAAAATGTAACATCTTCAGCCCCTAGGTGCAGACTTTTTTAACCAGCACATAGCTTAGCAGGCCATAAGGTTTAAAACCGGGGTGTGGGGGGAGATTAGTAGGTGAAGGGACATAGATATGCACCTGTTCTTCTTCTGGGAAATGGAGTGGTGGACAGAATCTCCCTAGGGGGTATATAGGGCTGGACCATAACAGGGGACATGCCTAGGGATGCCAGTGGGCACACCGTCACTCAGACGGGGAGCACAATGTGTCCAATTCCGATCTATGCACCATACATATTGCGTAAAGAAGTTATGACTTCAGGGAAATAACTTTGCGGTTGACAGACTTTTTTAGATTTGTTGCTGAATTTGGCTCTGTTGTTACTGGAGATACATCAGAAGAACCTGTTGTTGAAACGATTCAAAGTGAAGTGGAAATAAAGTGATGAGGGCAAATCAATTTTCTTCGGGCTGTATCATTGGCAGATAGAAATGGATGCTTCTGCTCAGTGATTTATGTCAGGCCTGCACAACATCTGACCACCCCCACCACCCCCGGCCAAACTCAGCCCATCAGCCGCATATTGTGGCCAGCCAGGTGCTTAAGAAGCCCACCGCCATTTCTGAATAGAAGGCAAAGGTTGAGCAAAGGCCATTTTTTTGCCCCCCACCCACCCAGGGGAATACACTTGTTACCTCTTATCACAGATAAAGAGTTTCCTCTCTCACCGTCTCCCAAAGCACCTGGTAGCCTCCAGGCCAGGGGGTGGGGCTTGGAGAAAGGGCAGGGCTTGGGGATGGGAGTGGGTGGGGCCCATGGAGGGATCCCAAGCCTCCACAGGCCAGATTGGGCCATGGGCAAGAGGTTGCCCACCCTTAGTCTCCTAAGCAATTTATTAGATGACAGCAATTCAGCTCACTGCTCTAGCTGAACAGAATCTTCTCAAGGAGGTGCAGCAAAAGACGAGGATTTAATTGTAAATGTTGGGTGGGGTGGAGATTTTATTATTATTATTATTTTTAAGAAATGCAAAAGTTTTAATCTTGCAGTTTGTTTGTTTTTCTACTTCCACAAAAGCTGTTCTTCTGGAAATATACTCTAGAGTCGCACAGGTGGCGGTGGTGGGGAAGTGAAGAGAAACATATGTTCTTCTTTTCTTCTGAAGATGTCTGCAATTATAAGCCCTGAGAAAAACTGAAAGAGGAGAGGGAAAGAATTTAGGGTGTGGGGGAGAAGGGAAGGAATGGCACCGAAACGCTCGCTCCGAGAAAACCACGTTGTCAAAAACACAGAGGTAAGTGAGGATTGTGTGGGTGAGCTGCAAAGGGGAACGTTGGTCAAGGAGGCCCTGTCCAGCTAGAGAAGCCAGCTGCTGCTGCTGCTGCTACCATGTGAATTAGCGGGGGGGGGGGGGGGAGAGACAACCTCTACTGAAAGAATGTCAGGAGGGAGGGAGGAAGGAGAGAGGGGAGTAAACAAGGAGCGTCTCTCTGCACCAGCTGGCAGCAAGGGCTGGGGCGGGGGGGAGAAGAAAGAGGAAAGGCAGGAAAATGTAGCCATACAATTAAACAGCTCCACTGGGAACTCTGCCTCCTTGCTCCTAACCGCTTTCTTGTCTGTTCAAGCCTAAACAGGAGCTCAAAGTCAAAGAGCTATGGAGGGGAAAGGAACCTGATGTCTCTGGAGCAGCCGTGGAGTTCGCACGTCCATAAAGTTGCACCCACCAAGCCAAACGCAGCCTGTCGCAACCGCACAGAGCGGCCGTTCAGGTATTTGGCAACTGAGGCCGTCCCAAGTCATTTGGGGTGAAGAACAAGATGGCTCCCCTTCCCCTTCCATGTACAAAAGCCGACAGGGCCGGCAGTTGAATCCTTTTTCAGCACTGATATGTCCTCAACTGCATCTGCAGGCATCAGGCTAGCTTTCGGGGTGCACACAGCTCTCTCCTCCAACACCTCATTGCTGCCTCCCAGCATCTGCCGCCTGAAGCAACCCCTACCCTCACTTTGCCTAATGGCTCTGTTAACGACCCTGATCCTGCAGTCCCTGGGAGGCCATGAGCACTGGTGGATCAACATACATGGCTGATGGGTGCATCTGGCTTGTTGGGTTGTGTGTTTTGACAGCATTGTCTTTCAGGCGTTGACAGTTAGGGCTAAGCTGCTAACTTTGTGTCTGCCTTCTGTTTGGTCTGCTAACACCGGCTTGGAGAAGGCACTAAAGGCAACAAAAGTTGTACCACCAAGGCAAGGTCTTTGATGGTACAGTCTTTTCCTGTCCTATTCCTCCACCATTCCCACTATAGGTGGGCCTTACGGACAGGTAGCAGCATCACCTTTACCCAACATGTACCAGGGCTCTCTAAGCTTATACCATACATCTCCGGCAAGTGTGAGGGAATGCAACCTATACAGGCCTGCACTAGTAGTGTTACTTATTTTTAATTTGATTACATTTACATCCTATCTTTCCCCCAGGGAGCTCAAGGAGGTGGCATCCATGGTTCCCTCTCAGCAATTTTATCCTCATAACCATTCTGTTGGGTAGGTTAGGCTACTGATTGGCACATGGTCACCCCGTGAGCATCGTGACTGGCGTTGGGATTGGAGCCTGGGTCTGACACTCTAACCCAGGGGTGTCGAAACTCTTCCAACTCTTCCAGCGAATTCATTTTGTGGGGAAACTCTCGGGGAGCTCATCCCAGTGGTTGGCAGGATTGAAGGCAAAAGGGAGGGGCAAAAGGGAAGGGCCAAAGGCAAAGCAGGGAGAAGCTAAGTACCAAAAATACCAGCCTATTTTAGCTTAGAGCTCTTACTGCCAGCAATGAAGCCTTAGGAGGGGCATTTCAGACTTTTAGAATGGGAAAGCGATTGCTCCATGGCCTGGAAACCACCAATCAGTCAGTGACCAATGAAAAAGGGGAATGGCATGTGGTTAATCCCAGAGGGCTAAATAGGGACCCCAGGTGTGGTTGACTTGGCCTGCAGCCCTGAGGTTCAATACCTCTGCTGTATGTAACCCATGGGTGGGGAACCTGGTGCACCCGATGCTGTTGGGCTACAACTCCCACCATCCCTGACCATTGGTCTTGCTGGCTGGGGCTGATGGAGTCAAACTTCATCTGGAGGGCTATGGGTTCCCCACCCCCTGCTTGAACACCATGCTGGTTTTTCAGAGGTTTTCCAGTTTACCCATTTTGTGCACAAATGTTCATGGCAGAGAACTATATATCCAGAGAAAATGGCATGGTGTCACGGTCATGTTTAATGTTACGTGAACATCAACTGATCCCTCTTATTCTAAATGCGTTACTTGTTTTTCACTAGCCATACTTGGTAGCACAAGAGGAGCTTGGTAGGTCTCCAGGGGGCCATCAATATGATGTCACTTTGTCTACTGATTCCTCCAAAACCCCACAGCATCGCTGCTATGAAGTGACATCAATAGGGTTATATGGCAGAAGTAAGCACGGCTTATCCAGCCAGGAAAAAGCACAGTGCCATTGTCAGACAGCAGCAAATTTTGAGGGACGGGTTTTGTTTTCTGGCAACTATGTGCAACTTTGAAAGCCTGTTCACTGAATTAATGTGTTATTTATCATAATTCCCCTTACTTTCATTCCCCAGACTTTAAAATTGCCATGGCAGCCATTACTAGGCTTGGCAAACCTGCCCCCTGCCCTGCATTCCCGCGCCTAGCCTACACTGGGATCCACACCTTAACTACGCCCACTCTCTTAATCCAAACTGAAGTCACCACTGACAGACAACAAACAACTGTGGTGACATCGTAGCAATATAAAAGGTTGCGGTAAAATGACACATCAAAAAAGTGCACTTTTGCAGGCAATATCACGATGTGGCTGCGATTTGGCAGCTGCGTCATATAAACAATGAGGTGCAACTGTGCAGCCACAATGGGGTATATGGAGCTAATAGAAAAGTTTTCCTAGATGCCCAGGATGGCCAAGTAGTTGGCCAGTCACAATATATGACCGGTGGGCTTCCTTTGGCCTGGTGAATCGCAACATGTGCAAGCCTGCTCTAGATTTCGAGATTACTAGTCCATCAAAAAGAGCTCTGTTCCCTCCATTTTATGTAGTCGAGGTTCGCTTCATTTAGAATAGTGCTAACGTTAAACGATTGTGCTGAAAAATGGAAAAGCATGAAGTTACTGACCTACTTCTGTGCTATATATATATATATATATATATTGCAAATTGCAACAATACACATGGTGCAGTTTGTGGTAATTTGATCCTATTCCTTAAAATTCACTGCCCTCCTCTATGTTCAAAACATTTGACCTTTTTCCAGGAGGCTGCTAGTTCTCCACCTCAGGTACAAGATGATGATTTTTATACTGAGGTTATTAATCAATCTGTGGAAACTCTCTAGTGATTTGGATTTAAACTACCAATTACGGCTGGACTAGCTATAGTGTGCTTAGATATATTGTGAATCTACTGAGATGCTACTGTAGAATGAGCATGATCAAGGAAGTGTGGATCTACCAAATGATCTACGTGATCATTTTTCAAAAAACACAACAATAAACAATCATTCCTTACCAAAAGAAAAGCAAAAACCCATATATTATGCAACGTAATGAATATTTCATCAAGAACAAGCATTATAATCTTCCACTATTTAGGACCAATATATTCAGCCATTCCTGTCTCTTAATTAGGGCTGTGCACCGATCCAGATCTGACTGGATCGGGGTGATCCGGACCTCCCCCAATCTGGAACCGGATTGGGGGAAGTCCGGATCAGTCCGGACCGGGTCAGATCTATCCGGATTAATCCGGAGACCCAGGGCACATTGCCCTTCCAGGTCCCTTGGTGCTGGCTATACAGCCGGCACCCTGGGATGCCAGGCTGGTGGTGAGTCCTGGTTCTCAGTAGAGCGGCGGGTGGTGGCTGGGAGGAGGAGGAGGCAGCAGGTAAGCAGGGACAGTGGGGGGAGTGTGGTGAGTCCTTTTCCCCATAGACTTGCAAGCCCTACTCTTAATACAAGAATATCTTAATAAAATTCATGATCTGATATTAAAGCCGTTCACTTGTGCCTTATTCAGGCCAGCCCTATCACTAGCCAGGCTGGGAGGTGATGGGAGCACATCCGGGGGCTGTCTATACATGGGGAAAGTCCCGTGGTGGCTGTGGATCTGCATTGCAATGCTGTGATTTGAAAAACTCGGGGATTTACACAGACATTTTCAAATGGAGCGACGTCAACATGGTGCTTCCATCATCTGACATCGCTCCGAGGCCAATTGAAGGTCAACCCAGGATCAGTACATGGTGGAAGGCAACCAGCAATTAGTCGCCTTCTACTAGAAGAAGGTGGGGGCATCTCCAGTACCCAGACAGCCACCCAGAAACCCTGCGCTCCCTATTCGACGTCGGGATTACCTGATCATGCCCCGGGAGAGGGAAAGTGTGGGGTTTGAGAGGGAGGAGGTGCCAACCCCCTCAGTGACATGAAAAGAGCCCCCTGGAGGTCACCAGTTTGAGGAAGCCTGACCTAGGCAATCCAGAACCTTCCTTCTGCCTGCCAGTGATACACACCCTTTTTCCCTCCTGTGAGCTCTGAAACTCTGAAATGTGCACTGGCTCTGGGAGCTCCGGCATAAATGTGTTGCTGGAGTGACAGAATGGTCTTTACCTCTTCAGACATTAGAGGGGGGGGATGAGCTTTTCTTTATTTTTTTAGTATTCTCCTATGAGTTAGAAATGTTCTCCACAATGCTTTTCTACATCCGCATTCTTATATTTTTTAAAATCCTAATCACATTTTTTTTAAAAAAAATGTGTGTGTCCCCCACTACCTGCAGTTTCAATTGGAACCATCCAATCCGTCACTTCAGAATCCTACCACCTCATTCTGTTGCGTGTGTCCACCCGGCCCACACCCCAGGTCCAACACCATCCCAAGGCTCCTGCTTCAAGCCCTGGAGCACCGCACAACTTTGTTGCAGGGATCTGCATCGCTTGTGCCAACCAACCCTGAATCCCAGGGCCCGCAGGTTTTGATGGCTATGCGACGGAAGGCCCAGACTGAAGGGCCCAGGAACCAAACCCTGACAGCTGGCATGTATAACCCACACTCCATTGCTGATTTATCTTCATTGCAAAGCCTCCTGGGCTTTAGTCTGAAGCAAATCCATATCGAGAAACTCTCTGGCCTCTCTCAGAATTAATCACATCCAAATCCACCTTTAAATAATGACAGGGTGGCAGCTCCAGCTGATAAAAGCCAAGGAAATCCACCTCCAGGCTGACAGTCCCTCTCCAACATAACACGCTAGAATCCCCCCGCTGTTCTTCCCCCACCACCCCACAGCTTTAAAAAGGAAGCATCAGCCTTTTAAATGTCCCCATCACTACTGTCATATTCTTTTGCAATTAAAAAACAAAAGGAAGAAAAAAGATCTGGCTGCTTAATACTTACTGGGGATCCTACATTTGTCTCTAAGCTCTCTCAGCAAGAGAAGTTACTGTTGACAGATGGTGGGGAGAATATGGGCTGTTCTGGATTTCTTCCAAACATTGTGTCTAGCCTCAGTGTGACTAAAGAAGAAGTGCTTAAAAAAAAATCAAGTCAATTTTTGTTGTTGATTTTCTTTTTAATGATTACCTTTATAAATTTTATAAATTTTATTTAAACCACTGAGAGCATTCTGGTTCCCATTGTTCCAACCCTTAGCATGTCTTAAACTCCCAGAAAGGAAATACTCAGAAGTTTTGCAATAGAGAATTGGGCCATTTCCATGAATTTGGGTCCTTGCCTTCATATGGAGAAGGCTCATATGAACCTATATACAAAAAGGCTTCAACCTAATTAGCAACAGCAACAAAGGAAGAAGGGGATGGATGACTAAATGTCCCAGTGAATAGATGACATTAGTGCAGCCAATAATATCTTCAGTGTAGGACACTAAGGACACCTGCCTTCGATGCAACCTGGGTAGGGACACAAAGTTGGCATCCAAAATCATGGCATAATTGAAATTAGGTTGGATTAAGTCATGGTATCTTTTCAATATGGAATAGTTATACAAGGTTATATAAGGTTATATAAGGAAAGCCAGGGAACAGCTTGGTTAGAGGCTTACTACGGGGCAGCAGGCCAGGCAGAATGTCATTCTTACAATTTCAAATTGCCCTTGTGCTTGCAATCTAACACAATACAGCACATTTATCCATCAGATACTGCTGGAGAGGAAAGGCAAAGCATAGATATGTGATTGCTTTTAGCAGTGGTACTCTTAAAGGTCCACATTTTTAATTCACTCAGACAAATTGGAAATGTGCCACAAGAATTAAAATGACTAATTTCACCACTGAAAACAAGTGATAATTAGTTACTGCTTACTTGCTTTGCTTTTCTATAAGCATTTTTTCCCATCTGAATTCCTTTGCAATTCATCTAACAATTGTCAGCAAAAAAAAAAAATCCAAAGAGTGACTTCAGGATAATGCTGCACCTTTTCCATCAAATTCATATATACGTTCATAAACTGTCTCTGTATTTAATGACTTTTTTTTAGGGGGGCAGGTTAAAATTAATACATGGAGCACAAAATGTCATGTCTCATTTTCCTGAAAGTCCTTAGACTGAGGAGGAAAGCAGGCAACAGTAAATATTATATTGGCCACATTTCCATATTCAATCCAATATTATCTGGACCCTGAAGATGAAAGTATAAGGCTAGAAAATGAATACATTGCCACTGCCTGTATACTGTAGGGAAAAAAATCATTAACATCTTTTCAGCCAGGCTTTTTATTTATTATTATTCTTTTCATCAAGGGCAAGATGTGAAATTGGCACATTATTCCTCCTTATTTGTTGGTATATATCTAATTGAGCAGCCAGGCTGTCTGAATAATAGATGGCCAGTACAGGTGAATACTGAAAACAGGAAACCACTGTAAAAAAAATGGACCTACTATGACATTGTACAGATGGTGTAGCACTTTGTGGGATCAGAAATGGGTTTTATATACTCCATGCTAAAGGCTGTGTTGAGGTAGCCTTATTCTGCACTAAGGAAAAACAGCATTCCGCAACCTGTATAAATTATGCTAATTTCACATAGATGCTTATTTCAGTGTTTATGAAATACTCTCTGCAGTATAGTGTCATCAGTATATCTTGTAGAAGTGAATTCTATTAGTTAATTATACATTGTGTGAAGTAGTCAGCAGAGAGAGAGAGAGAGAGAGAGAGAGAATGAGAGAGAGAGAAAGAGAAAGAGAAAGAGAGAGAGAGAGCGCTCTACACATCATTCCATATATACCTGCCTGGACCCTAAGATCATCTTCAGAGGCTCTTGTCTGGGTGCCCCCACCAAATGGGCTAAGGCAGATGACTACTAAGGAGAGGACCTTTTCAGTGGTGGCACCTTGGTTGTGCAATGACCTCCACAAAGAAGCTCACCTGGTGAGCCTTTCTATCTTTTAGGCACTAGTTGAATACCTCCCCCTACTAGGCTTTTTAGTCCTTTTGTTTTAAAAATTGGGTTACTGTGTTTTAAGGGGGGGGCATCTATACGATGCCCCTTTGCCTACTGATTCCCCCGAAAAGCTGCAGCGTTGGTGCTGTGAAGCAGCATTGATAGGGTTACATAGCAGGAGTGAGTGCAGGCTAGTCGCAGAGCCGTTGTGAAACAGCAATAACGGACAGCCAATATTGAGGGACCGAAAACCATGATAACCTTTTCCTTGTTTATTTTCTGGCAACTCTGCGCAACGTTGCACCTTTGAAAGCCTGTAGCTGTGAATTTATGCGTTGTACATCATAACTGCCCTTACTTTAATTCCCCTGGTTGTAATATCACCATGGCAGCCATTACTAAACCTAGGGTGACCATATTTTGGAAACCCAAAAGGAGGACAACATGGTCGGCCCCCAAGGGGGTGTTCCCACCAACATGTCTACCCCCAGGAGGCGTGTCCAGCACCTGAACACAGCCTTGGTCACACGTCTGATTTTACAGCACACAATTAAGACAAATCAGTTTTACATAACATCTTAATGTTAAAATCACTGAAATAACAAGTGAAACATCAAACAGGAAAGGTGCTGTGCTTGCCCAGCACTTCTTAGCTAAAAACTTGAGATCCCCTTGATTCCAAGGGCTGAAGCTACTCAAAGTGCAAGACCCCAAAGAGGAGGTTTGAAAAACTGAGTTTGAAGGGTATGGCTCCAATGGTTTTTTTAAAAAAATAATTTTAAAACCTCAAACTGTTAAAAAAAAGCCTTAAAATCAACAGATGGACAGATCTGCTCAAAACTTGGCGTGGCTAAAGCCCTACTTAAGAGTGATCATGGTGCTAAGTTTCATCTCCTTATTTTTAAAAATGATGGTTTTGTAAAAAAATAATTTTAAAACCTCATTTTTAAAAAAATCCTAAAACTCAATGGATGAACGGATGTACTTCAAATGTGGCATGGCTAAAGCCCTACTCAAGAGCTGTCGAGGTTCCAAGTTATATCTCTTTATCTTTAAAAAGGGTTTTTAAAAATAATAATTTTAAAACCTCAATTTTTAAAAAATCCTAAAACTCAACAGATGAACGGATCTGCTTCAAATTTGGTATGCCTAAAGCCCTACCTAAGGGCTATCATGGTACAAAGTTTTGTCTCTTTAACTTTAAAAATGACAGAGCTGTAAGCATTTATGTTCATTCCCACTGACTATAAAGTAGAGCTGCCCTTTGGGTAGGGGGAGGATGGGAAAAATCCAGATTTTTCTTCAAATTTCACAATTCCCCCTTTCCCGGATTTGTTACAAAAATCCTGACATGTCCTGGTTTTTCCTGACATATGGTTTCTAGCCCTTTTCTGCACAAATGCATGGAAAAATCTAACTTTCTTCCAATGTGACAGTTGATATGAAGGATGGTGAGTCCATTCAGTTGTTTTGATCCCCATGATAGTTTCTGTTGTATAGAATCCATCTATCTGTTCCAGTGAACAGACAGATCTAGGACTTAGGCCCACCACTCTGCCACTGACAACCATCTAGCTCCAGGTAGCAGTGATGCTGAAACTAGCCATGGCATAGGATACTGTACCATATGCCTATTGCCTAAATTACACATCTGTGGCCCTTAACCGTCATAATGTCCTTAGATTTTGGAGCTTGAGTGAACGTGGAAAGCCCTTGACACATATGTTAAGCCAAATCATTTTTTGTTTATTGAATAATGATGATAATCTTCTGAGCAACACAGAAAAGCAATTGAATCCCCAGCAGCCAACAACCCACACCAAACACATGCCTGCAAAGCCCAGGGTTGGGGGGGGGGGTGTAGTTCACACAGCAGTAGACATCTCCCAGCAGCAAAAGAAAACTAAGGCAAACGACCTTTAAAATTATGTCTGTAAAGTGCAGGATGGGGCGGAGGGTCTGGATGATGATGATATGAAAATGTAATAAATAAATACTATTAATGGTGATTGTAATAAAAATAATCTCTTTAAAATTCTTTAATATGAGCTAACAATAAAAAATCATGTCTTTTAAAAACAAAATTACATTTCTTATTTGCTTAAATTTGCAGCTTTTAAGCTGACAGTGTGTGTCACATTTTGATCCAACAGGGATGTGCACCAAAATCAGCGAGTGTCTAAATTTAGGTTTCTTTCCTTTGAACTTGAGGCCCAGGTCAAGTGCCCCTCCTCTGATTGGCCCTGGTGCAACGAAGGAGAAGTCCTGCCTCCCTATGACTGCCATCTGGTACAGGTTTTCATCATGGCCATTTCAGCTTTGGGTGCCTCTACAAGAGCTATTTAAAGCTCTTTCAAGGCGCATTAAAAATTTGACCTCTACAAGAGCGGAGCACAATTGGGGGTCGAGGCGCTTTTTATCTCCGATTATGCGCATTATCGAATGCGCGTTAAATAGTGAGTTTTAATTTACCGCGGGAGTTGAAGTGCCTTATACCATGTAAATAAGCGATTCTCCGCATTTAAACACTTTAAAGCACGTTTCATACAACTGGTAATGCGCTTCACTGCCTCCCGTGTATAGGGATTAGACGTAAAAGCGATTGCGAGAAGATGCGCATAATCGGACAACCGGGCGTAAACCAAATTCTTGTAGAGGGGACCTTGTTCTGTCTGTCCCTTTCCCTAAAATAGCTCATAGGACTGCTGTTTCAATAAGATGGGCCAGTATATTGGGACTTGCTATGAGGGCGGGCAGTAAGTTAGACAAACATTTACAATGACTTAAGAGACTGTATGCAAGGCTGACTACATGTGCAACATGCACTCTACCATGCCTCAAACTGCCACTGAGGGCAGAACGAACATTACACACAACCCAGGGGGAATGGCCTGCTGGAGGAGAGTGCTCTGGTTTTTTTTGTTTCTGTTTCGATTTAACCCTGAACGGGCAAAATCTGTTTCAGGCAAGTTCCAGCAGGCCAAGCTGAGGCTTCGCAGCAATCCCAACCACGTGTGATTCAAAACGCTAGATTTGCATAGGAAACGGAGGGGGACTCCGCAGAAGCAATCCGGGGAGGGGGAATGGTATGTGTGATAAAGGCCTTAGTCTGCAACTCCTATCAGCCCTTACCAGCATAGCCAATGGTGGGGAGTGATGGGACTTACAGTCCAACAACATTGGGATGGTCACACCTTCCCCATCCCTGCTCTAGATTCTCCTTGGAAACCTCTCAAGAAAGAGATTCTATCATTAGGAAATTCACAGGGTTTTCCCTATCTTCCTGTAACTAAAAGCCCATCGTTGCAGCTTTTCTGCTGTTGCGTTGCTTCTTGGTTACTGTCCATATTTATTTTATTGAAAGGTTATTTAACATTGTCTTTAGGCAAAGATGTGATGAGCAATTGTTCTCTGTCTCCCTTCTGACTTATTTTTATTTAAATTCGAAAACAGCTAGCATGGCCATCGCTTCATTTCTATTTTCTCCTTCAGCCATTCAACATTAAGCCAGCAACCTAAGTTTCCTTTCCTTTTTGTCATCCTCTTTGCCGTGAATCCTCATCAGGAGTATCCACCGTAGAAATAACACTGTGGTAGAGCCTCACAAGTGTTGCAATCATTACAGTACTCTTGCCCGAACTGCCTTGTTAGGATGATTTTTTGCATTCTGCAGAGAGGGTTTCATACAACGACTTTGTCCAGTGAGACCCTAATCATAACAAGAGGCCGCTGAATGTTACCGTGACACAAATAACGCTAATAATATTAGCCTCTTATACAGCAAAGAGCCGTTTAATTAGGAGTTGTAAAAGGATTACTAGCTTTGATTATTGCTATTCATAGTTACACAGTTCGTAGCTTGAAGACATCACACATACAGGAGGAGGGGGTGTCCAACACAGACAGTACATTTTTATAGCTAGTTAAAACTCTCTTATTGCTGTGTGACTACCCAGCTAATTGATGTATATAATCAACTCTTTCTCTCTCTCTCTCTGCACTTTTGTATAGAGACTCAGAATTTATCCAGACATAGTGAGCGAGTTTGCGCATCACCCACTATTTGCTAAGTCACCCTGAGAATAAGCCACGTTGGGTCAGTGGCTTGTCTGTTATTCCTGACGGATGATCGCCAGTTTAGCAGCTTGCCAGGTGTAGGAAGCCTATAAGGCATTGTAACTGAGTTCATTTTTAGGCAAACAACTATATTAGGCTGACCATATGAAAAGGAGGACAGGGCTCCTGTAACTTTAACAGTTGTAGAGAAAAGGGAATTTCAGCCAGTGTCATTTGTATGCAATTAGTCCCTGGTGAAATTCCCTCTTCATCACAACAGTTAAAGGTGCATGCACTATACTAGAGTGACCATATACAAAAGAAGGCAGGGCCCCTGCACCTTTAACTGTTGTGATGAAGAGGGAATTTCACCAGGAACTAATTGCATACAAATGACACTGGCTGAAATTCCCTTTTCTCTACAACTGTTAAAGTTACAGGAGCCCTGTCCTCCTTTTCATATGGTCAGCCTAAACTATATGAACCTGCCATAAGGTGTTTTCCCCCTTACTTATGAGATAGTATAGGTAGCATAAGATAAGTATAAGATGAGATAGCTAAGAGAATGAGGCCCAGTAAAAGACTGGTTTTGTGAGCCTCGTTGGAACCAGAGTGAATTTTGGGAAGTGCTTGTTTAGATACTTTGACTTTGGAAAAGAGAGAAGTTTAAGGCCCTTTCTACACCTAAGAGCGTAGAGGGAGGGCCTGAGGACGATCCCAGACTTACCAGGTTCCGGGATCGTCCCTCTCTTTCCAAACAGGAAGTGCGACATCCTAGCTTCCGCCTGGGACATTGTGATGTTGTGCTTGACATTTTTTTTTGTGAGTGAAGCTCTCTGGGCGGTTTACATAGGATTAAAAACAATTAAAAATTAAAACAACAAAAACATACAACATACACACAATCTGTACATTTAAAACCACTACAACACTTCAAAAAGCTACAAAAACAAAACAAAACAAACCCAGGCTCCTCAGATATTGCCAAATGCCTGAGAGAAGAGGAAAGTCTTGACCTGGCACTGAAAAGATAACAATGTTGGCGCCAGGCGGGCCTCGTCAGGGAGAGCGTTCCACAATTGGGGGGCCAATTGAAAAGGATCCAAAGAGCACATTTGCGCTCCATCGAAAAGGTAAGGTGTTTTTTTTGTTGTTGTTGTTTTAAACGAAATCTGCCCCCCCCCCAATCCTGGGGATGGCGGACTTGCTTCCCCATTTCCCCTGATGGGCACGGAGCCACCCAGTGCAGCTCCGTGCCCATTTCTGGTGCCCGTTTACTCGCAAGTAAGCGGGCACCAGGCGCGACGAGCGGCCACACCTCCCACAGTCTCGAGACATTCCTGGGACAGTCGGAAGAATCGGGTTTTCCCATGAATTCTTTATCCCTGGGAAATCCCATGCCTGTCCCTGCCAACGGCCTGGGAGTCCCTGTGCGTCATTCGGACGCAAAGGGACCACTCGGGGACGATCTCACGACAAAAGACCGGTGTAGAAACGGCCTAGGCGAACAAGTTGCAGTTAAAGTACTTTTTTTTGTCTAGGTTCACAACCACAAGGTACTGTGAGACAGGATGCTTAAGGAGAAGTTAGAGTCTTTTCGAGTTTATCTGGAATAAGCTAATTCGGCAGTAATGGTGTTTGCAGGAGTTGGATTTAGAGCAAGGGGCTTAAATGAAGCTAGACCACCTCATAATGGCTTGTAGCATGGTTGATCCCAAGTATTGTATTGGAGAGCCAGTGTGGTGTAGTGGTTAGAATCTTGGACTGGGAGTCGGGAGATCTGGGTTCTAGTCCGCACTTGGCCATGGAAGCTCACTGGGTGACTTTGGGCCAGTTGCAGACTCTCAGCCCAACCTACTCCACAGGGCTGTTGTGAGGATAAAATGGAGAGAAGGAAGGTTATATACACCACCTTGGGTTTCTTGCAAGAGGAAAAAAGCAGGATAGAAATTATTAACCTGATGGATGAGGTTCCTACCTTCCCTCTCAACTTAGAAAATGCCTTCTTTTGGGCTTGTTCCTCCTTCAGCCCCTTTCAGTCCTCCTAGCCAGGGCTGGCACATATCCCAGGGGCTTTTGCAGCAGAAATCCTCATTTCCTCATTCCTTATGTCAGTACCCTTTCTGCAATTGGTCTCCTGAGATCACAATGGCCCAAGACATTTGCTGCCTGAAGCAAAAGACAAGATGGCATCCCTCCCATTCCATTTACAAAAGCCTACTGGACTGGCAGTTGAATCTTAATTCAACACTGACACATTTTCCATTGCATCTGAAGTCGACAGGCTCACATAAGAGACACAATCACAAAAGCCTCTCCTCCAGTACCTTGCTGCCATCTCCCAACATCTGACCCTGAGGCAACTGCTTCACTCTGGCTAATAGTAGGGCCAGCCCTGCCTGGGGGTTGTTGGCTCATGAGGGAAACACCCCACCTCTGAGCCCTTATGAATGCAGGAGGGGTTTTTTTTACATTTTTTTTACATTTTTTACATTTTTACATTTATTTTAGGGTTGTTATGCAAGATCGCATGTCCACTGTTGAGCCCAGTATAGCTGAATCCCCCTCTTGTTAATATCCTTGTCCATTTCATCCTTCACTTTAGAGATTCCCAAGCAAAACTCCCACCCCTACCCGGCATCAGATCACAAAATGGAAATAATGTTCTGAGCCCTTATAACTGTGGGAACACAAGTGCAACATTTATTTATTTATTTATTTATTCAGAACTCTTTAGCCAAGCATACTGATATTCTTCTTTTGTCAATCTCATTGTCAATTACATCCTCTTCCGGCTTCCCTTGCTAGCAAACACCTTTTTAAAAAAGCCTGCTTCCTGTTCTACTGAAGTAATAACACTGCCCTTAAAGTTCCTCCTCTACTGCAGCTGCCAACCGATTTTGCCCCCCCCTCCACTGCACTGATCTCCATTGCTAGCTGTCAGCTGTACATGAGGGTTACAGAGTTACTCAAAATTCAAGACAGAGTGGGTAGGGTGACCAGATAAAATCCAGGTCAGGGCTCATGTAACTTTAACAGTCGTAGAGAAAAGGGAATTTCAGCCAGTGTCATTTGTATGCAATTAGTTCCTGGTGAAATTCCCTCTTCATCACAACAGTTAAAGTTTCAGGGGCCCTGCCTTCTTTTGTATAGGGTCACTCTAGTATAGTGCATACACCTTTAACTGTTGTGATGAAGAGGGAATTTCACCAGGGACTAATTGCATACAAATGACACTGGCTGAAATTCCCTTTTCTCTACAACTCTTAAAGTTACATGAGCCCTGACCTGGATTTTATCTGGTCAGCCTAAGAGTGGGGGACTAAGTGAATAAAGATATGCACATTTCAAGGCAGACAAGTGAGGCGGGTTGCTAAAAATATGCAAAGGCCACGGCAGGGCAGTAAAACAGAGCGGGAAATTACACAAAATTCTTAGCAGTGCACATTTACTCCTGTGCACATGCAGAGGGCCTGGGGTGGGGAACTGTGAATTACTTTGGGACATTCACTGGTATCCTTTCCTCAGAGTTTCTATGAAAAAGTAAATTGAAAATCTATCCTGAGTGGAGGGTTCAGATGTCATGCTAAGCTACCTTGCAGCCACCCATGATAACAAACCACTGTGGTTAGCATGACATGTGAATCAGATCACTCGTTTCCTAAGCTGTTAGCTCAGCAATGTAGTGTGACACCAAGAATATAGAAAAGTGTTCCAGTAAGTGCAGAAACAATGACCGTGGGTGAAGGGAGGGGGTGGATATGGTAAGGGGCAGGGACAGGGGAGAGGCGATGGAGCTTTATAAAATTATATTTATTACATTTCTGTACTGTCCTTCAGCTGATGCTTTCTGGGTGATCTACAAGACAAAGCTTAAAACCATAAAATACAATAACATAGTAAAACACATTATAAAACCGTAAGTTTAAAACAGAATAAGACCAAATGAGTAAGTCAGCAGCAGTGCAAAGATCTAGGGCTTGTCTATACGCTCAATATACTCTATCGTGGCTGCGCAGTTGCGCTTCATTGTTTATACGATGCAGCCACCAACTCGCATCCACATCGTGCTATTCGCGGCGAAGCCAGTTTTTTTTCAATGTGTCATTTTACCGCAACTTTTTACATTGCACCGATGTTACCATGGTTGTTTGAACGTGTCAGTGGCTTCAGTTCGGATTAAGAGAGTGGGCATAGTCCAGGGTAGGTGTGGGAATATAGGGCAGGGGGTGGACTCAACGAGTGAACTACAACTCCCATCATCCCTGCTCATTGGCCATGCTGGCTGGATATGATGGAGTTGGTGTCCAACAATAATTTCCCCACACCTGCCCTACGGGTGCCCTTCTTGCCCTTCTTGAAGCAGCTTGTGTACTGGGGTGAAATCCCAGGGTTTAAGGAAGCTAAGGGATAGCAACAGGCCAAGTGGTAAAAGGAATACTGAGCAGGTGTAAAGTGATGCATGTTGGGGCAAAGGAAACACCCTACTTCAAGTATAACCTGATGGGATCTGAGCTGGCAGTGACTGAACAACAAAGCGATCTTGAGGTTGTGGTGAAAATCTCAATGAAAATGTCAACCCAGTGTGTGGCAGCTGTAAAGAAAGCAAACTCCATGTTAGGCATTTTTAAATTCCCCCCCCCCACACTTTTTATTGTGAATATAACAAAACAGAACAGAAAATAAATCATGAAAAAGAAAAAAATGGGGGGGGGCACATTATATATATATATAGGGATATCGTCATTTTTCCATTGAGTGTACTGTTTGTTTTTTAAAAAATGGGGGGAGAGTTAAGGTTTCAAGAAAAGCAGAGCAAATATCCATGTACTTATCCACTCACAAGTTGCGCCTATATAACACCCATTCAAATGTTGATAGGGTTATTAAGTCCACTGCATTATGGGGGGTGAGCATTTTTCCTTTCAACATGTTAATATAAGCCTTTTAGTTGTCGTAAGGGCTCTGAAGATCCATCTGCGCTGACCATGTGTTAACTTCCAAGAAGCCGGTAGGTAATTTAGGAGAGCATGTACATCATTCCATATTATAGATTGTTTCAGTACAAAGTTTATCCTCATTATAACCTCCTCCCAGGAAAAGGAATTGAGAGTAAAACTGCCAGTATCATACTGCCTTTATACAAATCTATGGTGTGACCACACTTAGAATACTGTGTACAGTTCTAGTCACCACACCTAAAAAAAGATACTATAGAGCTGGAAAACGAGCAGAAAAGGGCAACTAAAATTATTAAGGGGCTGGAGCATCTCCCCTATGAGGGAAGGTTACAACATCTGGGATTGTTTAGCTTGGAAAGAAGGAGGCTAATGGGAGACATGATAGACGTGTACAAAATTATGCATGGTGTGGAGAATGTGGATAGGGAGACACTTTTCTCCCTCTTTCAAAATACTAGAACCCGGGGTCATCCCATGAAGCTGATTGCTGGGAGATTCAGGATAAATAAAAGGAAGTACTTATTCACACAGCACATAGTTAATTTATGGAATTCATTACCACAAGATGTAGTGATGGCCATCAATTTGGATGGCTTTAAAAGGGGTTTGGATAAATTAATGGAGAAGACTATCAATGGCTACTAGCCCTGATGGTTATGTGCTACCTCCGAGGCAGCAACCTGGTTTGTACCTGTTGCTGGGGAACATGGGTGGGAGGGTTGCACCATGGGTGGGTTGCACCATGTCCTGTTTTGTTGGTTCCTGGTCAAGAGCTGATTGGCCACTATGTGAACAGAGTGCTAGACTAGATGGACCCATGGTCTGATCCAGCATGGCACTTCTTATGTTCTTCATAGCACAGTTGAAGCAATGAGAACCTGAGAACCTAAAGAATGTGGTTTGAAGAAAGGAGCAAAGACAACAGGAAACCTAACATAAGAGGAGCTAATGAGCAAGGGGACTTTGAAGAAACTTGTCTGACTTAAAGTGGGTGAACATCTGACACAGGTGAGGTACCTGAAACACTGCTCCTCCTAACCCTAGAGAAGTGGAAGATTTGCAGATTGTCATCTACGAGTGGGGTGGATTTGCAGCAGAAGGACATTATGAAAATTAAAAAAAATAGCTTCCCAAAATGCTTCTGTTTTAGCCATCTTAGAGGTTTGGAATGTGCAGAATAATATTTGTCATAAAGGCCATGAGAGATATATAGCTATGTCTCGTTGTCACCTCAATCTGATGGGACTAAGCATATGATAAACATTTGGAGTTATGTTATAATTACTAATGCTAGAGGAATAAGCAGGTCTGAATCATGCATCCCGTTTTCCATTGTTGACAAAAAGGACAATATTTCTGTACAGCATGGGTTTGTAGCTGTCTCTATTTATATCAAATGAGCCCTCGAGGAGGCTAAAATAATAACAAAGCAGAATAATTCATAAAAACAAACCAGATCGATAATTACAATGACCACCACTCAATACAAGGAGGAAAGCTTGGATCAATTTCTGAAGACTTTCCTAGAATGGAAGACCTTTTCTAGGCTTCTAAATTAAAGAGCTAGCCTGGTGATGTCTCTATGAAGGAAGTTCTACAACATAGGTGCAAATGTCTGCAGAAAGGAAGCCTCCATATGTACAACCTTACCTGCAAGTACTTCTTCATGGCAAATGTCTGTGATGAAGCCATGAATATCAGGGTGGGGCAAGAGAACATTCATGACTTCAGAGCACAACTAGTTCGTACAGCCTCACTTGTGTGTTGGTTCAATGCACGAATGTTGTTTCTGAGTAGAGCTTAGGACTGCTCATCATCATTAGGAGAAATAAAGTAATGGAAGTACTCTTTACAGAAGAATATGAGACTCTAAAACATTTGCTAATACGGACATTGACAGAACCTCTCTGGCCAGGGTAACTGAGTGATGGTCAATCTGAGAGCTTTTCTACACAAGGCTACATGGAGTGTTCCCTTTCTTGCTTTTGCGCTAAAATAATGTCTAGGCGGAACTGAGATATAGTGGGCAGTACAAATACACAAGTGAAAAAAGCAGTTTCTATTAAATACCGCATTTTCCCCACTCTAAAAAGAAACTGGAGGTTCTTGATGTTATCTAAAGAACCCATAAACAACCATGTGTAGGGAATGATGAGTGCATGATAAATGAAAAGCCCTGAAGCCATTCCATGTTCAGTTTCTTCCAGCATCACATCATTTCTTCTTGTGTTTGTTTAAGCTCCCACTCTTTGCTATTGGGAAGGTCTTTTATATGTTACAACTTCTGGCATTTCTGTTTTCCCTGTTGATGCAAAAAACAAACAGATGGACATACAACAACAATTTAAATAGCTAACTTCTGACAAATTTTCTGACATCAGTGGTATAATGTAGTTGGGTTTTAAGTTCTGGGTTTTGTCATGTATTATGGTGGTCTCTGAAACAGCATTTTGTCAGCATTAACTGTGAGAATCCTTTTCTGGTTAAAAGATACCAAAAATAAGAACTCAGTGATGGCCAATGCCATTTGATCATAAAGAGAAGGCTGATTCATAAAACTACTGATCCACGTAACCATGGTTATCACATAAATGACAGCCAGTATGGTATAATAACTTGGTGCTATACAGAAGTTTTCACAGACAAGTTTTCACAGAAATTTCTTACCATAAAAATGCGCATGGAACATGCCAATGGAAGGCAAGCTTATCAAGCAATAAGCGTATCAACTTGATACAACAAAAAGTGTGGATTGTGTCTGATTGTGCCTGGCTTTGAAAATGTGAATTTTTATATCCTTTGATCTTCTAAGCCTAATTGCTAGGGGTGGGGGCAGGGTGAGAGGGATTGCAGCTGTGGGTTTAACCATCCCTCTCCCCAGCTGTGCCCCCCAATTGTCCCCTGTCAATGCAGTTAGGCTTGGGGGGAAGTCCTCCTGCACTTTTGAATGTGTGGGTGTGTATGGAGGCCTGAGATTCAACACCCCTCTTTTAAAGTATTGCTCGATCTTTTTAGTTAGGTGGGATTTGGAAGAGTGGGGTTAAGAATCAAGGTTGTAAGATTTCTTTTCATTCTGATTGTAAGTGGTGGTTGTGTGTATAGTCTCAGAGCTTCTTTACATTGAGGGAAATCCCGTTGTTTATCCGGTGCCACTGTGCTTCCTGTTTCTTTGGCGGGATGGATCCAACCAACCACTAACGTTACTAACCTGAAAAATTAATTATTTGCATTTTTAAATAATCTTCACACACCCTCCCTTTCCCATAAGAGCTGAGTAACAAGACGTCTTTGAACTACTGTGCATCTCATGATGTATACATTTGCCAGTCTTCTGTTCCAAATCTTTGACTTCACACTTGGATCAACAATATTTTATGGAGAAGCCAGCAAAAACAAATACGTTCTAGCCTTGTCGTTTGCTGCCAATGGCACAGTATCTTCCACAGATTGTCAGCTATGTCCCTTGTGTGTCTGTGGGTGTCTGTATTGCTTGAAGTAACAGACAACATGGGAAGGCAAGAAGGGCTGTATTATTCATTACCCACTCACAGAGAGTGGCTACAAGATGTTTCTTTCACTGCCAGAAAAACTGGTCTTCATCCCATTCTTGCCTTGATCTCCTTCTGAAATTGACAGGTCTTGCTTGGGTTACTAAAAATTTTTATGATGGGCTTAAGTGGAAGACTAGGGCCAGATCTACACCAAGCAGGATATAACACTTTGAAAACTGTTTGAAAACAGTATATGGAGTGTGTCATGGGCCCTAACAGTTGTCAATACTGTTACAAACTGTTTTAAAGCAGTAGTGTAGTTCCTGCCTTAGATTCATTCACATGTACTTCTACATCACTTGATGGATCTATGCTTGATTAATGTATGTCTAGTGATGGGCAGTTAATTTGTGAACAGACCCCACTGAAAAGCATTGTGTTAAGGTGACGTGGAAGTCCTTTTAGTGGTGTTTGATTGTTTTGATGGCCCATTCACACCTGCAGACCGTCACTCAATGTGTTCACCGGGATTGGTTCACCATGCATGTCATCATGGTGATATGCATGGTGAACCAGGCCTGGGACTTCTGTGGGAAAGAACCTTGTGGGGCTAGCTTTTCACATTGCAGTTAGATGACATAGGAGATCCCTTTAAGGTAGCCCTGTGCCTGGAATTGCGTTTATTGAATACTTAATACATGTGATGTAACCACCATCTCCAAGCTAGGTGTATGAGTTGAGATGGGAAACAGACTTGAAGAATTTAGGCCTTGGTGATATCCTATGCGATAGCTTCCAGCATGCTACCCAAAGCATCTTAGAGAAAGATGTAAAATTATTTAGAGAAATAAAACATGTAAATGTGTTAAATAGAATTGTTTTAAATGTAGATAATTAACCATATCCAAAACTTCAATTGATGGACATTCCTATCTTCTATACTGTTCTCTGTCTAGACTCTTGCTTTTGAAAAAAGCCTAGAAGGAATGAGTTAACTGATCTTAGGCTATACTAGATACCTAAAGTTGTTGAACCACCAGTGCCTTGAATATAGGTGCCAGCGTGTGTAATTGAATTCTTAACAAAGCCATTTCAAGTGGCGAAATATTTAAAATAACAGTGGGCAGGGTGACTAATAAAGAGATGTGGGTCACCAAACATGCCCAAGGATGTTAGAGGAGCATGTCCTACAGCTTTAATGTGAAAATACATGACTAGCCGTCTTGCATGATATATGTGTTCCTGGATAGTTCCCTATCAGACTGCAAGTGCAGATAATAACCAATGCCAGTATTTATATGGCTTGGGCAGCTGTTAGGGTACATGAATTGCAGTAGGGCCCATCAAAGCAAGGCATGGCCCAGGCTTCCACAAACCATCTTCTCTTCCGGCACTTGGGAAACCAACAGAGGATGATCCTGGATATAAATGGCTGAAGGACAGATCTCTTGCATGAAGGATGGTGGTGCAGCATTTCAGGGTTTCTTGGCTGTGGGGGCGTGGAGCATTGTAAATCCTTTCATACAGGGGGTTCAACATTGTTAGAATATTTAACCCTGTAAAGATCTCCTTGTGCTTTCAAAACAAGTACATCAGGGAGCAAGACAGCTTAGAACTTCCTCCCTTACATGCTCATTTTATATGCACAGAGAGATGTGGCGGGAAAGGGGTGCATTTGAACATTTAATTCCCCTCGTCTGCTGAAGTGGTACAGTCTAGTAACCAATGCAACGTGGGAGGCTGATGAATTGTATAGCTTGGCCGATACCAAGAAAACATGCCCCAATTATTTTCAATGAGGTTGCATCATGACAGCAATGTATATATAGTGATGTATGTTTTTGTACCCTCTGCAAGGATTTCGGTCCGGAATAGAGTTTTATATACCTAAACAATGGGAAATGCAAGAAGAAAGAAAAGGAACTGACTCTGCGGGTCACAACGAATTCATTTGTGTAAGAAAAGCCTTCCTTTTCTCAAAATACATTGACAAGTGAGAATTTCTTGCTTTTGCAGGGGTGATTTTCATGTCCTCAAATGACACAGATTGATGAATTCAGAAGCCTTACTTTGTGGTTTTGGATTTCTTGTCACAGGTGCCTAAATTTTCTTTTGCCATGTCCAGCAAGCGACATAAATATGACACAAAATGTAGCAGATTAAGCTGTGGAAGAAAAGGGGTTGGCACTCTAAATGGAAATACAACAACTACAAATCCACAATGACTGGAAATTATAAACGGATCGTAATGATCAGTTACGTGGTATTGCCTGCACAGATATGTGACTCAAGAGCTGCAAGACATCTAGAGAGATAAAGTATGGATGCTACAGTGTCTGGAAGAACAAACAAGCCGATTGCAGAGCTAAGACCTGAATTAAAGAATTTTGAAAGACACAAGCCAGCTTCTGTGGCTGGATGACAACTGCATTTTCATTCTCTTGTCATTTTAAATGAAACCAGGTACAGTGTCCAAAGAGGTTTAATGGGAGGGCCCTTGTTCTCTTCAATTGACACTTTAGCACCAAACCTGTAGAGCTGGTCTGACAATGGCCAGGGATGATGGGACTTATAGTCCAAATTCTGGAGGGCAACAGGTTAGGGGGGCTATGGTGTGGCGTTGGATGAACTGCACTTAGCGCTGTACAGTTTGGTAAGATCGTTCCTCACAGTGGATTTAAATCTGTCTGTCTCCCCCTCTCAGTACTCCAGCACTAAAAATTAAATTAAAAGTGTGGCTGCCTGTGTTGGATCAACCTGAGTATTGCTAAAGGAGTTGAGAAAGAAGGAAGAAAGAGTAACTCAACAATGTTTGTAATGTTTTAATCTTTGAAAACTGCCCAGAGTGCTTTGGGTATGGAGCACTACAGAAATGATGATGATGATGATGATGATGATAATGATGATGATAATAATAATAATAATAATAATAATGATGTTTGGTAAGCACAGAATGCAGAACAACCACCATTACTGGTGTATCCAGATGAGACTTGTATTGGGCCATCAACTTGCCTCATTTACAAATTTTTTCCTGTGGGAGCGATGACGTCCCTTTCTTCTCATAGCTCTCCTGTGTTTGCCCGTTGCTTCTTTGGTCTTTTCTCTTACCGGACATGGGAGAGGGCTTTCTCTGTTGTAACACCCCGGTTGTAGAATACCCTTCCCTTGGAGGGTTGACTGACGCTGGCTTCATTTTGGCGCCAAGTTAAAACATGGCTCTTCATCATAGCATTTGAGGACTAAATTCTCCATGGTCACACATGGTTTTAATTGTTTTTAATTGTTTTTATGGCTTTAAAAAAATTCTACTGGTTTTAATTTGTTAACGATTTTATACTTTTTTAGCTGTGTATATTATTTATGTTTACATTGTTCTGATTTTATCTGTACCCCACCCTGATCCCAGTGATATAGGGTGGGATACCAATGTTTTCATAAAATAAATAACAAATAATGAATAAAATCCACTACAGACGAAAAGGCACAATAGTTGCACAATGCTTTTGCATGGTTAGTGCTACGACCCCTCCATCCAGAAGCACCCCCTGTGATATTTTTTTTTGTTCCACTGAGATTAAAAAATGAGAGAAACCCAGGAGTGTGCAAAGTAGGATAACCAGACATGACTTTTTTTAAGTACTTCGTTCTATGTATTTCTAAATACTTTAAAGCTATGTAAGTTTTACATGTCAGGGGAAACCTCTTGAAATGTATGTCGAACTGAGGTAAAATTGAGTTTAGGAATTGGCCCTTACAGACATATTCCTTCTGTGGAACCAGAAGAGCCTAACCATTCTGTGGGTACTGTCCAGTACAGGCAGGATTTAAGTCCAAGTCCAAAAAAGTTGTAGTGGGAAAGCTATGATGGATTCTGGGAGAATGGTTTCCAAAATGAATTTGTAAAGAGTTTCTGTTTTCCACTACCAGTCATTTGAACAGAGATGTAAACCATGGAAGCTTTCCCCAAGGAAATAAATGGCCGTGCAATAGAATAAGACAGTTCAAAGTGGAATGATTTTCAGCCTTTTTGGCCAAAAAAAGAACCCATTTCCTTCCTCGCCAGTCCCATTGATGACCCAGTGAGTTGTTTTGGTGCTATAGATTCTTTGAAGCCTCAATATAGACCTGATACAGTGCCCATTTTTGACGGCCATGAAGCTCATGAAGGCTCATGAAGCAATATGAGTAATTCTTCAGATCTAGCATATTGCTGTGACACATGACACTGTATGATGCAAATGAATACATTTAGCATTAACCTACTCTGTTGTAAATAATACCAACAAACTTGAAATCTTTGCCAATGGGAATTATTAATGAAACACTCTCTGTAGTCTGATTAACACTGTGTGAGGAAACCCAAATCATGCATAATGTAAAAAAAAAAAATCAACTGCTAACAGCAACACCACAAGAGATAATTTGAACATGAGGAGCTAATCTTTGAAGCAGTCCTTGATGAGATTCCACTTGACACAAACGTTTTCAAGACTGTACTGAGTTTTTTCCCCCCCTCATGATATCTGGTGGGCATGGATGATGACTCCATCTAAAGGGGGGGTGCTCTATAGAAACTTCTAATCCTGAAGTAAAAACAAAACAAAACAGTACAATGCACTATCTCAGAAGAAAGGAAAAAGAGGTAGAACTTCCATAGCCTTTGAAGACTCCAGTGTTTCCTTTTGACAGATGAAAGAAAATTGGATTGAGGTGAAAATAATTCCCTTTCATTTCATTTTTCCGTGGAGGAGGGGTTGAAAATTGCCTTTAAAGGCTAATTTTTACATAAGCAGAGCCATGTCATCTGCAAACATTTGAAGGAGACTAATTTAATTTTGTGCCAAATGAAAGTGCTTCTGTTGTTTACTCTTTAGGTACAATGAGGTCAGGTATTTGTGTAGAAGGAGAAGGGGGTTGACTCTCCAACACAGCTCCCAAGAGACAAAAACCTGGCTGAAATCCAGGGCTGTGTCCCATCACACAATAGCAGCAGGAATTTCATTTCGGCTTCTGTGGCAGACGCTGCTGGGCTGTAAGCAGAGAGAATAGTACCCCATAAGGCTTAGTGTGTGGATGCTAGAGATTATTACCTAGCAACCATACATTAAGCCACCACTGAACCTTAATGGACGCTGGCAGATGCAGCAATGTAGTGTTACTGGGATGACTTGATGAGGAAAAGAGAGATTGGTGTTTTCTGTAGTTTATTTTGATGACTAGCATAACGAGAGAGAGAGAGAGAGGGAGGGAGATTGGTCTTGGGAGTTTGGAGGCCTTGCTTAAAATCCCAATGCATAGAGAAGGACTTGGCCCTGTTGCTTTCTCTCAGCCATTGTGCCATTTGCAAAATGGGAAATACAGCTCCTATTTCATACTAATTTAATGCCAGTAGGATAGTGCTTGTGACTGTACAGAACATAAAAGGAAGATGGACTACAGTCCTGTTCAATTAAATGTCATTGGTCAAAATCTGGCACATACTTAGATCTGCTTAAACCCAATGATTTAAATAGCTTTACTTGTGTGCCAAACTAAGTGTTGAATATAGGCTTCAATGGACAGTAATAAGCCCAATGATGTACAGTAGAAGTGGTGTGGGCCACAGGCATCCCCCAAGAACCCAGGGGAAAAAGGAGGAATGTTCTTCAAGCAGGCTATATGGTTCCTGAGATGTGAAAGCCTGGAAAAAAAACTGGGAAAATTTGGGAAAAAATTGTTTTTTTTCCATTTTTCTGAAAATTTTCATTTTTTTTTTCTTGGGTTTTTTTTTCCCAGAAAAAAAATGGAATTTTTTTGGGGAAAAGGGGAAAATCGTTCCCCCCCCCTATTTTTTTCTGATTTTTTCCCCGGGCCTTCACATCTCTATATAAAAGTCCTAGAACATCCCTGAATCATATCAGGAAACAATGCTTGAAGGATCCCACCTGCTTTCTAAGATGCTCTAGGAACTGGGCTTCTATGGCAGGAACCATAGAGCCTGTTCATAGTGCATGTTTTCCTCCCCCACTCCCCTTTTGCTTTTCTGGAAAAGTTGCAGGTAACAGTGTGTGGCTTGCCAGGATCCTTCAGCAAGGGAGTAGAGGAGGGAGGAGGGCTCAGAATCAGGATTCTTGGATGGCTCTGATGAACTGAGATTTCTGGGAGTACTGTTGGTTTTATCTGATCAAAGCAAGTGTCAGGCTTCTAAAATTCTCTTGGGCAGGAGTCGGATCTGAATGAGTGGTGTGTGTTGTACGTGAGTTGTATGTCAATCCGTGCAGGTGTATGTGTATGCGTGCTTGTACACACATGTGCGGCCCTGCCACTCCAGCAGACACCTGATGTGGTCCATGGGGCCAAAAAGATTGGACTGACATAGAATCAACCATGGTCTTCTGGAAGCATTTGCTTATTTGGCTGTCGTTTAATGGCTTGAAGCAAGCATTAGGTGGTGCTGGTGGTGTCTGTGTGTGCGTGGGTGTTTGTTCAAGCTTTATTCTAAAGTTATATAAATGTTTTTATTCATATTTAATATTTTTTAAAATCTTCTGTAAAGAATTATTACGTGCCCCGAGCCTGTGAAGGAAATGTGCTTAGGACTAGGGTGGCAGTTTAGGTCCCCAAGCATGCTGGCTTAACTGAATTGTGGTCATGTCTGGATAGGCAGTGTTGAATGAAGTCTCCTTTCTCCTGTAGGCATAAGCTGGTGGAGGCTTCATCCAGCACTGTGGTTTTGTCAAGGTACACTTCAGCCCTGTTACGGCATACAGTTTGACAAATTGTATCATCAATGAAAGATGATACATAATAATCGGAGGCTAATGATTATGTCTCCACTATCTCTTTTCCCGCTCTGTATATGTTCAGCTAGTTCACACAGTCTTTTATTTCCCTGTGCAAAGCTGGCACCATAATATGAACTCTCTACACTCTCATGCTCTGTTCAGATGATTAGCTTCTCTATAATATGAAACTCTTGGCACTGAAGAAAAAAACAACTACCATCCTACATCAGTGGGGGGCATGTAGGTTCCTCTCTCGCAAAGCTTAACTGATATCTTCTAATATCTTCTGTATGTACTAGTGTAAAGTCTGTGTCGCCATAGGCACTAGTAGACTAAGAATGATTGGATGAAAATATATTTGGCCACTTCCCTTGCAACCGGAACAACTTTCAGGGGGCATTTCTTTTTTCCTTCTTCCCCTCCCTCTTCCTCTCTCAACTTTCCAATTATGTCCCACATCAGCTTCCCTTCAATGAGCACCCCAGTAATACAATCTCTTCCCACTACATTAAAGCATTCCTTCCACCCACCATAGCAAATGGGGTATATCTACATATGTACGTACCTACCTACCTACCTACCTACCTCTTATTCACCCACACAAATAGGATCTTCTAATCCTCCCTCCTTCCAATAAGAACACTCTCCCATTACATGAAAGCATAGGCACCCCCACTACTCCTCTGTTGCGGGGAAAGGATGTGTTCCAAGCTCCCACCCAAGAAGCCCCACCTTCACCTGAAAAACAAAAAGTGAGATGGAGAGGAGAGAAGAAAAAATGCCGCCTTTCTCTCATCTGCCCTGAGCCAGAGCCATCCAATATGGAGCTGGTCTTGCGCCCCCGTCCATTCCTGCCATGTTGCCTACTACCCCCTCTCTCACACAAACAGATACACACACGTACAAATACACAAGCCCATACATGTGCAGGGCATCATGGGAATCACTCTCTGATTCGTTCTGTTCAAAACAATACATTCCGAGGGGGGGGAGCATATCCATTGCCCCTAGCAACTGCCCCAAGGCCTAGCAGCATTCCATGAAGCCTGCCTGTGAAACAAAATGAATAAAAACAACCCCAAGCAGAAACAAACGAACAAACAAACAAAAAGGAAAACGGGGGGGATGCAGGTAATGGAGGTCGAAAACACATGATGTCAGATCAGGTGCCGCTTAGCACAGAGCAAATAAACCGGCACTGAACCGTAGAGCAACAGGAGACTGTTTGGCACAGAGCAAGCTCAACCTTTGCACTATTTCAAAGTTTCCCCCCAAAAAATTGCACATCTACACTGCTCAAGCTTCAGTTTTTTTAAAAAAAAAATGAGCAAAATCAGTCTGGTAGATCTCTAGTAATAAGGGGTAGACTAATGTATTTCAACATAGATGTATTGTTCCCCCATTCCAATATTTAGGTTACATTTAACAGAGCTAAATTTATATTTATCTTACCCTTCTTTGAAGCCTATGGCGTATCACTCCTCTCTTTCAGAACCTGAGCCTTTGAGCTTTCCTGCAGTCCCAACTAGTCACTCTGTTTCTTTCCATCTCTCCTCTCATGTTTGCTCATTCTTTACATAAAATGTCCTTCATGGACACTTTACATTGCCATCCAGCTAGACCACTGGTCTCCAACTAGCTGGCTAGGACTCCACTATTGGCTTCCAGCCTGACCTAAAGTGTGTTGTAGCACTATTGCTGAACAGTGAAATAGCAGCCATCATGCTCTTTGTGTTTACATTATTAACAGGAAGTCAAAGGGGTACAGATTTTTAAATTGAATATTCATCTCCTTTTTAACAAATTAATTAAATGTGCATATTACGAATTACCCAATATAGGAAATTTGTTGAGATAGTGAGGGAGGTGTAAGATAACTTACACTTTAAGCAACCACCACTCATGTTTAGAAAGAAAGGCCATCTTTAAAGTTTCTGTCCCTGTTACAGTAATACATCAAAGCCAAAGCCACCTCAAAAATATGCACTCTACATTAATGAAAACTGCCAAAGAAAGCAGCAGTTGATTATCTACTGATTAAACTTGCTTCAATGACAGTTATGACAAAATATGAGTCATTCTGTTCTCAGCCATAACGGACTAGATATGAGGGTAGGTTGCATGGAAAATTATCCCTTTTATAGACACACAGATAACACTTTTCCTTGTAGGAAATCAATGGCTTCTGGGTGGGAAATGGCAAATCCTTCGTTAGAGCAAATAAAGGATGTGTACAGACATAATAATTTGAGCGGAAAGCTGCTGTGGAAGCATATTTGCTGTGTATGGTTGTACAGACTTCTTCCTGGATTGTGCTCAGGGGAAACTATTTTTGAGTTTTTGCAGTAGAAGCCCACTGTGCATAGCACTGATTGATTGGAAACTGTGAAGTCACCAACCCTCTTCAAAACATTTTAAGGGTTTTGTTTAATGGTGGGTGGGATGACTTATTCAAAGAAATACAGAAAGTACATACAGTGCTTTAGAAATGAAAAGTGGGGTACAGCTGGCTTGAAGCATGAGTGGAGAGGCATTTGATTCACTTGCCAATTCTTCTGTCAAATGTGTTTCAAAGTCCACACTCAAACTTTGATGGGAGGGGGACACTTCATGCCCATACACACACACACACACACACACACACAAAGTGATTCTTGATTTGCATGTATGTCTGTATGCACCCATATCCCCCAATTTCACAGTTCATAAAGAAGAGAGAAAGTGGCAACCAGCACATATAATAAAGGAATGCAACAAGTTGTTGATAATAATTTATCATATTTATCCAGAGATTAAGAATGTTACAACTTCTCTGCTTTTTGGGGTGGGTGGGGTGGGGTGGGGTGGGGGTAATAGTATCGTCTTCATATTGTTGATGTAAAATGGAGGGAGAATGGCTTGTCCAAAGCAACCTAGTGAGTTCATGGCAGAGGTAAAATTCAAAGTGGGGTCTTCCATTTGTAACTCAGTCCCTGACTGCTATCATTCTGCACCACCTCTCATTGAGATGAGAACCCCTGAAGTGAGAGACAGCAGTAAAACTTTGTTTTGAATGGGGTCTGTCTTGTTTTCAGTACTCTTCCTTTGCTTAATTCCAGGAAGATGACAAATCTAATCCTTAAAAGACTGTCTAGGTATTTACAGTTTTAGCTGAATTTGCTGCTCTCCAGGGCAACCTCACTTTGCCTCGACTGCTGCTATGCACGAATCATGTTAGAACATAACCAGAGTGGAAAAAATAAGTTCTTCTCACCTTCTGGCCACCCTTCAGCTAACAGGGTTTTGTTTATTAGCATCAAAAGCAGATAGTCTCATCTCCTGTTTGGAGTCGGCTCCAGGAGAGAATTTTCACACATGGGCAAAATGCAACTCGAGCGGGGAACTCTGACTTGGCATTAATGGACTCTTGTTTTCTCTCTCTTGCTAGCAGTTAGGCCCATGTCCACTGAATGTACAGAAACCGCGGGTCAAGCTGACAACAGCTCTTTGCCTGAAAGCTGTTGACTGGAGAGGAAATGATAGAGCAACGTATTTTTCACTGCATCCTATATCTCCTCTTCAGCTCAGAGCATCCTCATCTCTGGGATACATTTAATTGTTCTAAATGTGCGATCATTGACACAAGACATTAATTCTTTTTGATCTGTACTAATGCTGGGGCTGAAACACCCGAGTGCTAGTTTTAATAAGCCCCTATTTGACAATGAGGGGATGTTTTTAACGAAGCTCCTCTCTTTTAATAGACTCTTCTTCAAATTGGGATTAATATAGCTCCCCTTTTGAAATTGAAGGCCAATTCACATGACACCCCCACACTGTATTTTGTTAAAACATTCTTATTTTTACCTACTGAATCAACCAATCATCTGAAGAGTATGGCATATATTTGGATAACTGGTTCAACAGTGATTTATTCATTTTTGTAGGAAACATCTCCAATAACTGGTTCACTACATGGATGTTAGAAGGAGCCGTCTTCTCCCATATATAATCCCCCAACACCTTAAAATTTGCAAAAGTTGCTCTATTTCATGCATCTTACTGGTTGGATATATGACTGGCAACAGTAAGGTCTTAAGCCTTTCTCAGTTGTGACCCTGTAGTATAGAATTCCCTCTTCAGTGTGGTCTACCTGGGTAATTCCCTCCATGTTTTTAGAAGCATTGTTAAAAAAAAACACCAACCCTTTAGTAAGGCTTTGGGGCTTTAGTAAGGTTTTTGAGTTTTCAGCCTGATTTGTTTTGGGAATTTTAAGGTGTTATGTGATGTCATACTTTCAAGTAACTGTGATGTAACTGTAACACTTTAGTTGTGATTCTTGTATTATAAACCTTCATTATAAAAATAAAATGATCCTGAATAACTCGTTTTGGTAAAAAAAATGTGCATTTTGTCTGGGTAGACAGAATACATTGGCATACATCAGACCAATGCTCCCCCTCCCAGGTGATGTGTCAGGATCAGGTCTGGTCTTCCTGGTGTGGATTCTGAATCAGACTTGGAGACTGAAGATCAAGACCAACCAAGCTTCAAGATGCTCCAGAGTCAGGGAGGAAAACTTCCCCAGAGCTTAGCAAACATGAGGCCCATGCTCAGAGATCATCTTCCCCTTTCTCACCCTCCCTGGGAACTCAGTCTTTGTCAGAGGTGGAGTGAGCATCAGAATCAATAGATCCCAAAGTCCGCCACAGGGTCAAACAGACAGAGTTGAGAGGAGATGGGAGGTGGTCCGCTAGACTAGCCACACAGCAGAGGTTACAAGTTGAAGACCCTCCCTGAAGGCGGGGTCTGGTAAAAACCTGTCAGGCAGGCAGAAAACTGTCTATTTAGTAGATGGGCAACTGCCTTGCTTTGTTAGGCTAATTAAGTTTAGAGAATAGCTCCTAGCATTCACACTCCCTTCAGGTGTGAAGAGGTATCTATTTACTGAATAAAGCTTTTTGTGGAATGCACAGCAGACCTCTTTATTGTCTAACATCTCAGTGGGAGGGCTTGGAATCATGACACCACGTGACCTTTTTTGTCATCCAAGTTGAATTTTATTCAGTTATACAGATTCATATTACTCAGGTATTTTTATACACATATGAAGGATGCCCAGAGATTCCCTCACACCCCCCTCAGTATTGCCTCTTGTGCATTTCATTTTATTTAACAACTGCATTTCACTTTTTCTTCCAGCAGGAAGCTGAAAGCAGCTGTGAATATCTTTCATACTAATACAACCTCTTGGGTTACATATTGATACTCCCATATTTCAAGAAGCGTCAAACTCAACTGTTGTGGCAACATTTGGGGATGAGGACTGGAGATATTCAACAACAGCATTCTTGAGAAATTGCCCATCTTGGGAAAAAAATAGTACTTTTCTCTTGCAGGTATGGATGGTAATCCTGTCCTTGCTTAGGCAGAGCATACCCAGGCTGAAACTGGTAATCACTGGCAACCACAGTCCATCAAACAGAGCAACAAACAAAAGAACTAAGTACTGCAACAAGCCTTGTTGCCCATTATGTCTGCATTTCTGCTCAAGAAATAATAATTTTTATAAATTTTATTTATCTGTTTGCGTAATTGACATCCCATGCTTTCAGCTTCCTACACTTATGTTCCTACTGTACCTAAAAGTAGTAAGAAACAAGGGAAGTACAATAATAAAATAGAAAATAATAAAATAAAGTATACAAACCAAGGGTGCTTCCAGATGGCAGGCTTCTAGCACTACCAATCAAAAGGTATTGTGCAACTTTTCCATCTCCCCCACCCACGTTACTGTGTGTGTGTGTGTGTGTGCGTGTGTGTGTGAAAAATGGAAACACAAGGGAGACTTACAAATTGAAGACAACAGGTACTTCCAGATGTGGCTTTTATTGTGCAATCGCGCTACCTCATTCACGGAATTTTCTCCACATCCAGATGTCATCTGCTTATAACCTCGTGTTTTCCCACCATTTTTATCTTTTTTCTTACCATAGATGGCAGACGAGCTACCCAGTGACAGCAAGTCCTTTAGCAGATGAGCTGGCCAGTGACAGCAACTCCATCTTGTCAGGGTTGGGGTTCAACCTACTGTTCCTCATCATTATTGGTCCCAAACACGAGATCAATGCTTCCACTACTCCTTAGGGCCAAAACTGGCACTACTTAAGCAACTATGTCAGCTTTTTTCCCCCCATTTTTACAGTAGGTGTAGAGGGCCCAAACCAAAAGAGGACTCTAGCATTAGGGGTAAGAGGATCTTAAGATCCAAACTGGGGGCCCTGTGCCTACTCTAGAGTAAAAATGTAAGACATACTTAGATGCTAGATACAGATTTAAAGTAATGCTTGTTTTGGCCCTGACTCAGCTGGAAAAGACAGATTGAGCTGTGTGTCATCAAAATATTGATTGATGCCTGTGGCGGAACAACCCTTTACTGGGGTATCCCACCTGACCAATCAAAACAGAGGTAAGTCCTCCCCTTAGACATTTTAAACAGCCTAAATCCTCCCTTCATAAGCCACTGTAACCAAGGCAACTACAACTGTTCCAGCCCTCCATACACAGCAACAAAGCTAGGCCTCTAGCTTCAGATACATTATAGCCTCAAGGGTCGCATTTGAACATCTCAAAACAAACAGTTGAAAATACACACTTTCTTCACAATGCCCATCTCCAAATCTGTACTCATTCAGTGGCTTCATATAAATGTTGAGGAACATGAGGGACAGGATGGATCCCTGAGGGAGCAGGTAATATAAATGCCATGGACCTGGAGTAAAGTTTCCTGATACCACCTTCTGGAATCAGATCTTCAAGTAGGAGTAGAACCACCAAACGACAGTGCCTCCAATCCTCAACCCAGAAAGCCTATCCAGAAGGTCAATCCACTCTGGTCAACTGTGGTAATAACAATACCTCACCACTGTTTTATCAATAACAATATTATGCCATCAGTGTATGTGACACTTTACTGAGTAACATAAGGAAGATAGATCTACCCTGTTAAGGTTACAATCTAAATTTACAAACACGTATATTATCAATGGCTCTTCCGCATGCACGTTCTTTAATGGGGAGCTACCAATAGTTTCAGATGTGATTCTTGAGACCATAATAAAAAATAAAAGAGGAAAATGCTGAGGATTACTATTTTAAGTTTCACCACATGCTGTGGAGGCAACACACATTTCTGTTTACATTTTAAAATGTAAATGAGAAAGCAGCCTGACTCTTCAGCAGTACAAATGACTGCTTTGGACTCTTTAAAGACTGTGTGCAAAGTTCTCTTCCCATGCATGCGTATAGCTTCACTGGATCATTGACTACTGAGGGCAAATGCAGCAGTTCAGTTTTAAATTTGGAAACCCATTAAGCATCCTTCCACATGGTAGCACTACAGAAGACAACTCTGGTGGTCCCCAAAGAACAAGAAAACTGAAAGGGTGTTCCTCAAGTCAACCAAATTTAAGAACCACTGTGATCTGTGTTATTTAGCAATCTTCCAATAATCCGAAAGAGCATCATGCACAAGATGGAGCAGAGCTGATCCCTGTTGCTCCAGAAGGCAGGACTAGAAGAAATGGTTTGACTTTGCTGAGGAGCAGATTTTGGCTAAACATTAGGAGAAACGTCGTAACAGTGAGGGCTGTTAGTAGAATAGACTGTCTTGGGAGGTGGAGGGTTCTCTTCACTGGAAAAGTTTAATCAGCAGCTGAATGGCCATCTCTCAGAGATGGTACAGATGCATGCTGCGCTGAGCAAGAGGTTGAACCAAATGACCTCCAAAGTCCCTTCCAACTCTATGATTTATATTGGGAAAATATTTGATGCCTTCTCCAGTTCTGATATTTATGTCCAATCTCACCCCATGGTCTGAGAGAGAACAAGCCATCTATGAAAAGGGACATTCTTAAAAACCCAATCTAGTTCTTAATAGTGAAGAGTGTTAACTTCTTCAACCATAAGCCTATTCTGACCCGTCACTGCATGTTACCAATTTTTCTTCTCCACACTTCTTTTGGGAATATAGCTGCTTCCAGTCATTGCTGCAGGCCAATGTGACATGGTATGTAAAAACTTCACGGTCCCATGAATAAATTACTTCTCATACCAACGTATGTATCCGAAAAAGATTGTTATAAAACTAAATTACTGCCACCCCTGAGCAATGCTAAAAGTGAATATTTTATACAGGGCTTGGCTAAAGGAATCAATCCCCTGTTTAGCATCATGGAAACCTATATGAGCTGTCACTTCCCCCCCTCCTTCATCTCTAAATTCCAAGTTAGGCTATTAACCAATTGTGAAGAGTAGCCAGAGGCATAGTAAAGGTCTTTGAATTCAAGAATAGCATTTGAGCTGAGTAATTTATGAGCTACTCCAACCCTTGCTGGAGTATTGAAACTCTTTCTGTCAGCTTTTACTGTGAATGTTCATGACCTGGACCTTTCCATGGGAATCTTCTCAGTGGTCTCAGCAGGATTTTATTAGCTGCTCTGTGGCCATGGCTTTTGGAGTGGCTTACAAGAAGAAGAAAAAATAAACATATAAAAAATATACAACAAAAACAAAAATGACAGCAGACAGTTAAAATCCAATATGCCTGGGCAAATAAAACGTTTTTCACTAACAAACAAAGCCATCCCCAGTCTTCTCAGTACGAAGAATAATATTTTCAATAGAGACAATTGAAAACTGTGCTAGGAGTAGGACCACAACTTTGAAGAAACAATGTTGGCATTAATATTATTATTTACATTTGTAGGCTAATAAAGACACTCTGTGCATCTAATGAACATAACATCATAGGATCAATCATCAATCATGTGGTCCTGGAAGGATGTTCCAGGGGTCATGGGATGTTTTGGACTTCCCCTTCTGAGGGGAAAAAAGAAAAGTCTCACCTTAGAGTTCCAGTCACATAACCTCCAAGTCTGACCAGGAGTGGGAGATCCAACCTCATAACCTCATTTCTTGGATTTGCCCCCAAAGTTATAGCTGTGTTTATGTCCTCAGGGGCAGGGGGGAAATCTGTACCATGTGATGGTCCCTGGGACACCTTCCAGGGACCATAGGATTGTGCTCTTAATGTCTGTTAGCTATGACAGCTAAATGGAATTTTCAAGTCCAAAAGCAGAATATCAGATGCTGAGAACAAACAACACAGCAAAGCAAAACCTTGTCCCACTGTCTGGTTGCTGGGCTAGATGGACCTTGGTTTGGTCCAGCAAGGTGATTGTTAAATTCAACACCTAAAACCAACCTGACACTATATTCTTAACTGAAATGATGTTGTTCCTTGCTTAGTAGATCCTACACACAATTCAAGTTTCTGGGTATCGAAAGCCTTATATTGCTGTACTGCTTGTCTATTTTAAGAGCAATAAGACCAACCCTTAAGCAATATAAGTGATACATGAGCAATATACATACTTAGCAGTTTTGGGAATGTTGTACACCGAATGTATCACTGGCTGTAGCTGAAATATTAACGGAAAGCTGGATTAAAAGAATCTGTTTAGCAGGTTGCTAAGAATCTGGCAAAAAGGTTTGGTTTGAGTTCAATGCCAATGAGCTAGCCTGAACATTTTGTTTTTGGAGTCACAGACTGGCCAGAATGACAGGGCATTAAAGGGGAGAGAATCAGAATCAGGCATGTCTTCACTTGCAATAGCTATTGAGTTGCTAGGACATTCTTTCACTGTTCAACACTCTGAGAAAACCAATATCTATGCACATCTGCTCATTCTCTGTGTTAAGAAATGAATACCCAGATAAACTAATTAACATCAGTCCTGAACTAAAATTGAGTTGTTGTTTTTTTAAAAAATCTCTCTAACACTATTGGCCAGTTAGGATTTGATGTAGATTGCTATTTATTTCTTACACTTGTCTCCTGTCCTTAACCCAAACTGTTCAGGACTGAAAGTTTGCATAACTGTTTCCCCCACTTTACCTTACAATAAGCCTGGGAGATAGGCCATCAAGTCCAAGCCACCAACCCCCGCTCAATGCAGAAAATCTAGAGCTAGAGCATTTCTAAAAAAAAATAAAAAAAATAAGCCTATCTAAGTGAGGGTGACCTGCACCGAAGAAGAGTCCACTTCCCCCTCCAGATAATTGGTTCCATTGTTGAACTGCTCTTACCATCAAGACTTTTCTCCTAATGTTCAACTGAAATCTACTCAATTGTAACTTAAACTGATTTGATCTAATTCTGCCTTCTGGGACAAGTCTTTGTTGTATTTGGAGAGCGCTTTCAAGCCCTACCTCTCCTCTTCTCTAGACTAAACATACACAATTCCTTCAACCTTTCTTCATAAGATTTGCTTTTTTATCCCACCTTGATTGCTTTCCTCTGAAGCCATTCAAACGTGTCCATCGCCTTCCTAAAGTGCAGTGCCCAGAAGGGGACACAGTACTCCACATGAGGGCAAAGTAGTCCAGAATAAAGGGGAACCATTGCTTTTCACGTCTTGGAAGTGAGAGTTCTATTAATGCAGCCGCATCACACTGCTGACTGCAACAGCTTGCGATCAATACCAATCCCAAGAATTCTTTTCAAATGTACTGCTCCCAAACCCAATATTCCCCATCCTATACTTGTGCATTTTTTTTTTAAAAAATGCCTAAATGCAGAACTTCACATTTGTGTCTGTGGAATTTAATTTTGTTAATTTCCACATGGTTCTCCATTCTATCAATGTGATTTTAAATTTTATTTCCATCTTCTCAGATGTCAGCTTTCGCTCCCAGTTTTGTGTCATCCGTATATTTGATAGGGACTCACTTCACCCCTTCCTGTAAGTAACTGATTAAAATGTTGAAGTATATTGAGCCCAGAACAGAGCCTTATGGCAGCCCACCCAAAACCTCCCTCCAGTTCATGAGGAACCACTGATGGATATTTTTAAAGTATGGTTTTCTAACTAGCTGTGAATCCACCCAGCCCACCTTGAACAAACTTCCTAAGCAAAATACCAGGGGGGACTTCGCCAAATGTTTTGCTGAAATCAAAATAGGTTATACCGACAGCATTCACACAATCCACTGCTCAAAAAATGAGATACAACTAGATTAGCAGGATTTATTCTTGACAAATCCATGATGACTTCTACTAGTTGTTATCAAGATGTTTATAAATTGACCCTTTATCCCCTATTCTGGCAACACACCTGGTATTAGTAAGACTCACTGGTCTGTAATTTCCCAAATATCAGATTCACACACACACACACCTTTTTTGGCAGGGGGGGGGGAGAGAGATTGGGACATCATTTGCCTATCTTCAGCCTTTTTTGTCCCCAAAGATGGTAGATGGTACACCAGCAAATTCCTTTAGTATCCTAGTGTTGGCAATTCATCTCTACATGAACTCATTTAAAGCATTTTGTGGCCACTCCTTTGATTGCAGTCTAACTGCCATCTTGACTCCTTGCCAGCCATGCAATGTATGCAAAGTTGCCCACAATTCCTCTTTTGGGTGAAGACAAAGGCAAAATATGAGTTGAGCATAACTGTTATGGAGCTAGACCACTTCCTGCTTGGGATTTATGCAACACAATGGAGCTTTGGTGAGGAATGCAAAACTTCTTGCACTTTCAGAAGATAAATTATCCCACTGGCCAACCATCAGCCAATCTTGAATGCTGACTAATGCCATCAGCTTTCTGATTACATTTTGAGGAATTGCCGCAGGTAGAGAAGGTACAACCAAGAGATACCAAGTAATGAGGGCAACTGCAGACAATGAAGTGGGCACCATTACTTCGAAGAATGTGACAATAAAGTATAAATCCACAAGGTTTAATATATTTCATTCACTGTCATCCAAAAACTCCCATCATGAAACATCAAATATGCAAAACCATATAAAAAAACAATTTTTTTCTTTCTAAAAATATTGCTTAGAATATGCTGGCATTTTTATTTTGGTGTTACAGCAGCAAAAAGAAGATTGCAATTGTTTTAGTATCTTATTTATCTGTCTATTATATTTCAACTCCACCCTCCAATGTTAAATCCAGATGCCTGCTATATCTGTCTATGCTACACACTGGACAATCTATTCTTCCTCCTTTCCTCTAAATAATTTCCCCCCTGTGCTATTTTCCCCTGAGATATAAAACAGAAATCTACTTCCTATTTGCTTAGATACTCAAGTTTTCAAATACACTTTTGAAAACTACTGAAAACCTAGAGCATTATTTAGGTTAGGGGCAATATGTTGCAGAGACCCACCCTGGCAGAAGTATCTTTCAGGTCATCAACCAGTCAGCAAAACCATGTTATTTCAGCTAAACAATATCAGAAGCTGGACAGTTTCTTCCAGGAGTTGCCTCTGACCTGCCAGAGTCTGAGTAGGCTCCACCAAGATCCATCAGACTCCATCTTAGCTCTTCCTTTGCTCTCCTAGATTCCTTCAGGCTCTGCCCCACATCTATTGTGTTTGGACATGACTGCACTGTAGCCTAGTTCCATCTTCGATCTCCTCCCAAGGAAGCATGTGGTTTTTTTAAATCAAAAGTTGGCAACCTTATGTTTCTGGGACAGGGTACCCATTATCCTGCCACCTGTTTGAAACCCAGTGACTTTGATCCATAGAACACAGGAGTGCTACTGAAGATCAAAACCACCCCTCTGATTAGCCCAAACTCTACATCTGGCTACATTTCACCAGGAACTAATTGCATACAAATGACACTGGCTAAAATTCCCTTTTCTCTACAACTGTTAAAGTTACATGAGCCCTGACCTGGATTTTATCTGGTCACCCTAAGCTACATGTTGCGTTGAAGACTCGCTTCTGGGGTGCTTGTAACAGAACATTTCGCGTTGCAATTCCCGCCTTCTGGGTACATGAGCCAGGGGTACATGAGGCAGATATCTTCCGTTTTGATGTTTAGAAATCTGCTCAAGACCTACCTCTTCATGCAGGCTTTCCCTGACGAGTGACCCAGCCAGTAGAGATAGTCGACCAGCAATTATTGTGTTGCACTTTTATTGTTATATCTTATGCTTTTATCATTTCTGTTAACTGCTTTGATAGTTCACTGGAAAGCAATATATAAATGTATATAATAAATAAATAAATAGGGGCATCTTTCTTTCTTTCTTACTCTAAAGTAAGTGCAGAATGGGGACCCTTGTATGTGGGGTAACCCTTTGCCCTCCACTGTGGCCCCAATCTGGATTGGGGGCCCAGCACCTGTAATTTTCATCACCAAAAATTGATCCATTTGAAACACATAAAAGCGCCTCCAATGATTCTCTTGGTAGATGCAGGTTTTTGGTAGGAGGTGGTTCCTCATATATCCAGATCCCAAACTGTAAAGGGCTTAAAAGGTTATCACCAGCACTTTGAATCGGATCCAGAATAGGATCGAACATTATGCATCGCTTTCAATAAGGAAGTTACATGCTCCCACTTGCTCCCAATAAACAAGCTGCTTCTCCCAATAAGCAGCCTAGCTGACACATTCTGAACAAACTGAAGTTTCCAGACACTTTTTAAACATAATTAGCTTGGCATTGGCACTTGTCCATGGATGGAAAAACCCAGCTCATCTCATGATTTGTGACCAGTGCTTAACCATGATTTAACTAGCCGAGATGTAACAATTAACCAGGATTAAGGAAAATAAATCATGATAGTTCTTAGTGGCCTGTTTCGGACGACATGATAACCAACGGGGGGGGGGGGGAGACAATCATCCGTTGTGTTGCTGATCGGAGGAGGGAAGAGGCAACAGACAGTAAGTTATTGGCAGCATTCGGACAACACGATAATCAACACAACTGACGATTGTTCCCCCCCCCTTCCGTTGATTATCATGTCAACCGAAACAGGCCTATGTGTTGGATCCAGGTTTAGGCTGAGCTAGTGAAATTAGGCCTCCCTGCCTCCTCCTCCCAACATCCCCTGGAAAAAACTACACAGAGGGTTGGGGGGGACAATGCTGAATGGGGTGAGCTGTGGTGCAAGGGGAGGGGGGAATCCCCCAAAATCAGACAGAAGCACCTTTTGTGAATAGAGCCCTTCTGGGCACATAAGGCAGATCCTTGATTCAGTTCTACATCTGTATAAGATTTCTAGCTCAGAGCCCCACTTTCCCTCATCTGTAATGTGAAACACTGGCCTACCTTGCAGAGCTACCGAAAGGGTTGCTGAGATTATGTAATTCTGAATAGCGAGTAACTTCTGGTCCTCCAGATGTTTTAATTTACAACTAGCCCTAGCCAGCATAGGTAGTGGTGAAGGATCCTGGGAATTGTAGGCACAAATATCCAGAGGGTCACAAATTGCACACCCCTGGGCTATAGAAATGCTAAAGAGTGTTATGCTAAATCCAGCTGCCATTCGGACATGATTAGTAGTCTTTGTGATTTCAGTTGGTACTTGCTGTGAATGAAGGTGGTGTCCTGCAGTGATTAAAATAATAAAGAGCACACTGAAAGTGGAACAAAAGAAGTGAGAACACAGGTAGAGGGAAGCCAATTTACCTTTCAGGTAAATGATCATCCTTAAGTGTGCAATCAGGTCAGAGGAAACTGTTGACTTAAAACAATAATTTGCCTTTTAGGAGTTGGCTTTTGTGATTTGGCAATTAATTAGCAGAGGGTTCGTCAGCATTAAGGTTATGCCAAATTGCAAAATATATGGTCTTGACCTTAGCTAGAGGCTCTATCACTCTACTGTGCTTTTGATATACGGTTTAACAAGCAGTTTGGGAATACTCCCTACGTGTTGGGTGGAGGTGAAGGTGGGGGAGACCTTTCTTGGCTTGTCTTCAGACCAGGAATGGAAGCATCCATTCTACTCCTGTAGGTCTGAAGTAGGATTAATTGATTGGTCTCCTATGAACCTGAAAGCCATTAGGAGTATGACGGATGAAAAGCAATTCAAACGGCTTTATTACCATTTTCTAGTAAAGTACCAGTTTTAGACTCTAGGCCTACTGTGCAACAGCAGGTTTCCAGATATTGGCTGTGCTGTCTTGTGCTTCTGGAAGAAAGGAAATGACTGGTTCCTAAAAGCAGAAACAGCTGCTTGGATCAGAAGCAGACATGCCTGTTGGCTGGCTTGAGCCCAGCAAATGCAGGGCTGGGAAATAGCTCACAAGATCCGTTTAGACTCACCGGTTGGTGGCACCACAGAGCTGACCAGGGGGCACCATTTACGCATGCAGAGGGAGGGAGGCAGGTAAACCTCACACGGTATTTCCAATCACACTTGTGTGGCTTGCACAAAGATTGAGTGTGACTTTGAAAGACAGGAAGGAAGGAAGGAAGGAAGGAAGGAAGGAGCACTACTCTGTGGAAAGAAACAGACCCACTATGGTGAGGGAAGGAGCTTGTAAGTACTCTGGGCAGGGCACAATAGTTTCGTGGACAACTTTGGGGTGGACACACACTGGCCTAGGATTCCCCAGCTGAGCTATGGGCTGTTTTGGAAATGGGGCGGCCGCGGCAGGTCAAAGTAGTAGGATGATTCTACAGGATGTGAAGCAAAACGAAAGAGAACATCCCAATGTGCTTCAGAGTAACCTTGAACACAAAATCTCCCCAACTGTGTTTGGTGCCCCCAAAGGCTCTTCTAGGGTGGCCAGTTATGAATTGCCCAAAACGAGGACCCCAAAAAGGACAAAAGGGATGCATAAATTTGCATCACATTTGCATATGGTAATTTATAGCTATACATGCAAATTTAGACAGGGTTGTTATAATTTAACTAGAAATACCCTAAGCAGCATACATGGTTCTCTCCATAGCACCCACCCCTATACCAACCCAGCATTCCTAGGGAATGCTGAAAATTATAGGACTTTTTTTTCTGTCTAAACACATGCATTGGACTGCATCCTAAGTGGGGATTTGAACTTCGGTTTCTGCAGTCCTAGGGTGATTCCAGATGAGGCTTTTGTTGTGCAATTGCCACTGGCTCATTTGTGGAATTTTACAGGGGGTCCAGGCATTGCCACCTTCCATTTGTAACCCTCCTGGTTTTACCCAGCGCTTCTTCCATCTTTTTACTTGCCAGGGAATATCCATTTAACTAGGGAGAGACAGGATAGCTGTGCAATGCTTTCTGATGATTAGCAGCACTGGGAGCATCTGGAAGGACCCCTGGTCCAACGATTCTAGCCACTGGCTCTCCACCAAGCTGGCTAGAACAGTTACTGGGGCCTCCTCCACACGAGACGTTTAATGAGCCTTAGAGGCTCATTATAAATTTTACCTCCACACCAGCGGAGCGCAAAACGGGCGTACAGGCGCGTTATTTCCCCGATAATGCGCATTTTCGAATGCGCGTTAAATAGCGACTTTTATTTTTCTCCGGCCGTTAAAGCGCATTATCGCGGTGTGAACAAGCGATTATGCGCGTTAACGTCTTCTAAAGCGCTTTTTGGACATGAATTAATGCGCTTCGCCGCCTCTCGCCGCCTCCCGTGCAGAGGGATTAGGCGTAAATGCGCCTCCGCGATAATGCGCATAATCCCGGAACCGGGCGCAAAAGCGCATCCTTGTGGAGGGGGCCTAGGAAAACATTCAAAAAGTTGGGAGAAAGTCCAGGGAGCTCTTCCTTACAGCAGCCCTAGAATCCATGCAAAAAAACTGTCAAACTCAGAATGCTTCCAAAATGTAAGGCTAGGCCGTATTATCCAAGTGTCTTTGCATAGCACCTTTGGCATGTTCTTTTTAGAGGGGAGGATGACTCTATGGCTGGGACCTCTATTGAAGTGATTATAGTCCTTCCATTACCACCGGCTATTATCATCTGGAAATGAAATTGTGAGTGCTTGATTTTACGTTAATATCTACTGAAATCGAAGGCAGCTGATAAAATAAGTTCAGAAGCACTTAAGAGGTTAAATAACAGCTGGAAGTGTTTTATGTATGGCAAAATGTCCAAAACCTAACAGCTCCAACCAGAATGAAGGGAAAACCTGGACTCTGGAAGCCAACGAAAAGCCCTCCACGTGCCTGGAGATGAAATTCCAAAGTCATGAAACCAAAGATCCTTGAGGAAAATATTTAATAAGGGGGAAAAAATGAGGTGGCAAAAAAGAAATAGTTTGAGGAAATCAGAGGCATTTTTAACTAAATGGAAAGCTTAATTTGAGACAATGCTTAAGCTAGCTCAGGTCTGGAAACATGTGGAATAAAGAATGCCTTTAACAATGTGCAGAGTGCCTTTCCTTTATAGGCTATGCACAACCAGTCCCCATATTTGTGGGATTATGGGAAAGGATGCTTGTTACAAAGTTGTGCCTTCAATGACAGGACCTGGCATAATGTAATCTTTTGTAGAGGTTTCTTGTATGCAACAAATAGAATCCACCTGGACTGAAAAGCAAAGTTTGGGCCCTTTATTGAAATAAGATTGTCATCACACAGACTTTTAATCTCAGTTGATTGAAATAGGCTGCCTTGAAATAGGCCAGATAGTATCGAGGTAGACAAAAGTAATCAACATAACTACAAAAGCGTAATAATAGATAGTACTATTCCACTGTTATGAAATTGAAGGAGAAAGATGAAAGGAAACCAAAGCAGCCAAATTTGAGAATAGAAACAAAACTCGTCTGGAAGAAAAAATGGTAGAAGTGTTGCCACTTGCCAGTTACTTTTGCTCCAGTTCAAAAGTGACCATACATGGCATGTGATATAAGATACTGGTTGAGTATTTAAAGACAACGATTTTCCAAACATTTTATCGAATGTCTGTGCTGGACGGGTGGTAAAATCCTCCTTATCCCTTGGGTAGGATGATTAGGAAAGCTCAGACAGATGACCCTCTTATCACATATTTTACTATAAATTGCACCAGATATATGGCTCAATCCTGTTTTACCACATCACAAATTACTAAACTGCCCTAGGATGACAGACGTCACTCTCCACAGAGGGCTTATTGCCTGGACATCCACACAGGTGCCTTTTTGAGATGCTGAAGGAAGTGAGAGGTAACCCCCATGCTTTTCCACTGCTTCTCACCACACAAAATCCATCTTCTGATTGGTAACATTATAAGATCTCTGGAAGCACCCCATGTCCCAGTGTTTACCTTTGCTTTCACTGACTGAAATGGCCTTCTATCAGTAAACTGATGATCTTGCCAATTCATTTACCAATTCAACTTGCTCCGTGCTTTAACCCCCAATGCTTTCCCTCTTTGAGACGGTGGATTTATTCCCTCCACCAGCACCTGAACAGACTGAATTTGCGCGATTTTACTTCTGAACCCACAAATGATTTTTATATTCCTATAACATTAGCATTTAAAGAGCAAGAGAGGCCAGATCTGCACCAAGCAGAATATAGCACTATGAAAGTGGTATGAAAGCGGTATATGGAGGCAGGATCTACACTCCTGCTTTATTGTGGTATTGAAGGGCACTGACAACTGTTGGGGCCCATGACACATGTCATATACCGCTTTCATACCACTTTCATAGTGTTATATCCTGCTTGGTGTGGATGTGTCAATGGGCCCCATCAGTTGCTAGTGCACTTCAATACCACTATAAAGCAGGAGTGTAGATCCTTCCAGGGAGAGAGAAAGAGAGAGAGAGTCCAACAAAATGGCTGAGTGATGTTAGGTAAGTTGGGATCTTGCAAGGTCAGAAATAACTCCAGAAAGAAAGGAAGACAATTAAAATCAGTGTTTAATATGCAAGAAAAACAAAAACACTCAAAAGTTGGGAGCTGATGGCTACTTGGTTGGTAACCAGCATCCCTGCGGAAGAACCTGGTAGGTTGTGGAGAGGGAAGTCTAGGATCCAGCCTTCTCCTGAGTATTTGTTGTGGGAATGGGATGGTTCTTTCGCATGGAATACAAAAAGTGTCTGTGGAGTTGGCTGAGGATAGGAGATCTCCAGCCCAACAGCCATTGGCTGTGGCAGCAAGGGGGAGGGCACAAAGCATGCAGCTGCAGTGGTGGCAGAGTGAAATGACTTTGACTACTATCTCCCATTTTCCGTTGGAGAACAGCAAGACAGGAAGGGGCTCAGAATCCTCACTAGGGCCCCCTCCACAAGGATGCGCTTTTGCGCCCGGTTCCGCGATTATGCGCATTATCGCGGAGGCGCTTTTACTCCTAATCCCTCTGCACCGGAGGCGGCGAGAGGCGGTGAAGCACATTAATTCATGTCCAAAAAGCTCTTTACAAGCAGTTAATGCGCGTAATCGCTTGTTCACATCGCGAAAATGCGCTTTAACGGCCGGAGCAAAATAAAAGTCGCTATTTAACGCGCGTTCGAAAATGCGCATTATCGGGGAGATAACGCGCCTGTACGCCCGTTTTGCGCTCCGTGCTTGTGGAGGTAAATTTTTTAATGAGCCTTCAAGGCTCATTAAACGTCTCGTGTGGAGGAGGCCAATGACTGAACACTCCCAGACAAGGCTGTTCTTGAATAGTCACCCTGCCTCAAACGCGACTTTATGAGGTGGAGGCAGGGTTCAGACATCATAACCTTTCAGTTGCAATCCTCCCATGTTCTCCCAATGTTTCGTCCATCTTTTTTTTTTCTTACCCCACAAAACCAATTGAGAGAAATATGTGATAGCTCTAGGAGCTGTCCATCTAGAAGCATCCTCGGTCAATGCGAGCTTTTCTACACGAGGCTGTTGATCTGCTGTATCTACTTTCAGTTTCATTGCAGATTTTAGATCCGAGCACCACATGAGAAGCATCTCCTTTCCTGCTTTTCTGTTACATCACCTCTAGGTGGCACTGTGGTATAGCAGAATAGAACAAATACACAAGAGGAAATTGTGCTTTCTTTCGCTTTTACAATTAAATGCCACATTTCCCATGCTCTAAAAAAACCAAAAAAACCGACCTCACTGAAAGTGCTGGTTGGACACAAACAAACTGTAGAGTCACAACATCATGTAATGATCCAGGAAACAACCTTGAGTAGGAATAACAAACATACAACAAATGCCTCATATAGAAAAGCCCTGAATGAAAAACTTTGCCACAAGAACAACAAAATAGTGAAGCATTTGCCCTGAATAATTGTAGAAAGTTTTGTGCCTCTATAATGAGGTGTTTCATGTAACACCTACTTTCTGTAACTGAATCAAGGCAGAAAGTAGAATTCTAATCAAGAACAGCCGGTAGCAGAAAAAGTCACAGATGTGAGAAATGGTGCCTTGTTTACAGTAGTGCTGGGACAGAGTTCCAAGATCCAGTTAAGATCCATTGTAAAAGCAAGGCCAGTATACTGTCCAAAGTCAAACACAAAGAAATCCAGAGACAACCAAGTAAACTGAAGACAACGATCAAGATACTCCAACCACCTAGGATCTCCAACTGAAAGCTTTTAAGCCTGAGCTTTCTGAGCCCCACCCATAGCAGAGCTGCAGGCCATTAGTGTCACCTGAGGAAAGATCTACACATGAGCAAAGACTTGCTCATGAATATACCTTTACTCATGAGGAGTCCCTATTTCTCAGGAGGACACTTCTGCATCTGGCACCTCACAAAGCCTAGACCATTAGACTCCTGCACTCGCTGGAGGGAGGTGGTTGATTAGCATCTGCCTCTTAGTTTGGGAGTGGGCTAACTACATTGTGAGGGTTAGGGTTGACAGCTGTCCTCCAATGGCCCAGGATGCCCTTGATCCTCTTCAAGGCCCCCAAACTCAGGCAGCTCCTCTATGGCCTGTTTCGGATGACACGGTAATCAACGGAGTGGGGGGACAATCGTCCGTTGTGTTGCTGATCGGCAGTATTCGGACGACATTTTAGGCAATGGAGGAGAGAAGAGGCAATGGACAGTAAGTTATTGGCAGCATTCAGACAACACGATAACCAACACAACGGACTATTGTACCCCCCCACCCCCCGTTGTCCGAATGCTGCCAGCGATCTAGATGGAGAGGCGGGTAAGAAATAAATCGTTATTATTATTATTATTATTATTATTATTATTAAGTCCTCCAGAAGGGGTATGATGCATGGGCTGTACCAGTTACTCATGCTGTGCCGAAAATGTTGATTGTTCCATTTTTGGCACGGGGGGGGGGGATAATATCTCTGACAAAAGAAACTGTGAGAGGTGAAAATTTCAGAGCATTTTTTCCTTGGGGAGGAGGCAGGGTTTCCACATACCTTCCAAAGTGTAGGCAGTTGTTTAGGGGTCTTCTTTCTATTTTTTATTAAAAAAACAAACCCTGCACTTGCAGGAGCCCAGTTCTTCCTCAATGCCTATTGGAGAAGGAGAGGTCACAAGTCCTCCAATAGGCACATAGGAAGAACTGCCAAGCTCCTCCAAGTGCTGAGTTTTGTTTAAAATTAAAAATATAACGAAGACACCTCAACAACTGGCTACACTTTTAAAAATATGTTGGAATCCTACCCCCCTCACCAAGGAGAAAATTCTCCAAAATTCTCCCTCTCCCTGTGAAAGAGGCAGAAAAAACCATGCCTCTTTCGCAGGGAGAGAAAATATTCCCAAAAGTAGGGGACAGGATTTGGCACTGTACTAGTTTTCAGTGGCAGATTATAGCAAAATGAGCTGGTGTGGACATTCCTATAACCCAACCTTCCCTAACATGGGGCCCTTTGGACTGCAACTCCCATCAGCTCCAACTAGCATGGCCAAAGGTCAGAGATGATGGGAAGAGTAGTCCAACTCATCTGGAGGGGGCACCCATTGGGGAAGGCTACTATAACCTCCCACTTGTACTAAACTCAACACCTGACATGCTGGTTTGCGAAGTAGGGCCATTGTTAATTTACTCCATGTATACAGTCACTATCCCAGCAAAATGGCATTGTGGTCGGTGCATTTTCTCATACATCTTACTATACATCTGGGTGGTTCTGCCTGATGTCTAGTAAAATTCTCCTTACCACTTGATAGAGCAAGGCAGATGGTCAAGCTATCCCAGAGCAAGACAGTTTAGCTCAGGGCAGCTTCATTGTCTCTATGGCTTCATGGTAAATTAAGTTAAGAATATTTCTATGGTCAGAATTTTGTAATTCGAGCCAAAAAGTCTTAAATCAATAAGCAGAGCAAGGAAAAAGTGAGTTACATTTCCCCCCTTGCAGCTTCAGATTTGCAGCTCATCCGTTTGCAACCTTATTAACAAAAAAGGGAAAAGGTCTGCCTCATTAAGTCAGTTCCATCCATGTGGCCAGATGTTCTAACTTCAAACTATTCTAACAATACTTATCAACTATCATATAAAGAGAAACCGTTGATCATGTGCTAGTTCTCGCCCTCTTTAATCCTTCCTTCTTTCCATCCAGAATGACTGCTTAATCTAAAACCATAATCCTTAAACTTGGAAAGTCTAAAGTCAGTTGCCTTCATAACCATGTTAGATATATTACTAGTTCAGAATTATGTTGCATGTTATTTGTTTTTTTTTTAACAGAAAGATCAGTTCCCTAAGTCAATCCTTTATAATATCAAGGAGCTCAAAGATACGTACATGGTATTTTCATATAATACTTCCACGCCGAAGATTCGGGAAAGAGGTGACCTCCACTCAGAAAAAGCAAAACATAATTTCAAATAAGAAGAAAACTAGAAACATTTAAAGGAACAGAATGACCACTTGGAATAGTGTACATTCCAGGAAGAATTATACGTTCCTTCAATTTTATTTAGTTACTGAGGTTGGTATGTCAATTTATAGGCTCTCTTTCAGTAGAAATCTTCCAGGGCAATGTTCAATTCAAAATAAGTTCTTCCAGGAATGTATCCAGAGTTCAAAGTATCCCTTCTGTTACTTTAATGGAAGGTTCGTAGGAGCACATCAACACAAGGTTTCCCCCGCCCAGATATTTTAATGTCTGCCTCAATCACACAACTCATGACACAGTAATCAAAGCAACATTCTCACGCTATTTCTGCCATTATATTCTGGATTTCTCAAAAGTTCTGTTATCACATATTTTCCTTCTCGCAGGTTTCCTCCAGTATATATTCAAGTTCATGCTACCTTTACAAGGACTCACTAACTGTGGGCGGAGCAAGGGGAGTGACTCTGGGCAGTTCTGCGGTGGAAGCGGTGTGTCCTCCATGTCGTGTTGGCTTCGACAAGTAGCAACATCTCCTATCCTGTCCTTCATTTGCTGGTTGCTGGTCATGGGGAAGCATGTCATTCAAAACAACCACCACCACCACAATATTTGCCAATGCACACATCCAGATCTCTGCATGTGTGAATAACACATTTTCCCTTTAACTTGTTCCTCCGCAGGTTCAGATCGCTGGACCTAGGCATTGAAAAATATTGTTTAGAAAAAAGCAGCAGCAAACTGCTGGCTTAAAGGGACTTCCTAGAAGGTGGCGAAGTTGCAGAAGGAGACTCCACAGCCAGCCACAGTCCCTGGGTGCTGGCCAAGGAATATGGCATGCTCAGCATGGGCTACCTCAGCAAACTCTTTGCAAACAAAGCCCCCAAATTCAAGTTTGGGATGTCGTTTCAAGCGTTCCCAATTACCTCCTTTTCCCTTTTCATTTCCTTGCCTCAAAAACCTCCTAGCTGAAAATGCAATGGTAAAGATGTCTACTCGGAAGCACATCACATTGTTTTCAATGGTGGAGGGGGAAAGGGCAAGCCAGAGTCACTGGCGTCACCCCACGTGAGGCAACAGCAATGGCAGCAGAAAGCAGTACCGTAACCTTCCCACCTTCTCTCCCTTACCCTCTCCTCCTCCTCCTTGATTTCATTGTTTGCTTTTGCAGGAGGAGCTGTGAGTTACCCTGCACTTGATTTGTAAAGCTCTACTCCTGTGCACCAGCGAAGGTGCGCATGCACGCAGCAAAGTGAAAACAAAACAAGGAAACTGAAATGGTCATTCTGCCCATAGTGGCACAGGCTGTTGTCCTGCGCTTGCGCTACAAACACAAACAACATGAGACCTTTTCAACTCCTCCTACTTCTCCCACAACTGCATTTCTATAAGGCACTCGACTACATTATCAACACAGTGAATACTGCGCTGTATTCTTTAGTGTCTTCCCCAACAGTAATGGATGTATTCTGCCTGATACACAAAAGAGGCTGTAGTGTAGATCTCCCCAAGGGACCCCCTACTACATTTGACTTCTTTAAAGTTCCCGGAAGCTCACCTCTTTCCAGAATATTCTGTGCAGAAAGTGTTGCATGTAGACCTTCTGATTCCTCCTTGCCCTGCAATGTTTCACATAATATGTTTATTCCTTTAGAGGAATTATCTCTGTGACCAGCTCCTTTATTCTGCTTACACACTGAGTGACTATTCTTAGAAATCAACCCTTCACTCCTTGTATCATGTGTTGTGGCTGCCAGGGGCTTGACATGTTTTTCTCAGTTCCAGGCAGGCAGCAAAAACATGTTTATTGATACCCTGGTGGGCTGCCATACGTGGCCAGCAGGCTGTATTTTGGCTGCTTAGGTCACAAGCTGCGCATAGAATCCCATAATTTAGAGAGGGCATTGTTAAGACATCTTGTCAAGTCCCTTGCTCGATGAAGGGTAGCCACAGCTAGAGCACCTGCAACAGATGGCCGTTCAACCTCTTCTTGAAGGTCTCTAGTGAGGGAGAGGGCCCTACCATGGTCATGGGTTCCATTGTTGAACAGTCCTTACAGTTTCTCCTAATGTTCAACTGAAATCTACCCTCTAACTTCAGCTATTGGGCAGTATAGAAATGAAATAAATAAATAAATCCACCCAATCAGAGTTAGTCTTGCCCTCTTGGGCAGCTATGCACAGGTTTTCATCCTCTTTTCTGTGACAGCCCTTCAGGTATTTGAAGAGTGCTATCATGACCCCCCTCAGTCTTTTCTTCTCCACCTAAATATACCAATTTCGTTCAACCTTTTCTCCTAGGATTTGTTTTCAGTTCTGTTGACCATATTTGCTGCCCTTCTCGGAACATGTTCCAATTTGTCTACCTCCTTCTTCAAGTGTGGCACTCAGAACTGGACACAGCGCTCCAGATGAGGTCTGACTTAGGGTGACCAGATAAAATCCAGGTCAGGGCTCATGTAACTTGAACAGTGGTAGAGAAAAGGGAATTTCAGCCAGTGTCATTTCTATGCAATTAGTTCCTGGTGAAGTTCCCTCTTCATCACAACAGTTAAAGGTGCAGGCACTATACCAGAGTGACCATATACAAGAGAAGGCAGGGCCCCTACAACTTTAACTGTTGTGATGAAGAGGGAATTTCACCAGGAACTAATTGCATACAAATGACACTTGCTGAAATTCCCTTTTCTCTACAACTGTTCAAGTTATATGAGCCCTGACCTGGATTTTATCTGGTCACCCTAGTCTGACTAGTACAGAATAAAGTGAAACTATTACTTCTCATGACTTGGAAATGATGGTTCTACTAATGCAGCCCAAAATGGCATTCACCTTCTTTTGCAGCAGCAGCACACTGCTGATTCATGTTCTGCTTCTGACTGATTGCAGTCCCAACACCCCTTTTTACACATACTATTGGCAAGCCAGGTTTTCCTTATACCTGCACATTTTAATCTTTCTTCTTTCTTTCTAAATTCAGAACTTTGCATTTATCTCTTTGGAATTAAATTTATTTAGTTTCAGCCATGTTTTCCATGCTGTCAAGGTAAATTTGAATTTCATTCCTGTCTTCTGGAATAGCTAAGTTAGCTATTCCTCCCAGTTTTGTATCATCTGCAAACATGACAAGGATTTCCTCCACCTCTTCATCTAAATTATTGATTAAAAAATGTATGTAGAAGAGTACAAGCACCAGGACAGAGTCCTGCAGTGCTCCTTCCAGTCTCCCATTTCCGCCCTCATTGGAATCGTTTGAGATTGTACTTTCAGTAACTCCTTCTACAGGAACTGTCACCCTCCTTGGTTCCCTTCTCCATAACCAACCCGTCCCCTGCTGATTAGGATCAAGTCAAGAACAGTCAATCCCATCATTCCTTCCTGAATCTTCTGAAGGAAGAACTTGTCAGGAATTTGTTGGAGAAGCCATGCTGAGCAAAGCTTGTCTTCCAACAGACAGCAGAGTAGTATAAGTGCTGGGCTCTTATAAACTATTAAGTAGTTGTATGTACGTAGGTCTGCATGACAAAGGTCCAAATTTACCTTGTGCTGATGCTCTGCTAGATGGCATCTCCATATCTTGGGTAGGAAGGATTGGAAAGATCCCTGTCTATGAACATAGAGAGCTGCTGTCAGTCATACCAGACAATACTGGGCTAGATAGGCCAACGGTCTGTCTTAATGTAAGGCAATTCCATAGGTTCATATGGTCAATGTCCAATGATGTTATTCTGCAAACTCAAATAGTGCTGGCCGAGCTTTGCCTAACCTTTCCATTGTGCAAGTGATTGTGAATTGTACATGCACAAAAGTTTGCCCAACAGTTGCAGGAGTGTAATGTGCAACCGCTTGCACAATGAGTTGCACAACTGCTTCAACCATGTATTGTACAATGCTCAAACAGGCTGTGCAACGATTTGTGCAACTGTACTTGTACCAATGAAACTTTAACAGGAGTCTCCTCTTGTGCATAGTTCGGAACCTAGTTTGAGCTTGCAGAATGACACAGTTGGATACTGCCCTGTGTTGATGACTTGACTATAGCTATTACGAGGTATAACGACAAATATTTTTATTAATACATTGATTTTTGACAATTTAACCCCACATGTATCCATGAGGATGTGATCGTTGCTGCTGCAAACTTTACAAAATGATGACATAGGAGAACATCCTTAACTTTATTGTAATTCAATTATTACTGCAACTGATCTCAAAAGGTTTCCACTCTCTACTGGTGTCCTTCAGAACTGCTTCCCTAATGCATGCTTTTACAGAACATTTCCGTTTCTACTTTCATCTCTCTTAAAATAAGGTGTTAGGGTCAAACTACATTTATGTTACGTTAATTTCATAGTGTGCAGATGAACTTTCTTTGTGTTTTTTTAAAAAAACTGGAGAGTAAGTGTGCTTGGCCCCAATTTGAATTGAAACTAGTGTGCCTTGGAAGGGAATGATTAAACCTCCCTCCACCACATCCATTTACTTTCTGAAATCCATGCTGCCCCACCCCTGAGCAGGGATTTAAAAATGGAAGAGGGGTATTGGAGTCAAAGGATGCTTCTTTTCTTCTTTATTTTTTTCTAATCCCTGCGTTGGGGGCTGGGATTAAAGAAAGCAAATGGAGGGGAGGTTGAATCCTCCCCTCCCAGTGCTGCTGGTCCTGATCCAAATCAGGGTTGTGTGCGTTTATTCTCAAGTTATTCCCCACCTGGTTCTACTAATGCTTCCATTAGTAGAACCAGGTGGGGGAATGATCCCCTGCTTCTATGCCTGCAGCCCCTTGTGAACCCTCTGGGAAACTCTCTAGGAGCTCCTTCAGCTGGGAGGAAATCGTGTTCCTTTACTGTGGCTCTACTTCCTGCTTCTCTTCCACATTTGCAACAAGCTGTAGTTACAGGAGGAAGAGAGCAGTGACCACGTGGCCCACACAATTTAGTGGGACTGCACCCTCTAGTGGGCATTTTATAGTGCAACTTCATCTGTACATGGCAGGAAAACCAGAGAAATACCAACATATCTCAGAAGAGTCAGGTTTCCTGAGATTTATTTTTTACCGCTAAAACTGGAGAATGGAGCAGGAAACGCGCAGGAGGCTGACAGATCATCAAAATGACCCGCAAACATCCGTGATTGGCCAATCACGAGCACGATATAAAACACTCATTTAAAGAAGCTCTAGATTTTAGGCAGCACAGAGAGAATCGAAGAAAGCCCTGTTGTGCTAGCGTACACCTGCTAGCGTGAAGTTGAATTTAACCCACAAATATTGTCCAAAAAGTTTCACCATTTTATTTGTTCTGCACTCTAGCTCAGCAGCTAGCAACCTGGCGCCCATCATTTCTACTGCCGCACGCAGCTCGGCAATGACGAAGCAGGAAGTTGGTGCTAGCTGACTGCTTCCTGTTTCCTTTCTCTTGAGGTGAGTGCAGGGGAACAGGGCAGGTGAGCCGGCAGGTGGGGGGAGCAGCGGGCAGGCAGGGCAGAAATGGTGGTGGGGAGCGCCAGAGTATAGGCAGGGCAGCAGATGGGATGGAGGTGGGGGGCAGAACTGGCAGGTGGGGAGAAACAACAGGGGGTGTGGTGTGTGGCAAAACTGGTAGGATGTCGGTGGTAGAAGCAGTGGGCAGAAGAAGCAGCAGGAAAAGAAGATGATGGGCAAGAGGAGGAGCAGGGAAAGGAAATCCCTAGTAGGAGGAGGGAGAGGGAAGGCGACAGAAATACCAGTGAATGGGTGGAAGGAGGAGGGGGAAGGAAATCTAGCGAAGACGGGGGGGGGGGGGGGAATCCAGAGCCTGCCTGTGTGAGTGCCAGTAAGAGGAAGAGAAAGTACTGAACGCACAATTTGTATGCAGAAGTTCCCAAGTTTCAATGACTTCCAACCCCAATAAACCCTTGCTTCCTTTGTGTTACAAGAGAGTAAGTAGGTGAGTGAATGAGCTATTGTGTGTTTATGTGCCTCTGCCGTCCTGTGTGAGTGTGGATGACTAAGATATTTTTGGCTATTAGGCGGTATAAAAATGCAATAAATAAATCAAATAAATAAATTTGCGTGCTCCAGTGACCCGTATCCCCAATATGTCAAAATATTAAAGATATTGTCAATACATTCTTTTCTTTAACAACTTCGGCGTTTTGTTTTTTTCTGCAACCCACCGTCAAGCACCCGAGTGGCCATACCCAAACGCTTCCTCCAAAGTCCTAGTGAGCCCACACAGGTTACCTACCTCTGCTCTAGCTTGTAGGTACATTGGCGTTATCAGTAGTTGCATCCATCATTGGCGTAAGACACGCCGAGATCTCTTCTGGTCCCCCAGTAGATAGCTGCATTACCAGTCCAAACCTAATAGGATTTTGGGATGAAATGTAGTTGAGTCACATTTGCAAGTCTTCACACACCCTTTTGAATTATGGTAGCTGGGTCTTCCACATGCAAAGGACATAAAGCTCTGCACTTATGTAGTTCTATCATCCAGTAGAACTAGATATTCCAGTGTTTTCCAGATCAGATTTCTTCATATCCTCCACTGTTAGAATTGCTTTTTTTTTCTGCCATGACATTGGATTGTGGAAAGAATGGACTTGAAGAAGTAAACAAAGTCCCTTGCTTTTGCAAAAAAAAAACCCTGACATTCCGTAGAGCAAAACTGTCTTCCATAATCTCTGCTAGTATACTATGCTTTGCAATATAGATTTGCAGTGTTTGGTTACTAATTTACTTGTGACATCTTGAAGCAATCATTGCTTCAAAATATTTCAAATGGTAACCAACCAAAAGAAGATTGTCTTTCCCTTTCCATTCAAGGCCTTTTGGAAATTCATGAGGCAACATAGATTATTTTGTTGTTGTTGTTTCTGAAGATTTAACATCTGATGCAAGTCTTCAATTTGAGCTGATGTGACTGAACAATGAACAATTTCTCAAGCCCTTATTTACATAGCCATATATGACTTTTATAAATAGCATTCAATATTTTGTTTCTTAAGGGTTGTATCCTAAAGTCCTACTTTGAGTAGACCCATTGAAATAAAAGGGACTTAAGTTAGACTGACATTGGCTATGATACTTACTTAGGTATTATGGTGCTATGACACTATCAGGGTCCCCCCCACTCCCCGCCTAAAATTACTCCATCGTATACATTTAAACAAGCAAGATGCTTGGACCTTATACGCTTCAAAATCTACTACCTGGAATTCCAAAGAAGCTCCTTTGTGTTTATACATGAAATTCAGATTATATTTCCCAAATGCGTGGAAGTCTTTCCTCAAAGGCCAGATCTACACCAAGCAAGATATAGCGGTATGACAGGGGTATATAAAAGGCAGGAGCCACACTATTGCTTTATAGCAATATTGAAGTGCACTGACAACTGTTGGGGCCCCATTGACACATACCATATACTGCTATATCCTGCTTGGTGTGGCTCCTGCCTTTTATAGACTACTTTCCCCCCCCCCCCCCACTTTCATACCACTATATCCTGCTTGGTGTAGGATATAGTGGCCAAAGTTTGTTAGCAGGCTAATATTTGGATGTAGAAATGGTTCAGCTCTACACGTTTTATACAATTGGAAAGGAATTGCATTCATTTGTACTTCTGTGCCAATCTTAAAAATCCACTGTTTGTTATGTAAGCAGCCTTGTGCCAATTTTTGGTAGAAAGGCAGGCTAAAAAACATCAAATTAATTAAATAAATAAATAAACAAATAAATAAATAAAATGGTTTATGATAACATTAACATACTGCATCTTCCAGGGCTGAAGAATTAAACGTACCAATGAAGAAATGAAGTAGGATGTCACCTGTTTCTGCCAGTATAAATATTTCATTGCTTTGGTTTGGATCCAGCATCGTGGTTTCACCAGTGAAGGGATATTACTGGCAGAACGGGACTTATATATCCCCTCCCCCGCCCTGCACCCCTAACCCATGTGCCCTTTGAATCTTCAGAAGGTCCCCAACCCTGCAGAGCAGATTTGGAGGATGTGCTGGAAGCGGGGAGGATGCAGAAGTCCCTTTACACCTGCATATCCTTCTGCTGGTGGAACTACATTGCTGGATCCAATCCTTTGAGATTTTCTTGCTCTTCTTTTTAACATGTTATTAAAGTGATTAAATTTGCCACATGTTCTCCATTTTCCCCATAGACTCAATATGAATTGATGCTATGGCTCATGCCATACTTTTTAGCAGGCCTTTGCCACCTATTTCTCTTTCTGGGCTTTTGTTAATTCTAGAGCTATATTCTGAGGCTGGCGCTCTAAAAACACTTTTGTACTTATGTGGGCCATCCATTTGTTATTCTGCTGAGCATGTCAGGGGGAATCCACACAGTCCTTTGGAACGTTTTAAAAAGTATTTTAAAACGTTCCAAATAGGTGCGTTCTAAAAAGTCTTAGGCCACGTTACTGAGTACTCACGTTACAGGAGAACACTCTTCCATCTTTAAAGCGGTGTGTGCAGTCACACGCTGTTCTGCCCTGTCTCTTTCTCTTTCGTTTTTCAATGAATTTAGGGCAAGGCATTGTGGGGGTTGTAGTTCAGTTACATACTTCCTTCTTAGTTCCTCTGTCATTCCCTAGCGAGTATAGGGCTAAGAATTGTGGGTGTTGTAGTTCACTGGTCCACTTCCTTTTTCTTCCCCACCAATCAACTGCTAAGCATTTGGGCACCAGTAAAGGAAGCACTGCCCCCATGAATCCCAAACGGTAAGGAAGGACACATTATTTTACTTAAAACGATTTATTAAAAGTGAAACCATTGTATATAACTGAAGTGAGTTTTTAAAAACCTCAGGTATACAACGTTATAGGGAGTGCGTCATGTGGCCCAAAGAGTTTTCATAACCCTTATAAAACTTCAAAAAACTCGTGTGTAGATAGGCTCTCAGTTGTTTTGTAGTCATTTCCTCTGCACATTCCAGGGTAAAAAATAGTTTTTGCCCTCAGTGTACTGTCCGACTTTATGCCACACAACTGGGTTCACACAACACAGCAAGCTAGAGTACAGGTTGAGTGTGGGTAGTCGTTGAACCATGGGTTGTCATTGAATTGTGAATTGTTGTGTTGTTTGAGCCCAGCCACATTAATAAGCCATTGTTTCTTAACCACAAATAGTCCACAGTTCACAACCCAACAATAAACCATGGGTTCACTTCATGGGTTTTCTTAGGTCGTGGAATTCCGGCTTTGGAATAGCCTTCCCACTAAGGAAATTGTCCTGGAGCTATCATTACTGTCATTTTGGTACCAAACTAAAGCCATCATTTTTTTCTTAAGCTTTTAACTATCAACTATGGTTGCCACGGTTATTTATGATTTGTTGATTTCATTATGTGTTGCTCCTTTATTCTTTTTTTTTACTATGTTTATTGTTTTAGTGTGAATAGACCAATTGTAATCTGCTTTGCACATTTAAAAAATAAATAAATGGTAAGGTGCAATGCAAAATTACTCAATAAATAATAGTGCAGGCTGGTCTTATTTGCTCTACTGCAATATAATGCAACTCTAATCCTTGGTCTCCAGTTTCCTGCAGCATTTCCTTAAAAACACCGACTTTTCCGGTCCATTTCTTGTTTCACTGACTTACTTTCTCTTTCTCTTCTGACACCATGTAATATTTGCTGTTGAAAACTTTGTAAAATGATGCCACAGGAGACTGAAGTGCAGGGGGGGGAATTACTCCACACTGTCGATCTCTTTACTACAACTGAACTCAAAATATCAGCTGCGAAGTTTCATTTCTCTGCCAGTGTTCACGCTCACAGAACACTTTGGTCCCTGCTATCATTATGCCTTTGCACCTTGCTGATGCTTGCCTCCACTGCTCCCCATCACGGAAATCTGAAATACCACCTCTGAATAAAGATAACGTTGTCAGGTAATTGTGTGCTACCCCATTGATTGCAATGGAACCAAGGCAGCCCTGCCTCTTGCTTGGAGAGATGCACTGATTAGCGAGAGCAATTCAGGTTGATTAAGTGGCCTTTTCACAGAAGCAAGCATCCCATCTACCTTTTTCTGCAAAGCCGTGTTCAATGCATCAGGACTGTCTTCTCATACAGAGGAACAGCAGGTGTGGCTTAGGGTGGAAAACATTAATCGTTTTGAACTGCTCTAACAACCTGTCCCTACAGAGCTGCACTGATTCAGCCTTGGACCTAGGGTGCTGTTTATATGCGGGGAAAGCCCCGCGGTGGCTGCGGATCTGTGCTGCGTCAGTTAGATGATACAGGTGCAGCTTCGCAGCCACTGAGGGGCTTTCTCACAAAGCTATGGATTGAAAAAGATGCGGATTTAATCACACTTTTTCTGCTTTCTGATGTCACTCCAGGTCCAATCCGGGGCCAATCCAGGATTGTCCCTAGTGGACGGCAACATGCGATTGGTTGTCGTCCACCAGGAAGAGGGCGGGGATGGCTCCAGGACCTGGATGGCCATCCAGAAACCCTGGATGGCCATCCAGAAACCTGACAACAAGGGGGGACCCTTGTTGTCAGGATTACCCAACACTACACCAGGAGATGGAAACTGCGAGGTTTTGGAGGGAGGAGGCATCAACCCGGCACTGTGTAGGCAGCCCCTAGGGTTGCCTGTGCTTCCTGACATGAGATCTTTCACGAAGATTACAACCATAGTGTTGGAGGGAGCCTGTAAGCCAGGGGCATAGGGGTTCTTTCTGCCCAAAGGCCAAATTCAATTTCAGGGAAACTTGGGGGGCTGCATTCCAATGGTGGGTGGGGCAAAAGGGGTGGGGCTAAAATTATCAAGTCCCCTCCACCCCAACTTTAACTGTCAGCAACTAAGCTTTAGGAGAATCATTTTAACCTTTTAGAATGGGGAAATCTGCATAAAAGCTGAGAAGCCACCAAATGATTGGTGGTTTGGGGAAAGGGAGTGGAGCCAGGGTAAGGGTAAGAGGGTGTGGCTATCTAAGGAACCTCAGTGGGCCAGACTGGGAGCCCAGGGATGGTGAGTAGAAGGTAGATCTGGATCTACTGGTATAGTTCTGGATGCTTTGCAGTAGTTTTTACTCCCAATAGCTGCAACAAAATGATCCCTCCTGCAACACAGGGGTGGACAAATTGTGGCCCTCCACAGGTTTTGGTCTCCAACTCATATTAGCCTTAGGCAGAATACCAATGGTGGGGTATGATGAGAGGGCCACAAGTTTTCCACCACTGTCCTAAATTATACTACTGAAATGAAGAAAGTTTGGGGTAACCAGGAGTGTGGAAGGACTGTGAGCTGCAGAGGATTCTGAGCCTAGGAATTCATTATAATTCTATGTCTTTTGCACTAGGCAGTGAGGGAGGGGGCCTTCTCAGTGGTGGCCCTCATTATGGAATGATCTCCCTGATGAGGCTCACCTGGTGCCAACATTGTTATCTTTTTCGTGCCAGCTTTCCTCTTTTCCCAGGCGTTTAGCAGCATATGCCTACTCTGAGGGAAGCTCGGAAGTCGGTAACAAGGGAGAGGGCCTTCTCTGTGGTGGCTCCCCAATTGTGGAACGATTTCCCTGACGAGGCCCGCCTGGTGCCAACATTGTTATCTTTTTGGCTCCAGATCAAGACTGTCCTCTTCTCTCAGGCATTTAGCAATATCTGATGAGCCTGGGTCTTTTGTTTTTTAGGCTTATAGCTTTTAAAGTTATTATAATGGCTTTAAATGTATGTGTATATTGTATGTTGTTGCAGTTTTAATTTTTGTATATTGTATTTAAGTGTTTAATCTCATGTAAACCACCCAGAGAGCTTTGGCTATGGTGCAGTATACAAATGCAATAAATAATAATAAATAATATGATGGTTTTTAATGGATCCCAAATCTATTTTTAGGTGTGGCTGGCAGCTCAAAGTTGTTTTTAGATGTATGCTGTCTCTATGTATGCTGTCTGTGTTTACGTTTTTATGTTTTTAAATTTTGTATATCGATTTTTAATGTTTTAATCTTTTGTGAACCGCCCATAAAGTTTTGGCTATGGGGCGGTATAGAAATGTAAATAATAATCATAATAATAATAGGCTGTGGTTGATACATCTCTGGGATCTAGTAAAAGTTAAAGGAGATTCTGCAAGTCTGAAGTGTGATCTCGTCCAAACCCCTGCTTGATGCAGGAAATCCAGTGTTAGGAAAACACCATTGGATGCGATCCGACCTCTGGTTGAACGCCTCCAGCGAGGGAAATCCTACCACCTAACCATCAAAACATTTTTCCTAATGTTCAACCTAAATCTACCCTCCCTGGCATATAAGCCCATTAGGTTTAGTCCTGCCCTCTAGAGCAGCAGATAACAAGTCTATGGCCTTTGGATATTGCAAGAGTGCATTAATGTCCCAAGCCCTCTGTCTACAACTGTTCACTATTGAACAGTTTTTCTATTGAAGAAAAAACAGAGCAGTATCAAAACATTCACCGTTTCAATTTTGAAACTATGGACTTTGAATCTATGGACTTAGTCTATGGTATATAAGCATGTAATGTTTTGGATTTGAATGAGTTGACAGACTATACTAGGAAAAATATTGCAAAGTGTAGAAGGTCTTAGAGAGAACAAATTATTGTATATCAATAGTTAGAAATGTGTTAGGATATATTAACATAAATGTGTTTCTGCATGACTTTTCATTTGTTAAATATTAGAGACTTTCAAAAACTATAGAAAAGTGGACGGGTAAGAGACTAAAATTACCAGATAAATTCTTGAATCTGTCACAACTTGAAATAAAGTGGGAGAAGATTGTAGAGATTCAAGGGCTTCATGAAAAGTTAAGTCCCCCCCCTTTTTTCTTTTTTTTTTTTTGGTCCTCCAGATCATGAAAGAACAAATGAATCATTTACATGGCTTGGATAGCATTGTACAGGAAGCACTAAAAGATCCGGGTCTTCAGCAAATATCAGCAGTTAGTTGAGTGGCACTTCCACTTGCCTGCAACAACAGTATGCAAAATGTTTTAGTCTTTGTTCTCACAAATAACAGATGAGGCATTAAACCTATTTCTGAGCTGAGCCACTTCAGAACCGTAGCTGGAAGGATCACGTAATGGAATGTTCCCCTGTGCAAAACATTTCTGCACACAGAAAACTGGCATGTCATGGAGAAAGCAAGGCTTAAGCCATTGTTTGGAACCACCTGGAGCAGCAGGCCATTAGTGCCTCCTGAGGAAAGGTCTACTTGTGAACAAGGCCTTGCTTATTCATGTACCTTTACTCACGAGGAGTTCCAGTTCCTCAGGCAGGCACTTCTGCATCTGACAGCTGACTGAGTCTTGAACTTCAGACACCTATGCTTCCTGGGCTAGGTGGCCATGTGTCCCTGAGCTTCAGAGGTCCCTAAACAAAGGCAGTTCCTCTGAGATGTTTGGCTCAGGGTGGGGAATTCCCAGTAAACCTCCAAAGAGGAGTCCTCCACCAGGTGCATGACCATGGAGGACAACACCAAGATGGATTTTATATCAAGGGAGATGGTGTGAGGGAGGGTCAATCCCTTTTCCCCATGAGATGATCCCAACCCTATTTGAGGCATATACAACTGCTTTTATAAAAACAGAAGAAATGTTGGAAGATCTGATTACAGAACTCCAGAGGCTCATCTATTTTGGCCCTTATCTAGGCTGACCATCTGAAAAGGAGGACAGGGCTCATGTAACTTTAACATGAGAAAAGTTGCAGGCTCTATACTAGACTGACCCTATACAAAAGAAGGCAGGGCCCCTGCAACTTTAACTGTTGTGATGAAGAGGGAATTTCACCAGGAACTAATTGTATACAAATGACACCTGCTGAAATTCCCTTTTCTCTACAACTATTGAAGTTACATGAGCCCTGTCCTCCTTTTCATATGGTCAGCCTACCTTATCAGATTGGGCCCTGTAAGCTGCCTGGATGTGAGACTCCGTCAAAGCCACACATAAGCTGTGCCGAACTCTAGACAGGAAGAGTTGGGATATCAGTGCAATGTGTCCCTCACAGCGGAGCTACACTGTGCTCCTTGAAAGTAAATGACATGTGCCAAAATATGAACTGTGATACAATTGCACTTCCTGGGCTCACACATACGATTAACATCTGAAGCCACATTGTTTTCCTTATGTCCAGTAAGGAATGTGGACTGTTGATAGGTGCTCAGAAGCGTAACGTTTTTTTCAGTACATTCCAAAGATAAGCCAGCCTGTGCCTAAGCACTATTTTTCTGGAGTACTGCTTCAAATAAACCCTTTCTGTAAGGAGTTAGTTGACAACAATGTTTTGCGAAGCAATTCATGCTTGGCCAAAATGTTTTGCCTACAAATATGCCTCTAGGAGGGTCAGGAATTATATTGTTGTTGTTGTTGTTGTTGTTATTATTATTATTATTATTATTAAGTTTTGCAGTCTGTTATCCTGGTCCAGTAGATCCAGTTCTGACCACAGTTTCCCTCAGTGGATTAATGACCATGCATGAAGATTGGATATGGATGTATATGTTTTAAATGTCAGCTGTTTTATGTTTACGGTTTTAAATTTTGTATATTGTATTTTTAGTGTTCAATCTTTTAATTTTTGTAAACCGCCCAGTGAGCTTCAGCTATGGGGCGGTATATAAATGATAATAATAATAATAATAATAATAATAATAATAATAATAATATCCACATTGTGATTTACCTCTAGATGAGAAGGACACATTTCTATAGCAGTTTTGCAGTTAGAGTTGTGCATCAACTCCCCTTAACATTCTTTTGATGTGTGGATACAAATATGTCTCACAAGATCATTAGAAGTGTTTTTTTTTCTGTATTAGACACATTTGGTATTCAGCATTTCTTTGCAGGACCTCAGGGTGGCATGCAGGGTGGCTATATAATTTTATCCTCACAACAACCCTGTGACTAAAGTTAGGCTAAAAGATTATGGGTAGGATCCAGACTAAGTTAGGATGCAATCCTATGGATGTTTAGACAGAAAAAAAGTCCTACAACTTCCAGTATCCTCCAACCAGCATGGGAATCGTAGGACTTTTTTCTGGGAATCATAGGACTTTTTTCTGTCTAAACATGCATAGGATTGCACCCTCAGTCATGTTGTAGTTGCACTGAAACCAGTGAGTGAAATTAGTCATAACTCACTGAAGTCCCATTGATTTCAATGGATAAAAGCATAACTAATTTAATCTAAAACCAAATGTATGTCTTGACCAAAGCCTCTCAGGCTGCAATCCTATTCTCACTTATGTTCAAAGTCCCATTGAACTCAGTGTGGCATACCTCTGACTAGATATGTATGTTTTATACATGTCTACCAGCTTTCCCCAACCTGGGGTCGTCCACCTATTTTGGACTACAACTCCCAAAACTCCTGACATTTGACCATACTGGTTGGTGTTGATGGGAGTTGATAGAGAACACCAGATTAGGGAAGGCTGCAAGCATACATTTACTGAAAGTCTTATCCCAGCACTTTGTCCTAAGGAGAATGCATTGAGTACCCTCACTGCAAATAAAAGTTTGTTAGTATTTGTGAAAAAGTGCCTGAATGTAACCGTTGTTATGTAATGTTTACTTTGTGTGACCTCTGTGAGTGTATCTGAGTAGGCCTGAGAACTTGTTTTGTCACTGGCAAAGGTCTGTGTAGTAGTTGCTTAGTGGTGTTCTGAAGAGGAAAGAGAGACAATCATTTTGGATATTGTTAGATGGAGTCTGGATCAGGTAAATTTGATTCTCGTTGGGTGGGGATTCTAGCTAGGTGGAAAAGAGCGGCTGGGAAATGACAGTTAAGGTATAAGAATTGATATTTGGGACTTAGTCAGTCTGTGGTAGTCTGAGAGCCTATCTACACACGCAGGATAAAACACTTCGAAAACGTTTTGAAAACTGTATATGGAGTGTGTCCTGGGCCCCAACAGTTCTCAAAACTGTTATAAACCGTTTTAAACCATTTTAAACCGTTTTAAAGCAGTAGTGTAGATAGGCTCTTAGAGGGAGAAGATCTGTTGGTTGGTGTGTGGTTGAAAAGGAATGGAAGAAAGCTGAGAGAAAGTAAATAGCTAAGTCCTGGATGTTAAGCTATTTCTTCTCCATGAGAGACCCTTACGTGCCTGGTGGAGATCTGGAGTAGGGAGCACGTGGGTGTATTATGCCATGAAACTGCCCTAAGATCTTGCCAGAAAAAGCTTATACAAGCAGGTTATAAAAAAAGGTTATAAAAACACAAATAAACTGTCCAAACAGCCAGAAATACAACAGAGGAGCTTCAGTGTCAGAGAAAGACCATACTAAGAAGCGGGACCTGGTTGTAAGTGTATTTGACTGGGTCGGAAGCTTAGGGAATTTGGCCTGAGGTAAAAGAAGTCATTAAGAGGCTTGTAGTAGCAACAGTGTCCCTTGAGTCTTTAAGAATTGCTACTAAGCAGTTTTGCGAAAACCCCAAAGTAAATATTAGTAGTCTCTTATGTACAAAATATGCCTTTAATAAATTATTTGTTAAATAATTCATCTTGTCTCTAGTGTTGGTGCCCATTTCACACCTAAACCTCGTATACTAGCTACAAGGAAGTTTTAAATTATTCTAACAGAATTGGTGGCAGTGGGAAAAGTTCATATTGTGGAACTCTGAATTAAAGTGGCAGAAAGTTCCTTAGCACAGAAAACAAGCACTTGTTATAAATAAGAAACCCCATAGGTGGGATTGCCCAGTGAAGGAGCATTTTCCTCATATGTGGTGGCTTTGCTGAGGAGAGGAAATTCCCCATAGCATGCATGATGACTTTTGTGTGAAGCTAGAATATAATGTTCTTCAAATCCCTAGTCCTGAGGATTTTCTGCCACTCTGTGTAGGCTGCTAAATGTCATGGAATGACTGTACACAACAAGGTATATGTGTGCATTACAATCATTTCCCCAAAACCACCTGCCCCAGAAGAACTTCTTAGGCCCCACCAAGTGATCTTTTCTGGAGACACTCAATAAGTTTCCATTGACTGGGTTCACACAACAACAAGACAGCCCACCATGGGCAGTCAGCCATAGTGGGTTGTATAATATGTGCTCAGTCCTGGGAACATATTACACCTTGTGTCAGATCATTACGAATGTGGCATAAAAAGCAAGATATAACACCATTAAAGCAGTATATGGAATGTGTCATGTGCCCCAACAGTTATCAGTGCACTTCAATACCGCTATAAATCAGTAGTGTAGATCTAGCAATAGCTAGTTATAGTTCAGTGTTTCGCTGTGTTCATGCATTCAAAGAGCACATGTCATTATTTAACAAAAACTGTCTCTGAAAATGCAAAATAAATTACATTTAACCTGGGGCCCTATGTGGATGTGTATAGATCTGCTTCCTTCATTGCAGTGACTGGGAGGGGAGCTCAATGCATGCATTGAAGCCTCCTCACTTACAAAGTATTTCTGGATTGTCCCAATTATCTCTAGTATATTGCAGTTCTACAGGTCTTTTTTTGTTTTTTGTTTTGTTTTGCACAACCTAGTCCATGACTGCATGGTAAAACATAAGTGCGCAGAAGAGGCCATAGTTTAAGTGGTATGCTAAATAATAATAATAATAATAATAATAATAATAATAATAATATAATCTTCACCCCTCTCTCACAGGTTCAGCTTGGTATAGGACTGTGGATGCAAAATATGATTTCTACTTTTTAAATAACTATTTAATGCTTGTGATCCTGTACATGCCCTGACCTGTACTCCAAAGTCAGCCCCCTCAAGTTCAATGTTATTTACTCCCAGCTAAGTGTGTATAGGATTGCAACAAAAGATTAGGACATTAATTTACATAGATCACATTGAGAGAACCCCACTGACTGCCAATTTGCTTCAGGTACCAATTCAAGGGCTTGGATCCAGTTTTAAGTCAGGCTTAGAGTAGACCCACTGAAATCAAGTAAATCAGATGTATTAAGATGTACATAAGATGTATTAATTTCAATGGGTCTGCTCTAAGTATGACCAAATCTGGATACAACCCAATATGCTGGTGTTGTCTTTTAAACCCCTATAAAGCTTGGGACCAGGATACCTTGGAAAGTGCTTCCTCCTTTAGGATGCTCCTCAGGCATTGAAATCTTCTGTGAAGGTTGTACTTCAGGTACCTTCTAGAGCTGAAGTATGTGGGAATCAAAAAGAAGTGGGGCCTTTTTGGTTGTGGCATCCCAGTTGATAAGCATATTTTCCTGTGAGAGTCATATTTCTCATTCCCTCATTCTTTTTTTTTAGTTGTTTCATTACATGGGGAAATAAATACTTGATTTCCTGCTGATTTGCGTAGATCTTCTAAGGGTTATGTTTTGAATATTTGATCTTTTATTATTTCAGTGTTGTACTTAGTATGAATGTTATTATTGTTAGACATCATGATTCCGTTGAATAGGCAGGACACAATAAAACAAACAAACAAACAAACAAACACAAATATACCATAATTAATGAAGAACAAATGGTACAGAAAAAGATTTTCCTACAGGATGCTGTTCTAATTTTTTTGTAGAACTGGTATTTCCATGTTTTCAGACTTCATAGTGAAGGGCTTCATATTGACTTCCAGAATGGAAACAAATATGCTATTGGCTTAGTGAGTCATCTCATCAGGAAAGCTGAAGTGGCACTAAGCAAAGTGTAAACTTTGCTTATTCATTCTAATGGGCTGTTAATTGGAGAGGTTCATTAAAAGCACTTGGGTGTCAACTGGCGGACATGAAACAAGAGGTAATATGATCCTCTAATGTGGCCGAGGGGCAGATTTGCCTATCACATGTGGGCATTTCTATTGCCAGTTAAAAAAGAGTCCATCTCAAGTTAATAATAATAAGAATAAGAATAATAATTCGTACCCGCTTCTCCCTTTGGATCGAGGCGGGGAACAACGTTAGCACAATAACAATATAGATCAAATACATAAATCAATTAAAAGAGCATATAAAACGATCAACACATTTTAAAATTCTTGGTTTAAAGTTCATCTGGATAGGCCTGCCGGAAGAGGCTAGTTTTTATAACTGCCTTAAACTCAGAGAGAGTGTTAAATTGACGAAGAGAAGTATGACCCAAATGAAGCTCCAGTGAAGCTCTTTTAAGTCCCATTGATTTCAATGGGTAGAAATTTAAGGCAGTGTTTGACTCTCCCTTTGAAATCAATGGGAATTTTAAAAGCTTCACTGGAGCTTCATTTGTGTCATACGTCTCTTCCCTTTTTTCCCCCGTAAGCATTGGTCCAGGGAAACCAATAGTGGTGTAGGGGAGCGTTGTAAGACAACCCAAAACAACCCAAACCTAAATACAAATAATCAAACTATTTAATTTATTTAAACCTTACAGTTGGAGAGGGGGTGGGTGGAAGATGGTTATGTCTTTGGCAATAATCCCTGTGAACCCTGGAAGCCAAGAGCTGAGGGTTTAGTTGTGACTCAGCAGCTGAATTTGGCTAGAAACCTACCTGCACATCTCCCACCCCAATCCCCCACCTTTTTTCTCTATACATTGACAGTCTAGATCAGGGCAACTTGTGGCCCTGAAGATTTGACCTACAACTCCCACCAGCCCTAGCCAGCATAGCCAAAGGTGACAGGTCATGGGAATTGTTGGCCAAAACATCTGGAGAGCCACAAGTTGGCTCTCAGTGAACTGAATATTTATTGCAAGGATGAAAGCTATATATTTAGGAAATGGTCCCAGAATGTCTCTGAGGAAACCTGCCCCCTACAGCCCCCTCCCAAGTGAGCCCTGCTTTTTATTAGCTTATTTACAAATGTTTACGTTTAAGAGGTTTAAAGAGGTGCAGGAGGAGTATCAGTTTCACACCTGAATCAGCACTTTTACCTCCAGAGCTCTCTCTTTGCCAACAATCTCCAAACCTTCCATGCTCTCTTCTTTGAGACCAAAGTCCAGAGACTGGAGTGTGTGTGTTTGTTCCGTCACCACCCAGGCAGGTGGGTGTGACTTGCATTCTTAAGATGCCTTTTTCAGTGGGTAGCTTCAATGCACATCAGTGTCTATCATCAGTGATTAAGCCACACCAAAACAAACAGAACAGGGTGTCTCGCATGGGAGAGCATAGGCCACAACAAAGGTGCTCTTAGAATTGTCCATGCTGAGTTTGAACACTGTATACTCATATTCCTAGACTTCCCACTCTTGGTTGCCACTTTTGGAATGTCGTATGGTGTGCTACCTCATCATGGTCCATTAGGTGGTAGAGCTCTTTCAAGAAGTCATTCATTATTTCATTAAAAAGATGGGGCAGAACAATCCATCCAAAGTTAAGAACATCCATTCGGCCAAAGTTAAGAATGCCAAGTATATGCCTAACTCTTCCATTGAAGTGCTCAACTTTGGTTATTTCTTATCCAAGCTATACAGTTAGGGAACATACTAGCCGGGATGCAATATCTGAAAATTCTGCACATTTTGATCAATACTGAAGCAGTCTCAGAGCTCCATCACACCAGCGATTTAGTACACTCTCACCATGCCTGATGTGCGGATTTGCAGCACGGTACACACATGATGCCGTGCCTGCCCTGCTGACACCCTGCCTCTTCCCCAGCTTTTCCTAGAATGCTAAAAGTCTGGATTATTTTCTTTAAGCACATTTAATGAGCCCTAAGCTTCCATGTAGTTTTAAAGGAACTGGGGGCTTGAATGGATTGCATCAGGTCCTGGCAGGGAAAAGCAGCCGTCTCTAAGCCTCAATATAATGCCTAACCTTGCATCCCAGGCTCGAAAACATTTTTTAAAATCATACAATGCCTGAATCTCTGCAGAGACAGGATTGTACTCCCTCGATGCCCCCAAAGAGCCAGACTAAAGGGTTGTTCCATTTTTGCCCAGCAGAAAGGCAGTCTGGTTGAAGTACTCATCTGACAGGACCTGATTGGAGGGAGAAAGAGAAGGGGAGGGTGGAGTGGAGCGAAGCGAAGCGGAGCGGTGTGGAAAAGCAAACAAGCGAAGGTGCGAAAGAGCAGCTATTCAGCTGAAAGGGATCATAAGCTTGACGCGCTTCTGCCTCAGAGGTAAAAAATGCAAAGGCAAATGGGGGGGGGGGAATTAGGTGTGATGGAGGTCTTTACCTTCACCCTTCAGCAAATTCCTTAACATTTTTGTCTGATTCCCTTATAACCTTGTCCTTCTAGAAGGAGTATATCTATCAGTTTGATGATCCAGAGGTGTAATATTCTTTCATTTGCATTATTGACCAGTTTGGAATATGCAGAGTTCTTACTTTAGGATGTTAGGAAAAAGTTTACCCACAAGGGTAGGGGGGAAAGCTATATTCCACATTTTGGAAGTATTGTCATGTCCCAAATGACGTTGATCCAAACTTTACTCTCAAGAACCTCTGACAATCTTGAGCTGCTGTCCTAAACACCATTACTAGGGAGTAAGCGACATTGCACTTAGTGAGATTTACTTCCAAATAAACATGTATAGGACTGCACTATGTAGTTTAATATTATTTTTAAGGCATGAGGATCATGAAATTGTGCCTAAAAATATTTTAGGGACAGATTCCTTTTCTTTGATCCCTCCCCTATCACACGTACAAACATACTTACTATCCCCTACTCCAGACAAAAGTCACATGTTAGAAAATTAATACATTTTAAGGTTTTCACACATCATAAAATTAATTATGTTTTCAATGATTCTGACGCTGTTACTCCTTGGGTGTCTCTAGATTGTTCTACGTTATGTAAATTTTATTTGACATTTGTTTTACTTTCGATTATAAGCCTCTTTGAAGATGTAATTGTAGAACTGTTTAATGCAAATGTTTAAAATAACTGAAATAAAACATATACGGAAGGCACTTCTGTATAAAAATTGACATGTGGGAATTGTTTTGCTGCATGTGTCAGGAGGATCACACAGTAATAATAATACAAAAAGAACAATTCTAAACTCTTGTGGAGGGTAGCTCAGGACCTGTTAGATGCTACAGACCTTTCTCTCCATGAGTCTGTGGATGATGCTCTGAAGGTGGTATTTTCAGGCTCTGTAGGTTTTTGCTTTTTTTTTTTAATTAACTTTTTGGGGTGTGTGGAGAGTAGTGGGGGTGCCAAGGGCTGCAAGTTGCCCACCCCTGCTCTATATCTCAACAGCTTGCTTGATATTAGATGCAAAAAAGAGAAATACAGCTGTGTTGTCATCTGGATATTGGTGATCCCACATCCCAAATGTTCAGATGACCTCTCCCAGCAGCTCCATCTATTGCTTATTTAATTAATTTTCATCACACCTTTCCACCCCAAAAATGGTGCTCGAGGCAGCTAACAATAAAATCCAGACTAACAAAGCCTTAATTAAAACATAGCATAAAAACATATATGTTAAAACACAATTAAAACACAACCATAAAAGAAATAAGCAGCAATCAAACAATGAATAACCTCTTCAGTGGTGCCTGAATAAAACCATCTTTGCCTGCTGGCAAAAGGACAACAGAGAGGGGGCCAACCTAACCTTTCTTAGCAGGGTCTTTCACAGCCTGGGAGCAGCCACTAATAAGGCCCTCTCTTGTGCTGTATATGTTAAATAACAACAGGAACAGAACTGATCCCAGATGGATACCATACACTCAAGGCTCTACCCTTAATGGCAGCCTAAACGTCATCATAAATAAATAAATAAATAATAAATAAATAAATGCATCAAACAGGAGTACCCCAACATCTCCTGCTGGCCACACACTCTTACTCTGATGCACCCACTGGCAATGACCCACCAGTGGCCACACCTGCCCTACCAACAGCCTGAAGAACATAACAGAAGTACATAAGAAGAGCCATGATGCTGGATCAGACCAAGGGTCCCTCTAGTCTAGCATTCTGTTCACACAGTGGCCAACCAGCTGCTCACAGGAAACCCACAAGATGGACTTGAGTGCAATACCACCTGCCTGCCCATGTTTCCCTGCAACTGGTGTACACATGCCTACTGCCTCTGATACTCGATGTAGCACATAGCCATCAGGACTAGGAGCCACTGAAAGCATTATCCTTCATGAATTTGCCCAATACCCCTGTAAAGCCATCCAACTTGGTGGCCATCACTACGTCTTGTAGTTTAACTATGCACTATGTGAAGAAGTGCTTCCTTTTATCTTTCCTGAATCTCCCACCAATTAGCTACATGGGATGACCCTAGGTTCTGATATTATGGGAGAGGGAGAAAAATGTCTCCCTGACCATTTTCTCCGCACCACAGGTAGAAGGTTCATTGTGTGGAGGGGGCTTTGCTGTGTGGTGGGGGTGGGGGAGAGGATGACCAGCAGGCATGTCAACATCAGGGCCCTGGCCAGCCAGTGGCGTCCTGTTCCAGCTCAACTAACGAAAGCATTTCTTCACCCCATTTATAATTAACATACCACGACTGGTAACAGCCACCGCGAGTGCTGATGGTTCATTAAAAAGATTAGACAGGATCTGCCAAACATAAGGCCTGGGGCTCTTCTCAGGCCCTTTGGTGTTTCCAGTGCAGCCTGTCGCTCTTCAACTATACTCCACACAAATGGCTGAGCTGTCTTAAGAGCTAGGGAGCTGGTGTCCTTAGCAGGAGAAAGGCCGACTCCAGCACTATTGGGTGCTGCATACCGCATCAGCCTCTCCCACCATGCAGTCCAACTCTCAAGGAGTGTGGTGTGTGGAGGCGCAGAACATGGGATTTGCCATTTGCCCATGTTTTGGGGTGCAAGCTAGAAGCTGCAGGGGGTGCTGGTGAAGAAATGGTAAAGGGCAGGATGCAGAAGAGTTGCACATTGGGATTGGCCGGTATGGTTAGAAATCAACTACTGGTCCTACCAATTCTTGCAAATTCATGATGAATTTTATTTATGTGGCCCCTGGGGCATATCTTGAGAAGGAAGGTTGGCTTTCTAATCCATTTGAGTCGATGGCTTTGTATTAGACAGCCCTGTATAGGGTAGATCTAGAAATGGCCATTAGCCATGATAGTTAAGAGCATCATGTACAGATACAGCATTGCTCTCTGTCACGAACAAATAACAGGGATGATAATCATAATCACATTTATGATCTTGCCTTGTTTTGGCTCCATTTCTGTCCACACTCACCACCTGAGTTTGCTATTATAGTGAATGATGCTAGAGTAGATGGATCCTCTGTCTGGTCCTGCAAGTGTCTGAGGAAGTCCCTGACCTCTGTCAAAAACCTCACTAGCTACTTTTGGCAAGGTTCTCCCTTTCACCCTCAGCCTCCCACTTGCAAGAAACTCTTTAAGCTTCAGGTCCAGATTCCATTTCAGAGAAGATGACGGAGATCACATTCCAGTGGTGGACGAGGGTGAAGGCAAGAGGTGGTGGGGTCAAAATACTAGCAGATTTTAGGTTAAAGCTCTTCCTAACAGCCACTGAGGCCTTAGGAGAAGCACTTTGACCTTTTAGAATGGGAGAAAATTGCACAAAAGCCAAGGAAAGATCAAATTATTGGTGGTGGGAGCAAGGGGAAGAAGGTATGGCGTTCTGCAGACCCACAGAAGGCCAGATTGGGACACCACAAGGGCCAGATTTAGTCCCCAGGCCCAAGGTTCTGCATCCCTGCCTCACAGGCTTGTTGTGAGGATTGAACTGTTCTGAACACTTGCAAGCATTATACTATGAACTGTTCTGAACACTTGCAAGCATTATACATTAACACTATGATGATAATGGAGCAGGTGGGGGCTTCTCTGGCAGATCCAAAGACTTATTGGCTTGCCTCCAGGTTAGACTGATGTGATCCTGGTTAGGAGGGAGATGGACTCAAGAAGGAGGATTGAACTTGTTTGGAATGAGGCAGCACACCCCCTTGGGAAAAAAAAAAACCTGGTTCCTAATTTGGGGCTGATCTTGGATTTGGCTTTGCATTTGGCGGCAGTGGTGGCCAGGAATACCTTTGCCCAGTTTAGGCTGGTGTAGCAGCTGCACCTGTTCCTGAAGATGTCAGCCCTGGCTACAGAAATACATTCTTTAGTTGCATCAAGAATAGACCACTGTAACATGCTGTGCATGGAACAACCATACAGAGGCTGTAGTTGCCCATGGGATCATGTTACACCTATCCTGCAATGTCTACACTGCTTGCCCGGCCAATTTGCTTCCTGGAACAATTCAAAGTGTTGGCGATTACCTTTAAAATCCTAAACGGCTTGGGTTCATGATATGGGGGAGGGATGCCCCCTCCCATACCAACCTGCCCAAGATCAGAAGTAGAGGCCCTTCTTTGTGTTTCATCTCAGGTAGAGGCACTGTTGAGGGTGACAACAGACAGGGCCTTCTCAGTGGCTGCACCAATATTGTGGAACATATGAAATGTCCTGTGAAATGCAGGTGGCCTCCTCCCTGGATGTCTTTTTCCAGTTGGTGAAGGCATTTCTATTCCAACAGAATTTTGCCTGCTAAGGGTTTGTTATGTTTAAGGTTGTTTTATCTATGATCTCTGCCTGTATTTGTATTGTACTTTTTATTGAATAAATTGTTTTATACTGTGCTGTGGTTTCAAACTGTTATGAACTACCTTGAGTGGTACATAGACACTAGAGCTAAATCAATCCATGAATACCTGCATGAAAAGTTTGCTGAATGTGTGGGAGCAGCCTTGTTCACATAACCCGCTTGGGTAACATTGAGTTCTATTATAGGGGAGGAAAAATCCTCTCAAACTTGAAAAGAACCAAAGTCTTTTCTTCAAGAGGACCAAGCTTGAACAGAAAAACTACTAGCCCACAAAATGTGTACTCTTCCACCAGCCCACACATACCCATGTTAGATGTTTGTGGTACTTGTGGCGACTTGAAAAAAACAAGAGAACCAACTCTTCTCCAAAGTGTAAACACTTTCTTGCCTGGTATCCTGGAAGCTGTTCTTAGTTGCTTCTGATCTAGAGACATTTAACACACATTATATGTATGCATGGCCTTTCAGGGCTATCAGGCCCACTCAAAGTGCTAGACGCTATAAAACAAATACATCAAACTGAAAGCAAGAATAAAGTACAAAATTTACAATAAGATTTACCATATTTTTATTTTTGTTACATTTATATCCCTTCTATTCTTCCAAGGAGCCCAAGGTAGCATACACAATCCTTCTTCTCTTTATTTTATCCTCACAACAATCCTGTGAGGTAGGTTAGGCTGATGGTCAATAACTGAACCCAAGTCACCCGATGAGCTTCATGGCTGAATTATATCAGAAAGTCAACGGTTAAGATAGTACCGACAGCGAAAATTGCAATGTAAAATAGTGGCCAACCTCAGATTAATTGTTTAAAAGCAGCTGTAAAGAAGTAGGTCTTTAGACCCCATTTAAAATCAGTAAGACCATAATCTATACCATGGTCATCTCGAGGTCATCCTTGTGTGTCTAAATGATGCACAGGGAATCCCGGGGTTAACTAGGGATGGGCTGAGACTTTCCCTGGGATAACCGAGACTGCAGTTATCCTGATTTTTCCCATGGTCTTGGGAAGATCCCGATCTCCGCGGGGGTGTGGGCACCCATCCCGGCTTCCTGCCTCCTTGCGAGGAACCGCAGCTATCAAAATGGGCATGGAGCTGTTCGGGGAAACTCTGTGCCCTTTGAGGGTTAGGGGCAGCAATTTTGCCATCCCTGGGATGGCCAGCGGGGTGGGGGTTGGGCATGCAGGTTTTTTAAAAAACTTATCTTTTTCCCCGGATCAGGGCTGCACAATCAGCTCCCCCCCCCCCAAAAAAAAATGGCACCCGCGACATCCCTCTTCTCTTCCGGGATGTTATCCGGACGTATAGAGGCTGCGGGAGGATCGTGGAAGCAGGTAAGTCCACAATCCTCCCTCCCACTACATTGTTAGATGTAGATGAGCCCTAAGTAAAGGGCCCAAATGTTCTTCATTTGAGAGGGAGTTCTACAGTGATGGGGCCACCACTGAGACAGCCCTGTCTCTTGTGCACACTAATTTAAAAGCACACTTCTGTGGCTCTTAAAAAGAAAAGAAAAACTCTGTCATGAATTAACCTGGCAATCTCATCACCTGAAGCTACACAACAGTAATAGCATTGTCACCAGGTCAACTTTTCATAAATAAGACACAACCATGGAATGCTGTTGCGAATTTTATGGAGCTCTAGGCAACATGAGGAATTAAGAGGCATCGTTATGCCACATGGAGTTATGATGTTCTGGAAAGACGAATCAGTCTTTTCAAATAAAATATTGCCCTTAAGCTATGTGGCATTCTTAGGGACAACAATAATGACTGTTGATCAGTCATGATTGAGCTACCTAAGTCAATCTGTACATAATTATGCAAGCTGAGTTACCAGGAAGACAAAAACCCTTGTGGGCATTTCTATGGAAATGAGGTCAGCTAAGAAACCATCTCCGGGAAGATTGGCTTTTGTTTTGTTTGACTTTGCTGTGTGTGTGTGTGTGTGTGTGTGTGTGTGTGTGTGTGTGTATGATCACAGGATTGATGTGGCCCAAGCTTCCCATGGTTGATGTGATGGTTCCAAACTTCCTACTGCACTGCAGTTCTTGTTTTCCAGGAGTACTGGCTGACAGGAATAGTCAGGATTCATTATTAAAAGACAAAGAGACACATTATCTGCTCGAGTGCTGAAGGTACGTCAAAGACTTTTTGTAAAAGTCCTGGCGTTCCTTTCATGAGAAGGGATGATTTATAGAAAATTGCTGCCAGAACACATGCACACCCTGGCAGCAGCAAAGGCTGTCCCCTCCCTTCCCTAATGTTCTTTTATCAGCATCTTAGGAGGTGTCTGCTTCATTTGTCAGCATAGAACCATAAGAGTCTATATGAATTTTTCTGGGGATTTTCAAAACTGATTTTCTAAATCCAGCAGTCTTCTTTGTGTCTCAACATCCTTCTTTCTCCTGTTTGAGCAGGGTCATCATTGGAAATTCTAATTTTGCACTTAAGGCTTAAGTAGACTATACAGCATTTTGGTATTGTTTTTGTCATTGTTATTAAGATGTATTAATAGATTTAAGGAAACGGTATTAAAAAAATAGATTACAGTATTATCATCCAGTACATAATAAGAGATCCAGTCATAGTTACAGCACAACCCTATGCATGACTGCTCAGACATACATCTCAAGGAGTTCAATGGGACTTACTCCCAAGTAAATATATCTAGGATTGCAGTCTTAAACATTTTTGCCCAGTTGATTTGATTCCAATGGAAGACATTTGAGCACATGCTTAACTCTTCCATTGGTCTCCTCCCTTGTTGAGTCTTAAAGTGATTTAACCTTTGTTTGGATTGTACCCAGTATTCCCTTTGTCTTCTTGCGGCTGGATTGTACCCAGCATTCCCTTTGTCTTTTTACCTAAATGCAAAAGGCTGCTGTGCATCAGACACAACACCTTACTAGGAAGCTTTTTATACTACCACTGATGACTAAGCCAAAATCATGCGGGGATGGTGGGAAGGAGCATCTATAGAAGTTGAGAAATGTATTGCCACTGCAATCAATACACAATATTTGCTAACACAAAATGTAACTAAGTATAATAATAGAATTGGAAGACATTTTAACATTCTGTTATTTGCAGCCATTACCCATCTTTTAAGATGACATGAATCCCATTAATTTTAGAAGAACTGTGATGCCCCAATATTAATAATCATGTTGTATGAATGGAGAACAACATCAGGGTCATCCTTATGGAAATGTACAGGTAGGTTTGCTATTTCAGTGATATTTATCTGATCAACATTCTTCCCCCTTTCCCAGTTCTACATTTGTCTTTTAGTTCCTTGACTTGGGGAATAACTAGCCTCCAAAGCTTGAGCAGAATCAAGCTTCTATATCTTAATTAAATCCTAATACTTAGGAGGAGGAGGAGTTTTAGCTCTTTTCTTTGAGCCTCGGTTTCTCATTCTACGGAGGGGAATTCTCATACCACCAGCAGAAAGTTTAAGGTTCTCTCTGATCCGGAGAGACTACAGTTTGAGGACTAAAGGAACAGACACGAAGCCTCAATGGTTTCACGTCTTGCAATTCAGATTGCTTTCCCCTTCACTACAGTATTTATTGATTTTTCGATGCTAACTTCATCTCTCCCCCTCCCCCCTCCAGTACCAGATTAAAGTCTGGAAGGTATTAGATTTGGCATGGAAGGAGATATAAGGGAAAAGGGAGACCACGCTCCCCCCCCCTCGTTTGCAGAAGAGGTTCAGGACAATTACCCAGAAAAATAAAGATTCAGAGATAGAATAACTTCATCTTTGCTTCTTCCTTGCTTTCAAGGTGATGACACCTGATCATTTGGGAATCTTGATTGTTACTTTCCATAGGCTGTTCACGATCACAGTCAGCCGCAGAAGTGCAGACAACGAGGGAGGAAGGGGGCGGAGGGGGAGGGTAATGGCACCAAAGTTTTATTTTTAATTTTAAAGTAGGATTCTGTGGCCGTCAAAACATTGCTCAGAGCTTTTAAAGTTGCAGAATCGTTTGGTCCTCAGCGCTGCAAGCTTTCCTCCTTTGTCTGCATGTGTGTGTATATATGCTTGGGGAAGAAATCAAACGACAAAGAGTCTTTATTTCCGGGAGAAGACTTCAAAATACGTGCTAGAAATGGACAATTTGAGTCCTTTCTCTTTTTCTCCCCCCACCCCAATGCAAGCTAAAAGAGGAGGGGGGATTAAAATCAACCACGTGGTAGATCTGTGCTTTTCTTTTCTTTTTAAAATACACTTTGCAAGCTGCAGTTCCATTTATGTTCTTCTCTCCCCCTGCTCAGGGGAAAGATTAAGCCTCTCCTAGATGGACCTATCTCAGGGATCAGCTTAGGAGGCAACAAGGCGCATCTCCGTGAGGAGGAAACCCGGGTGGTGGCATCGATTTTATTAGAACTTGCCATAGCTGGTAGAAAAAGCTATGATGACCCAGCAGCGGGAGAGCTGCGGGCGAAGGGCTTCTCTCAGCATCTCCAAGGCTAACGAGGGCTGGAGGTTGGAGGCTGGAGGCAACAGCTTGGAACTGGGAAACCTCTTCAGGTCGCCCTTTCTGTGTCTTCTCCCACCTCAGTAAGCCTGGGAGCGCTTCAGAAATCATATCCCAAGAGGACTTAAGTTTGTAGCCACCTTTCCCTTCCCTCATCTTCACCACTACCACCACCTCCTCCTCCTCCATCACCATCTCCTCCTCCATCTCTAGCTATCTCCCCCCCCCCTTCCCACTATTCTCCTGCCTTTCCCCCTTTTCTCTTTCTCTCCTCCCTCCCTCCACGTTGTTGTTGTTGTTGTTGTTAGAAAGCCTTCTTGCACCCCCTGGTGCTCTTGCGTTTTGTGTGGTAGGCAAGGAGATTGTCTTCTCTCTCTCTCTCTCTCTCTCTCTCTCTCTTTCTCTCTCCCTCTGGTTGCTCATTATTCAGAGAGAGACACACAGAGGGTTGAGAGAGAGAGAGAGAGAGAGAGAGAGAGAGAGAGAGAGAGAGAGAGACGGATATCTCAGGTCATCTGCAGCTGCAGCAAGCCAGTGAAGGAGAGAGAGGGAGAGGGGGGGAGAGGGGAAAGGAAAAAAAAAAAGCAGGGAAAAAGATGGCGATCCTCCATTGCTGAGACCTGGCAAGGAGCACATGAGACTAGCAGAAACAACTTCCACAACAATTGCAAGAAGAAGAAGGAGAGGAAGGAGAGGAGAGGAAAGAGACCAACACCAGCACCGGGACCTTCCTGTAAGTTCTTGCAATTAAAACCCATCTCGGATCTAGCAAATTGGAAAGAGAGAAAGAGAGATCGAGACCGAGAGATCTTCTCTGGCTGTCCCACCACCTTGAACAATAACAAAATAACGCTAATAATACTACTAATAATCTTCACTAAAACCCACAATCCATTCATTCGAGCAAGCCAAAGGAAGGGGGGGGGGACGAGGTGGTGGCGGTGGTAACGGTGGTTTTGTTTAGAGAGAAGTCTCTTGTCTCTTGCAGTGGGGGAGGAGAAGGAGGTGGTGGTTGTGGTGGTGGAGCTGGTGCTGCTGCTGGTGGGAGGAGGAGGAGGAGGAGGAGGGAGGCAGTTAATTAATTTTTTGTTGTTGCATTAAGGTGGTGGTAGTGGGGGGGAGAGAGAGATAAGTGAGAGGAGCGGAGCTCAGAAGTGTGTGGGGGCAGTTAGGGGTTTGGCGTGGGGAAGTGATTGGATCATAGGCGGGAGAGGTGGGAAAAAAAGAGCTCTTTGCTCTTAGCTGGCTCGACCCAGGCAATCCGGTGACCTCTCTCTCTCTCTCTCTTTCTTTCTTTCTTTGCTTTCTCTTTCTCTCTCTTTCTGTTCCTCCTTCTCTCCTTGCAAATCTGGTCCTTCTCTCAGGTAGGTAGAGTGGACCTCCCACCCACCCCCCGCGCGCGCACACACACACACACACACACAGACACACATTATTGTGTGTGTATATATATATATATATCCGCTCCCGCCTTTCCTGAAGTTGAGATGGCGGGGGTCTCCCTTTGGCTGAGGTTTCTGAAAGGGTTGGCTTGGAAGAGAACAGCGGTTAAGCTGGAGAGAAGCCATTACACACGGTCCTGCTCTTTCCTTGGAGAGGCAGAGAGAAGGGGAGAAAGGGTGTGTGTGTGTGGTGGTGGTGGTGGTGGGGGTTAACAGAGAGCTTCACTTCTTGTTCAGTTCCCTGGTGTCTATGGCTTTCCAGGGAATGAGAAGCAGCTGAGCTTCTCCCCCGCCCCATCTCTCTCTTTCCCCCCTTTCTTTATCTCCTTGTCCTCCATTTGCAAGCTGTCTGCTTTGGTTCCAGTCCAGACTCCAAAACACAAAGCTACTTCTCTTTCGCACACACAGCCGCTCTACTAGGCTTCCTCCCCTCTTTCTCCTGGAGCTTCTTTCTTTCTTCCTTTCTTCCTTTGCTTTGTAGTTTCTACTTATGCACACAGGGGAAAGGGGAGGGAAGGGGAGATCCTGTGGAAGATCCTACAGATCCTCAGTTCTGGTCTGATTCTCAGCCCCTTTGCACCCCAGAGAAAGTTTTCTCCTCTTGGGGTTTGAGAAGGACCTTCTTGTAAGGGGCGGGTGGGGGGAAGGTGGCGAGATATGGGGTGGCTTTCTGCTGCTGCTTTGTGTGCAATGCCTGTTTGTCTCATGAAGCTACTTGCATGCTTAAGAGGAAGTGAATAGTTGGACAGAGGGCTGTGATCTGAGTCAGGTAAGCCATGTCATGTTCTCTAGCTCCACCAGAAAATGGAGGAGAGGGAGAGCAAGGACAGGCTTTTCCACTAGACAAAGCTCAGATGAGAAGTGCTCATGCAATTATGGATGTTTCTCCATTTTTTTTCCTGAAGCTTTGTTGGCAAAGCCTGGCTTGACATTTTTTTCCCTTTACTGAGCAACTGTTTTTGATGTCTCTTCTCTTTCTGACTCCAGGAAATGGACGATTTGAGGAAGTTTCATAGATTCTTTTCATAGATTCTCCAGAGACAAACAGAGACCAATGTTCTCAAAGGACATGAACCCCCTCCCCCCTTTTCCTTCTATAGTTTCATTTAAAAACAAGCAACCCCCATTTTCATTTTTGGAGGTTGAACTTCATGGCATTCAAGTGGCAGATTCAGTTGACCAAAGATTTGCTTTGGGTATTTTGTTTTGTTTTTAAAGAAAAGGAATGGTTAAGTCTATCTGATGAGGCTGACTATGTTCTTCTACAGAATGACATGAAATCAATGTCAATCAAGCAAAATTTGTGATGGCTTTGCAGTGCCCATTCCAATTGATGAAGTACAATAGTATAGAATCTTCTGGAAGTAACCCAATTTGGGCAAATAATCTGGGGCTGCATGTCTGTTTTGTTTGTTAAAACCCAGATGAGGCCATCATGAGTTCCTCTGAAATTCCATAAGGCTTTTTAAACACTATGTAATTCATGAAGGAATTTCTCTCATGTTTTTAAAAACCGACCCAACTCTCAGTTTTGGTGCCTAGAAATATTGGGAGTTTCATAAGAATTCTCAAGACTGAGTACATTTAAATCCCATTGATTTCAATGGAAGAGTTACAGTATAATCCTTTACATATCTACTCAGAAGCAAGTCCTATTGCGTCTTATTCCCAGGTCATTGGATATAGGATCATAGCCTTAAGCATGCACTTAATTCTCTCCCATTGAAATCAATATGATTTAAAATGTCTGGATTGTGGGAACCTAATATTTCTAAGACACAATGGCAATTCAGGAAAAGCACAGGTTTCCCCTTCCTGTCTCACTTTCGTTTCCAAATGTTACTTTGGAATAATTTAGGGTCACAGATGATGAAAAAATATATCTGTTTAGCCAAGAGATTCATCATAGGATTTCCAATACATAATAATATTTTATGGTGCCTCTTACATGAACCAATGACCATGAGAATTTCCTTATGAGTTTAATTAATCCTCTTTTTGAGAAGTTGGCAAAAAGAGGATGAAATAATGAAAGCAAGGTGGCCTAAATGCTTGAAATACTGAGGAGTTTGGACTCCCATCACATTGGAAAGGCAAATCAAGTGATGTAGATAAAGATGGGTGTGTTACAGATAGCTATACGCCATGGGAAGATAAGGAACCCTGAACTATATGCAACCAACAAAATAGCAGTTCCTGAAAATGTTAACTTTTGGATGGTAGAACTTAATAATTTTAGCTATGTTGCTGATAAAACTGCACTCTTTCTATATATACAAATTCATGTGGAATACTCGGCTTTAATAGATAACTTTTGATTGTGGTTGCCTATTTCTTTCTCAAACTTCTGAGATGTCATGACTAGATAGTGAACAGTAGAACAAAGCACAATGTTGCATGTGAGACATGACTTTGACACTCTAATGATGTAGTATGCTGGTCTTTGGGTAGGCCTTATCCATTGCTTGCTGATATCAATGAGAGTCTCTTATTTCTTCTAGTAGACCACTATTGTTTTTTTCCTCCCAGGATTAATCTATTCACACTCAGTTTCTGCTTAAAACAACTTGTTTTATCTGTTTTAATCGAACCACACATATGAATGGTGTCTCTCTGATTTTAAGGATAAAGATAGCTCAGACATAATTTAAAGACTTGAATTGTTGACACCTAGGACAATTGCTATAGGAAAGGTAAATGGTCTTTGGAATGAGACAAATTTTAAATTTAACACCCTCATCATTCAGAGTCAATAGTGGGTGTTGTAAACAGAAAAGAAAGAATAACCCAGAATTCTTCTTACTAATAAAACTCTTTGATTAAGACAGCTTCTAGCAGGAACTGAGCAATTTTCTTTGCATGCAGCAAGTGAACATTGCAACCTTAATATGTGAACTGTCTTCTTTGAGATGGTGTCATGTGATCTGACTGTTTAACACATGCAAGTCCTCACCTGATGTTGCCTCCATTGTCGGATGAACATGTATTTGTGAACTCTTCTTGAGAGCCTTTGAGAAAATTATTTATACACCCATAATATAGTCTACTTCGTTCTTCAGTTTAAACAGTTCGCTGTATTTTTTATTTGCCTATATTTTTTTTTTCTGGAAATGTTATATTCAATGAAATATTATTCTCTACATAAAAGGTTCATAAGATGAAGAATTTGGTATGTATATAATGGGATGGTTGATACAGAAATTGAAACAAGTTGAAGAAAATAAATAGCTTTTCAAAGATTTAGCTATGTAATCTAATAGCAGCAGCGCCAACAACAGTAAAAAACTACTCAGATTGTACATATGTAAGTCCCAAGTTTTTTAAAATTCTCGTATGTTTTTGAGGTCAAAGGATATAAAAATATGGAGAATTTTCCCCTTTAGCTTTTGCCATTTCATATTCCATATATTCTATTATAATAAATTGTCTATCATTCTGTAGTTTCTTAATACCTCCCATTGCGTTTTTGTGTGCTTTTTAATTTGAGAGTTTCATTAAAATGGGGGTCACTTACCTCCCCCAATATAAGTAAGTGGGGGAAATGAAACAGTGCATGTTTAATGTACTGGGGATCTAAATGGCCTCCAACATGTGAAAACAATAATTTGATAACTGAATAGGTAATTTGTGCTGATGTTCAGGTTCACTTAAAAGAAGTGTTAAATATTTGTTGTTGTCAATTCAGACCTTTGAGAGATTTTGAATTACAGGAAAAATGTGTGAATATCTGTAAGTTTCCATAGGAATTAACACTGCTGACCCCCAGATGCTATCCCTGTATAGTTGTATCTCTGTACTATAACCAATAATTCTTAATACTATTTCATATTTTATATTAAATTGGAGCAATTGCCAAATACATCTCATTTAAAAAAGAGACTAAATGGGACTGTATTTGACCCCAGTATCGGATCAGTGAAGTGGGTGTGTTGTTTTTACAAACATAGGAGGGTTAAAAGTGAAATTAGTGTCTCTCCCTACATTACAGCATAGAAAGGTATGGTTTGATATCAATTGATGAGATGGAATTTTATGATTAAAGGTTTATGGTAGAATGGAAGAAATATCACAAAGATAGTTGGACTTTTGGCATATATGGTTCTTTGGGCACTAAAGAACTGATGGTGTAATTTTAGAGCTAGAAATGAAGTACTGAACTTTTATAATAAGCCAGGTCTGACTTTTGAGGAAGGCTAGTCAAGAAACAAAGGTAATTTGTGAAATATATATTCTTAGTTGGGGGTGGGAGGAAGAGAGTGGAGGTAAGCTAAAACAAACTTCTGTAATGTGTTTATGCATTATTTTCAAAACAGCATGGTTAGAACTGCATCATATTTTAAGAGTCTTCTAATCTGTGGTGTAGCTAATTTCTCAAACTAAGCAAAAGAACATAGGTCTGTCATTGGTAAAAATACAGACAGAATGAAATGGGTGGAAATTGATGAATATCTATGAAGCAGTAGAAGCACAATGCTGGTTAACATTAATTGTTCGGGCTTGGAGGAAGTGGGTGGGAAGGTCTACCTATAGTTAGCTGCATTGTAATCAAGAGTTCACCAGGCATTAAAATATTGCAAAGAGTAATTTTGAAGATCTAGAGGATCGTTTTCTTGCACTGACAAATGAGGAAAGTTGTCCATAATGGCTGTATTAGATTTTGATGAAGCATTAGTTAGCTGGTCTTTTTTGATCTACTGTTTATTTCTCATTAAGTACTATAGGAACATGGCCATTTTTTTTTATTGGACAGCCACAGTAGTTTCTCCTCAGATTGGAAAGCCACCTATAATGTAAATACAGCTGTGTCATAATTCAGGTTATAGAAGGTTAATTGTGAATTACACTAGACACTTATAAACTATTTTGGTGGTGATTTCTACCAGAAATGTGATTCATATTGGTTTGTATCAGATGTTGACTGAATGGGCACTATTGATGGTACAGATTACTCTGCTCTGGGGGGGGGGGGTCCTGTGGAGCAGATTGGGGGACCTGTGACAGGTACAGGGGGAGAAGAGGAAATATGAAGTCCCATTTACTTTTTGAAGATACATTGTGGTGCAAAGTTTAGTAATTACTGGGACAAACAAAAGTCAGCCAACTTTCATTCAGTAAGTAATGATGGAAATAATTGCCGCAATTATTGTATGATGAACTTGTATTAGACAAATTTCTGGAAGGTAACTATCAATGGCAGCAAGTCTAGGACCTAGAAAATAAAGGCAAACTTAATGCAGTAGGGAAATGTTTCAACTGGCGTTATTTAAAAACTGAATACATTGTTTATTGGATCCCAAAGTATTTGGCACAGCAGATACTTATCTATCCAGATTATTGCCAAAGGTGCATTCTGTCTTGAAACTCATGGTATATGATGGCACTCATGAAATTCATTGTTAGAAGAAGTTACATAGATGAGTTAAGAAGTTTTTGGCTGCAATCCTATGGACAGCCTGTCTCAACCTGGTGCCCTGCAGATGTTTTGGACTTCAGTTCCCATCAGCTCAGCCAGCATAGCTTGTGGTTATGAATGATGGGACGTGTAGTCTAACGCATCTGGAGGGCATCAGATTGGGGAAGGCTGCTATACACACTTACCCGGGAATAGGTGTCTTTGAATTCAGTGGGGCTTATTTCTGAATAGAAATGTATAGGGTTGCACTGTTAGACAAAAGTATGGAGCACAAACCATAACAACTGAGTGGAACATCTTTGATGATCAGATGCTGAGGTTATGAGGGATGGCTATTTCCATCTTGGCTTGCTTGTGGTTGCTGGTCATATTTCTGGTTGCTGATCAAAACAGACTAATAGAGTTCTTTATGCTAATGTCTGATTTAGAAAAGCAACTCTGCAATATTTTGTTGAATCAATAGCTTTGAACATATGTATGAAGACTTTTCCTTTTACGAATGTGTATTTTTGTGGTAAGAAGGACTAACAATATTCTTGGGTTTTCTTATATACCTTCCCATGGCTATGAATGTTTTGAATTTTAGGAAGTCTTATAAGTGTTAAGCACTTCTTCTTCTTTGTCATCTTCTTCTCTTCCAAGAACTGAGCTTGCAATGAAGGAATAGACATTAGGGTGAAGTTAGAGTTAAGACCACTTGTTTTAAAACAAAACAAAAATAAGACTTTAGAGTAATAATGATAATATGTAAAGGTGATCACTGTTGTTGGGAGAGACACAGTTAACATTATAATGGAGGAACTTCACCATGGCAGTATTCCAGATGAGTTGAATGTTGAAAATAAAATGTTCCAGAAGAACTGGGAGAACAGGAAAGAAGTTAAAATAGCATGGTTTGTATGCCAGTGCTAGAGAAGAAAGAGGAGGGGAAACGGAGACAGAAGATAATTATCACAAGTTCAACTATCTTGTTGGTTAAAGGGAACAGAATTTCAGAGATGCATTTGAATGAATTCTTGACTTCACCTCTCAGCATTATAACTGAAGAATTCTTCTGCTTCCTCCCCCACCAAGAGAGTAAGAAATTAGGAAATAGGTGAACTTTGTTATAATTTATAGCAATATGACTAGGCTGACCGTATGAAAAGGAGGACAGGGCTCATGTAACTTTAACAGTTGTAGAGAAAAGGGAATTTCAGCCAGTGTCACTTGTATGCAGTTAGTCCCTGGTGAAATTCCCTCTTCATCACAACAGTTAAAGTTGCAGGCACTATACCAGAGTGACCATATACAAAAGAAGGCAGGCCCCCTGCAGTTTTAACTGTTGTGATGAAGAGGGAATTTCACCAGGAACTAATTTCATACAAATGACACCGGCTGAAATTCCCTTTTCTCTACAACTGTTAAAGTTACATGAGCCCTGTCCTCCTTTTCATATGGTCAGCCTAAATATGACAAACATGCTTTAAAACAAAATAAAAACTACTCTGCTTGTTTTAAGCTGAACATGAAAAAGCTGTGCAAAGGCACTTAGTTGTTTCTAGCTGGGATGTGGTGGTTATTTTTCTTAGTGGAATCTAGGTGAAACAAGTTTGTACTAAAAACTTGGTAGATTTTTCGATTAACCAATTATGTCAAAAGAAAATAGTCATGTGAGCTCAGCATTCATTTACTAAACAGTAACAAAGAGCAGAATTGTGCTTACTACAAATTGAGTTAAGACCCCAAAAGCTGTACTGGTCACCATACCTGATCACATGGAGGTCTCTCCACTTAATTCTTGGGCATCTGTTGCTTGTGCCTCTTTAATTATGAGAAGTAGGGCACATGGTGTAACCCAAATGGGAAAGAGAGGAAGGGGAGTTACAAAGTAGGATCTGTTTGGAACAAAATGGGCATAAGTGTATCTGCACCTGAATCCTGATTCATTGATTACATTTCTACACCACTCAATAGCCAAAGCTGTTTACAAAGATTAAAACCATAAAAATACAATATATAAAACCATTCACTTATAAACTTATAAAACAATTTTAACCAATAAACAAGCAAGGGGATCTCTCTCCTGCTATTGGTATTGGCTGACCCCATGATGCAATGATAAAAGGTAAGTTGCCTATAAGGAATACTTGATGTTATAGAATATTCTTTTGTGATCAAATATTGGGTGACCAATTGCTAATATCTGACTTGTGTATAACTGGCATCTCAACCTAGCTATCATTGATGATTATTTAGGGTACACTGAGAATACACTTATTCTTCCACTACTCCCCCGCCATGCAGAATTGTGATCACTTGATAGTTACCTCATTATTGTAATATAATGCAAGTTACTTGTAACTAAGTTCTGTTGAAATCTATGTAAGAATTTTTGCTGCAGTCTTATACACATTTACCTGCAAGTAAGTCTGATTGAACTCAGTGGGGGCTTACTTCTGAGGAGAGATGCATAAGATTGCACTGTTAGCTTTAACTATCTTACAGTCTATTGCTTTTAACAGGACTTCAGCATTATTAAATTTAGCTGGATGGGGGCCTATATCTAGGACCCAAAACAATTAGTAATACATGAATATCACTAGTTTTTTCCCCTTAAATTCATTGTAACATAAGTGTATTCCTAATGTAACCTAAATAATTGTCAGTGATAGCTAAGCTGGGATGTGGGTGAATCAACAAGTCAAATATTATCAATTGGTCACCCATTGGTCACACAGGTTACTTATGCTTCCAGAAGAGAAAATCAGTAGTGTTGGAATCCTGCTTGGAGTAATAATCATTGCTATTATTCATGCAAGGAGGAACTCAATGGCCTAACAAAAGGCAGGATATGGTACCAGTGATAATTTGTTGTGTATATGGTAGCTTCCCTTAGAACTGGTGATCTGAGCAGTGTGTGTTTAGTTGCCTTTCCTATAGAGGGCAGCTTCCTTGTTTAATTTAAGGCCCCTTTAAATGTTACCCAAACTATATGGGAGCTGCATTTTCAGGAATACAGCCTGCATGGTTGGAGTAAAATTGAACTGACCCAACAACATGTGGGCCCTGACTCACCCTGACTGTGCTGGGTGTGAGTGCCAATTCCATGGGAAGGACCCACTGTACATTACAGTAATCATAACAATTATCAGTAACTATGGAGTTGCTTGGTTGAGTGCTGGAATGTGTTGGAATGTACACTCCCCAAAGGTGTTATATTGCCAGTGTTATAAAAATAGTAATGTGCAAAATGCCTTTGAAAATCAACTTGGCTCTGGGATATCTGTTTATGCCCCATGTATGGCTCCAGGTGGTCTTCCTTGCAGCATCGCTCAGGCCCATATTGTCTAAGCTACAGCAGTTGAAATGTAACATGTGCCATCAAGCCATTTTCTGGTATAAGTTGGCAAAAAGCAACTGTTTTGGTCCTACTGGCTTCTGTTTGACTCTTTGGCTAACAAACTAACCAAACATTGATTTTGGGATACAGAGGTGATATACGAATATGATAGAAGGGGAAGACAAAAACACGTTGTATTGCAGGAAAGGTTTTAATTAGGTGATTTGGTGGTTCTGATATCCTGAGTTGGTAATTGGTGGGTAGAATAGAAAACCTTTGAAGGAAGTCATAAATGTTCTGAGGAGCTCCATTGTTTTGTGCTGGAATGTACAAATGGTTAGCAAGGGAACAAAGCTATTGTTTTTGATTAGGGGAAGTCAAATGCATTGCTGAGAATTTACTGACAAGATGCATTGAGGTAATGTTCTTTATTTCTACTGAGAATGAAATTTGTGCAAATCAGATAAACTGGGCATTAGTTTAGTTAATTCTGTGCAACTACATTGGTGTGAGTGTACAGTAAATTGCTTCCTAAGATCACAGATCTGAACATCATGGCTGTGAAGGAACTGCAAGCCATTGGCATACCTTCACAATTATGATAAAAGATACCTAGTGTTCTTTTCCTTTAGACTGTTCAGTGATTTATGTGCATCATGCCAGCAGTTCTTGCAATAACTTTGTAGTGTTCGGTATTATTATCCCCATATTGTAGAGAGAGGTTGGGAGGCAAGCTACTACCTTAGGTCACCTAGTGAGCGAATGGCTGAGTTTAGATTTGAACCTGAGACTTCCTGGCTCACACTCCTGCTACGCCAGCCAGTCATATGTATGAAGGTAGAATGGAGCAGCATCAACCAAAGGGGAGTTTTAGTCCTTCAATAATGCTAAGAACCCATATATGCTTCAGAGAATTCTTTGTGCATCATGAAGGCCTTGTTTTGTCTGTTTTGTTTTCAAAAATATTTTTTTAGTTTATGCTGGTCTGTAGGACTCTTGACTTAAATATTTGGAAAGAAGACAAGGCTGCTATATTCTGCACCCTGCTGAGTCTTTTTTCTCTTCCTCCCTCTTTACTACTTTATATTGCAGTTAATTACTTAGTAATTATCAAGGGGAAAGGAATGACCTGTGGCATAACATTCTTGTGAAACCATTTGACATCTCGTAAAGCCGGCTGACACCCGAAGCATCTAAACTGTCTTGGAAATTAAGATATGTGGTGTTAAAACCACTGCATGGCTAGTACTAATGGAAAGCATTGGAAGGGGCCTGAAAACTGGAACCTCGGCTGATGTCAACACACAGGGTTTGCTTTCAAAGGATGCAAGGATCACTGTCAGGAAAAGGAAACAGGAGACACAGAAGCAGAAGGCAGTCAGAACAGTTAAGTGAGCACAAAAGTAGGTTAAGACATTCCATAAGTAATGGGTAGTGGAAACTCTTTGGTAATGGATCTATCTGTGTTGGGGAAAGAGAGGCAGTATAATTATTGATGGAATACAAAGAAGGTAGTATTTTATAAAGGATTCTATAGAAAGATAACCACCATTGCAAAAGGCAGTGGACTTCAGATGATGAAGCGTGAGAGAAGATCTTTTTTTAAAACGTCCGATAAGTACTAAAAATGGAAAGCGATGTCATTTGTGGACACCGTCTGGTTCCATGATATTTTGGACAGCTGGCATTAGTACAGAAAAATAAGCAGTCCCATCAGTAAGGGTTGGGAGATTCAAACTAACTGAGAGCTGAAGTCTGTGGTTATGGAAGAGGCTGTAGTGTGAATTTTAACCCTCATGTATCTTACGAGGTTCTAACTGTAGAAGGGTTATTAATGGAGAGCCAGTGTGGTGTGAGAGCCAGTGTGGTGATGTGGCTAAAATGTTGGATTGCGAGTCAGGAGATGTAGGTTATAGTGTTCACTCGGTCATGGACACTCACTGGGTGACTTTGGGCCAGTCACAGACTCTCAGCCCAACCTACCTCACAGGGTTGTTGTTGTGAGGATAAAATGGAGAGGAGGAGGATTATGAAAGCCGCCTTGAGTACTTTGGAGGAAAAAAGGTGGGAGAGAAATGTAATAATAATAATAATGATAATAATAATGATAATAATAACAATAATAAAATAAAACAAAAACCCTGTGGACTTTTTTTCTCTATGTTGCATCTAGAGCTGTTGGTAATGATGGAAGCACTGATTAAAAAAGTAAATTAAGATTTTGAACTCCTAAGCAACTAATTCCTGGTCAGTAACTACATTTTCTGAAGGACCACACGCAAGAAATTGTGAAATGGCTTGCCAAAATCCCATGCCTAGGGTGACCATATGGAAAAGAGGCTAGGCCTCCTGTATCTTTGAACAGTTGCATAGAAGAGGGAATTTCAGCAGGAGTCAGTTGTATGCATGCAGAACCTGGTGAAATTCCTTCTTCATCACAACAGTTAAAGCTGCAGGAGCCCTGCCCTCTTTTGTAGAGTGACCAGATACAAGAGAGGGCAGGGCTGCATCCCTCTCTTCAACTAGTTTAGTGAAACTTAGTGTAATCAATTAGGTTAAGTTATTTTTACGCACTGTAAATGGTAGTGCACTTGTGAAAAAATGTATTATGTCTCTTCCTGGAAGAAGTTGTGGTCTTGTGATTAAATGCACAAGGACTCTTGATTGTGAAGATAACCAATCTGTTACTCCAGAAACAATGCAACTATAATAAAAGTTTGACCTATTAACATGCCAATGACGCTAACATTTAAAATCTGTATTGTCCTTTGCTTATATTCTTGGGCAGTCAGTTGACCACCTCACTGAGCAGACTGGGCAAACCAGATTATGTGGTTGTTTTCTTGTAGCATATCTGATGTGCAATTGACTCTTTTTTCAAAATCCATTCATGTTGGTTGGATTAGTGATTTTTGTTTTATTATGGTTTTTTATTTTGAATATGTAAGTTGGTTTGATATGATTGCACCTTTAAAGGCAACGTAAAATATTTTAAAATGAATGAATAAAATTATTTTGGCATTTACTAGAAGGGGAAAGAAAGTTGAGAAGGCAATGACAGAGAGTCCATAGCTAAACAGTGGTTTGTACCATAGATTCCACTGTTCCAGTGGTTAGAGAGCATTGGGATGCAATGGATTCAGTAAAACAAGATTTTGGCTAATGGAGATCTCATCTTACTGTTGGTTGTTTCTTTTGTTCAGCTTCTATTGAAATGTCACTTTTCTCCTATTGCTATTCATCTTGATAATGTACATTGATGGCATGATTGAGAAAGAGAATTGCTAGAACTTGCATAACTTACACACACTTGTACAGACTAGAATTACATCTGAAAAATTAGCTTCGTCAGTGTTCTCAGATTTTGTATATGCTGGCTGTGTTCGGACAACACAATAATCAATGGTGGGTTAATTGCCAACTCTATGGTTGATTATCGAGGGGGTACTCCCCACACAACATGATTATAATCAACCGTGGTGTGGATTAAGGCCAGTATCGAGTTGATTATTAGTCACCGGTGTGTTGGATTGACACATCCCCTGCCCTCTTTCCCTCCCCCTTAGTCCTCCCGCTGGTATCCCATCAGCCATTGTGAGTTCTGCAGGCTGGACTAGAGTGGCAGCCACTGCTTTGGTCACTTTTGCCAGGGGACTCCCTCATCGCCGAAAATAACCAACTGTGTGCGATGAAATAGTCAACAGAGCCTGCCACATGACAAGATAACCAACAGTTGTTCAAATAATCAACTCTGCTCAGCGTTGGCTATTTGCATTGGTTATTTTGGCCGAATAACCAACTGAGGTGTGAAAAAGTCCCAACAGACGAACACAATAACCAACCGTTGACTATTTAACCCACCGTTCACTATTTAATTCAAGGTTGGTTGTTGTGTTGTCTGAACCTAGTCATTTTGTTGGACCTTAGATTCTAAGGTAACATCCTGATTTCAGGATCAATTGTTTTCAAATCAACACTTTAAATTATCAAGAAACAAAAATACTTATTTAGATAATCGACTTAAACCATGTGTCTCAAATTTTAATTCTCTTATTTTCTGAACAATTGAAATGTATTGTAGGTACCATAAAGAGCCTTTATGGTACCTACGGACATAATTCTAAACCTTTGAATATATAGTACAGGTGGGGTTTGTTGTTGTTTTTACTATAGATTATATACTTAGAGATAATTGTGAAATTTAATGGATATTTGTTTGGCTCTTTCTGTATCATGCAAAAATACTAAGGAAGATCACTTACTTGAAGACTTGTGCCCCAGAACCATTTTCAGAAGCAGTGTCTGGTATTGAAAGGGCAGAACAGTATTTCTCTGTGAGATGGAAAGTAGGGGTACAATCCAAACTTAAGCATCTTACATTCCCATTGATTTCTACGTGAGAGTAAAGCACAGTATATTTCTCTTTGAAATGACTGAAACTTGAAACTGCTGTAATTTAGGGTGACCACATTTGGGAAACCAAAAAAGAGGACCCTCAGTGGGGTGGGGGGTGGGAAAGTGGCTTTCCAGGGCCTCTGGAAAGCATGTCATTCACCCCCACTGCTTTAAAGGCCCCAATTGGAGTGGAGGAGGGGAAAGTGTGTCATTCCCACCCTCCACTGCTCCAATCGGGTCCTTTTCTATAATGTCCAGGAATGACATACTTCCCCTGTAAGGTCCTGATTGGAGCAGTGGGATAGAAATAACCCACCTCCAGAAAGCTCGTCATTCCCTCCAACCATGCTAATGTGGCCTTAAAGGGGAAAGCTTGTCTTTCCAGGACATTATAGAAAATGACAGAAAATCCCCCCTGACACCCAGGATAGAACAAAAACCAGGACAAATCCGGGGAAATCCTGACAGTTGGTCACCCTACGTGTAATTGGTGTCCATGCTATTTGTTTCACAGTTACAATACTCCTTTCCCCTCCTCCAACTTGCACAGTTCGAGCAGAATTAAGAATACTAGTATTTATGATGACATTACTTTGCACTTAGTATGATAGACTTTCTGGGAAGCTCATAAGCAGGTTATGCAGGTAATTCCAGTGGAATTTAGAATGTTTTAAGGATGTTTTTAGGATGTTTTAGGATTTTTATGCTGTTTTAATAATATGTGTCATGTTTTAATCAGTTTTATGTATTTTATCATGTTGTTGTTCCCTGCCTCGATCCAGATGGAGAGGCGGGTAAGAAATAAATTGTTATTATTATTATTATTATTATTAATGGCCTGCATCTGTATTTGTTTGTCTGATATTCAGAGATCTATCTCCTCTGTACATAGGCAATCATAGCATCTACTCCTTAAAAAAAATCTCCTAAACCAGTGGCCATCCACCACATTCTGTAGTGATGGATTTCATATTTGCATAAAAAAGTACTTCCTCTTGTCATCCTTGAATTTACTGCTGGTCAGCTTCATTAGGTGACCCCGAGTTAACAGTATGATGAGAAAGGAAGAAAAAAAAATCCCTTTGAGCCATAGAATCTCAGTAGGAACATCAGTAGTTGGTTTCATGTTTTAGTAGTTGCTGCGACATCTCCAAGTTGATGTCCATGATATTTCACTCTCCAACGCTAGTAGTCAGCGTTTTAAAAATATGATAACCCTACTCTTGTTGTTAATCTCTATTGCATATTATGAAAGCAGAAGATGTTGGGCTGATGCATAGCTTAAATGCCGTTCTTGAGCTAAAATAGCCTTCTGTATGTTCCTTCAGGTGGTTCTCAAGTCACTTCACATCGGGCGAAATAGGGTGTGACAGCCTTCTGGTCTTCACTGTGGAGATGTTTATTTTAAGAGTTCATGTCTACTTAGCTTTGCTAAAACTATACTGCAATATAAGATGGTCTCTTGAGACTTCAAGGGGTGGGGTGGGTGAGCTATTTTTAGCATGCCTGTTTGGTAGATGAAGTGTCAGATTATGGAATGGTGCTTTGGAGGTTCTGTTGCCATATACAGAAGCGAGTTGTCTCTCTCTCTCTCTCTGTGTGTGTGTGTGTGTGTGTATGCACCCATGGCGTATTGTCAAAATTTGCAGATTAGATAGTATCTTGAACATGTTTTGAAAAGGTGAATTCCATCCCTTTAGGAAATAGATAGATGAGGTAAAGTCCACACCACCTAATCTTACGACTGTTTTACAAAAATGGGGAAAAGGCTGCTTAATGTTTCCGGTGAGATAATATATTTATGGGTAAAGGCATTTTGGATATTTTGGTATTATTAATAAATCATTATTTTTCTATAGCATGATCAGTGTATATGGTGCTTTACAGAATAATTAAAAAAAACTGGAAATATAGGCCTTCAGAAAGTTTACAATCTAAGTTTCAAGAGTAGGGGAAGCAAAACAGGGATGTTGAATAGGCAGGTGATGATACCAGAGGAGGAATGCCCTTCCTAACAAAACTGCTTTAAGCAAATTAAGCATGGAACCTAGTGTTCCTAGAGCACTACTTGTAGTTTTAGTGATGTCCTCAGCTAAGGTTTTGGTATTACTTCGTGTTTGATCACTTTCTTCCTGTTTCCTTTGGCATCAAAATAAAAATGCTTTAAAATAATAAATAAAAATTAAACTTGAGTATACTAATATTTGTTCCTAAAGAAACTAGTCCTAGAGTAAAACTCCCTTAGTATGTGGCACTAGAAGAAAACACAATTTGTGGAAAGCCTTAGTTCACAGATGGTAACCCAATGGATTGGGGCCTACTGGAACATGAGTTATGTTAGGGATCTTAGCCTAACTCCTTTAAGTTTACACTCCCTATTCCCAATTCATTGTGGAAGCCAAGGCAGTTAAGCTAGGATAAATTTGAACTATGTATATAGTTGAGATATACCCTTAGGTCCTAAGTATATCTAACTTAAAAGTAAATGAAGATCTTCTTCTTGAGGTTTGCACTTGGTAGTTTTATTTTAATTTTGGTGAATCTTTTTGGTAGCTTGGAGTCCAATTTTGGTGAAACATATTTTAGCTGATGTGAAATGATGAATGTGTCAGCAGCCAAAATTGTGGGTGCAGTAGATAGAACCTTTTCACTCCTTCCATTCATACTCAACTGTATTCTTTTCTTTCATCACTTGTTTATATTGATGAGTCTAGTAGCAAGGGAATATTGCCAAGGGCCTTTGTAAACATGTAGTTTTGAATTTAAAGACTGTTACAGAAACTACTGCTGTGGTTGGCAATTAAAGTGCTGGAGTAGTGGATGAAGGGGAAATGTTACCAGGACCTTATGATGGGAGAAATATGTGATTGTTCAAAATACAAGTAGCTATCCATGCGGTTTACATTGCCAGGGTGCTTGAATATGGCAGATTACTCCACATTCCCCCCCCCCCCCCGTCTCTCCAGAAGATTTCTTTTCTGTGTTGGGTGTGAATTATGGCTTCCAATTATTTTGTAGGTCATGTCCATCTCAGCAGTCCTGTTGGAGAAGTACCCAGGCGCACTGCTGCACAAAGACCCTATCTTTAGACGAGTTTTGGTGTGTTTTGTGTGGGCTTTGCCTCCCCTCCCCCTTTTATTTTTCTTTAATGAAATAAAGTTTAATGGGTCTTATCCCAAGAGGGAAAAGAGACCATCTGGATAACAGAAGGTTAGGCCGAGTAATGTATTGTTGAGAGTGCCCCATAGACTAACCAGAGTATCTCTGGTAAATATGTCCAGTCGCTGCTTGTATGAGAGCTTTGAAATGGTGCCTCTCAGATCTGCAGAGCCAGCAGATCTGTTGCCACTGGTGTGACGCAGGAGATAATTCTGTTGGGCAAGCAGCAGCATGGGGGTGGATCTACAGCACAGGATGTGTAATGTCAACATGAAGCATTGGAGCTGGCACTAAGAAGAAAAGCAGCCATTTCATGCCAGTGCAGGAAGTCTAAATAGATTCCACCCCCCTCCCCTGCTCCATGCTTTGCATCTTGTCCTTTATAGCACAGCCTTCCCATTCTGCAATAAAGCAGCACCTTTGTGTGTTGTTGTCTGAAAAGTTCAGCCCAGCAGGATTTCTTGGCTCCCCCCCTTCTCCTTTTTTCAACCTGCCTTTTTATTTCTCCTGAAGCAATTGAAGGATATTCCAAAAGCATTGTATAACGAAGGCTGGGAAGGGAGGGTTTCACAAATCTGGAGAAAAGGAAGCATTCAGTCATGTGAAAAAGTCCTAAGCTTCTGATGAAGCTCCATTGTAACATGCAGATCCCTTTGTCTCCAGCACGGAGATGGTTTTGTTCAACAGCTGCAATCATCTGAGAACATTGTGTTGTAGCTGTGAAGTGGAGAAGGGTACAGAATACTGCAAATGATACCGGATAGACCATGCAATTATGTAATTGCTACGTAATAGTAGAAATCTATCATGGTTGTCTCTTAATAGCAAGGTCGTATAGATTAGGTGGCCTTTTTAAAAAATATATAAAACCATGCCAATGCCACCAATACATTTTGTGTTGCTAATTAAGACAAACCCTGTAAAAAGGCATCTGCAGGAGGACATCTCATAAGCAATGTTCCCCAAACGTTCAAGGGAAACTTTTTCAGCGCTGCAAAATTTATTGGCCTGTATGACTGTCTCTGTCAGGTGCATTTGGCATTTGGCTGCGCTTAAAAAATAATCTGAGTTCTGTTTTACTGCCACAGCGTGGAGTAATCCAGAGCTTGATCAGTTAGGAACACCGGAGAGCCTTCTTGGTTATGTGCTGCGTGTTCAGCAGGATTTTTGAAGAATAATATTGCAGCCTTCCATGAATAGTTACTTGTCTGAGATGTTTCTGTGCCATAACTAGATGCAAATGTTCTTGAGATCTCAGTGTGAGGTGTAGTCTGCATTTCTCAGCAAGAACCTTGTTCACTCTCCACTAGCTCTTGCAAGAAGTTTTTTTTTTAAAAAAATGAAGTTAGGATTTGAGGTTTTATCTAATCTGTGGGCGACTGTTCAAGGTTTACATTTAGTTACAATGAGATAGTGGTCACCTTGCACACACTGTTCCTACGTTGGTGCTGGTCACATCGTAAGAGTTGGCACCTTCACTCATGCTAACATCAAAATTCTGACGACAGAGTAGAACTTGGCCTTTCTGGATGTGGGTGGGTGGGGGCCATGTACTAATCATTCTTCTTAGTTTTCCATACCACATGGTAGCTTCAGTCCATAATGAAACGTTAACGCAATCTCTCGATTTTCTTGCCAGACCTCACTTTGTACTATAGAAATGCTCTGAATAGGTATTGATTTCTTCAACATGCAGATATGGTTATGAATACATTGCACATGTCTACTCTTTTCTGTCACAGATAATGGGTCATAGTTTGCAATAGTGGATGATTGGTAGTTGTAGCCAATGGCTGTGGATCACCAGGATCTTCTCCTGTGTGAGGCCCCTTGAAATGAGTAGAAGGCACTGTGACCATTAATCAAGGCAGGGCTTGGCAGGAAACATTACTAGTAGAGGCCAACCTGTGAAGAATTGGGGTTCTACTCCTAGCTTAAATAGAAATGCTGAAAACAAGCTGCTAGAAGTTGCTGGGAAATCAATGGCTGTCCTCTTAAGGTGACTATTCTCATCATTTGTTTATTTAGTTATTATACTGCCTTACCTGCTAAAAGGCTACCAAGTTGGTGTGCAACTATTTAAAACAACAAAATCTCAAACCAATAAAAATAAGAACACTACATATTTTAAAAGGCTAAATTGATAAAGGTTATTTTCTTCTTTATGACTGCAAATATAGGCCCTGATAAAGCCAGGGCCTATGGTCATCAATACAACTGCAACATTATTTACAAACCTTGATATAAGTGTTGTTAAACCTAGAGATGTGAAGACCTGGAAAAAAAAACACCCAATTTTTCCTGTCCCCCCAAAAAAGCTTTTTTGTCCCGTCCATCACCCATTGGAAAAATTGGAAAAATAATGAAGAAAAATGGATTATGGAATGTTTTATTTTAGCATGATGAATAAAATGTTTAAGACAAGGTGTTCATATATTTATTTCTCCAAATTATTTCTAAAACTTTTTATGGGAATGGGTGCTTTATGTCTGCTTGACACTGTGGAGAACTAGCGGAGACATAAATAATTTTCTTTGTTACTAATGTTGATGGTTTCTTCTGCTTTTTAGTTTTATTGTTTTTTTGCCTGCTCCTCATAAACTGGCAAAACCAAAGAGGTTCCTTACAGTTCAGGCATTCCTTACTGTTCAGGAGCTTGTAGCTCCATTTGTTACAAACAAAAAAGTAAACGTTTTAAAAAGTAAATTCAATTTGTAATAGTTGTTTGACTACACTGTACTTTTAGTCTACCAAACGTGATAATTTTATGCCAGACCAACTTGTACGTAATTACATTTTATGTTCCTAAAGTAACAAAGTGACTTTCAATCTGTAAAAAGTGCTGATATTGCAGTTTTTTCAATTTCCCAAAATTTTTAAATTCCTCCCCCCCAACCAGAAAAAAGTGTTTTTTTCCCCCATAGCTTCAAAATTTCCAGAAATTTTACATCTCTATTCCTGCCATGTCAGGTGCTGGGAATGAACCAAAGTTGGGTTGGTGGAGGCAGGTCTCTGGCAAGGACAAGGAACAGCATCCTTGCTGTTCAGAGCGGAGAGAAAGTTTGTTCTCAATGCTTTTATAGGTATTAGACATCTGTTCTGGCTTATTGCTGGTCATGAGGCTGCTTTATTGTTCTGGCTAGTTACCCAAACTTGGTAGTGGCTTCCTGGCTACCTGACAACCTTCAGACTACAGGTTCAAAATATACTACATCCTCCAGTCCTGACATGTGGATCCAGTGTTGGACTTCAGATGTAAAAAACTTAGGTTTAAATCACTACTTGGCCATGACATTCACTGGGGTGGTGTGTAGCCGTTTGCTATCTCAACCTAACTTACTTCACAAAGTTATTGGAGGGCAGAATGAAATAGCCCTATGTGCATCGCTCCATAGAAGAAGAACCAGAATACAGTTGCGACTTCCTGTGGATAGCTTCCTATGATTACAGTGGGAATATTGATTCAGATAATTAGCTTAGTATTAATGGCTAAGGGTTGGTGGTGATGTGATATCAATTAGTTAATTATGGCAAAAGGAAGTAACCGTCATAACATGAAGTCCCAGCATCCATTATTCTAGAGATATCACAAGACAAAGATAAACAATCTCATACATTCCATTTTAGTCATATGTCTTTTTAGCCACTTCAGTTTTGGACAACGTAACAGCCCATATTATTGCAGGTTTTTGTCTGCACTTGCAGAAGCTTCTGTACCTTGAGCTATTTATGGGTGCATCATGCCTGTAGGAACAAACAGAATAAAATGTAGTGCCTTTCTTTTTTCTGGTTCTGTTTACTTAGGCTGACCATATGAAAAGGAGGACAGGGCTCATGTAACTTTAACTGTTGTAGAGAAAAGGGAATTTCAGCCAGTGTCATTTGTATGCGATTAGTTCCTGGTGAAATTCCTTCTTCATCACAACAGTTAAAGTTGCAGGCACTATACTAGAGTGACCATATACAAAAGAAGGCAGGGCCCCTGCAACTTTAACTGTTGTGACGAAGAGGGAATTTCACCAGGAACTAATTGCATACAGATGACACTGGCTCAAATTCCCTTTTCTCTACAACTGTTAAAGTTACATGAGCCCTGTCCTCCTTTTCATATGGTCAGCCTGGTTTACTTGTGTAAGCCATTCTTGTGCATAGATTTATACCCCCACAAAAATGAGGGTATCAATTTTCTAAATCTATAATCTCAATAATCCATACAACAGCACTGTAAGGAGGATCAGGATAATTATCCCTGTATTGCATATTGGTCAGGGACTGAGACTAAGAGAACAGTGACTTGCTTTGTGCCACCCAATGAGTTCTTGGCTGGGGTGATGTTAGAATCAAGGATGGCTTCTTGGCACATAAATTGCACTCTTAGTCACTATGCAACACTAGCTAATAATGACAACCTAATTTCTAATTCAAATCAACTAGAAATATATTTAGCTATTATCTCAGTATTCTGCAAAAGTTCATCCTAGTTCATGAAAACTTATTTTTTGGTTCATTCTGTTAATAGTTAGCCCTACCCTCACTATTCCTCTAGTTTTATTCCTTTATGACTGTTATGTCCCACTCTTCTTTTCAAGATCTTAGTGCATTTTATATCAGATTTTTGAACAGTTTCCCATCCAGGCAGCTTAAAAACTCAAAACTGCTTATCTTGAGCTACAGGTTTGTGTTACAGGCCTTTCCGTCTTTCATATCTGATTTGGAAAAAGGTATATACAGTGGGCAGAGATCCTATAACACTTGCATTTGCACAGAATTATTTAAGAGTAGTTAACAGTAATGTCTAAGATATAAATTTTAGTTCTGATCCAGAGTGTTTGGTTTAGCAAGGTGACATTACATATCTGCTCTTATAGCAAAAAAGAGCAACTATTTGCGGATGAGGAGGTTGACTTTTACTTTCTGTTTCTGGTAGAACAAATAGAATATATCTGTGGCTGCATTCAGATGATCAAATCCTGGCTTAAGAAGTTTTGATATGCATGAGCTTTGTGCTCCCATGGTTTAAAATTGGTTTTTGAATAATGGCTTGTTTGGAAGCCATTACACAGTTTTTCCTGGTTAGCACATAATGGAAATCTATAGTTAACTGTGGCTTTGTGGTTTGAATCACCAGTCTTGTGAAGTGAAGAACTACGTGGCAGCAAAGGGGGCTCTGTGCAGTTACACAAATCTTATGCCTAGCTGGGCTTAATACTATTGTCCAAGCTGGGCCTGTATCTATTCATGGGCCTCTACTGGAGATCTGCCATTCCGTGTAAACTTCAAGGCTTAAATTTCATGGTAGTGATGTTGGCGCACAGTCTAAAATTTCACTTTGGCTTAGAGAGGATAATAAAAACTAGAATGGCATAGATCGCTGGAAAAAATATATTAAAAAATAGCAAAATATATACAGGCATTCAGTAGCTGCTTCCATTAGCCACTGAATATACCTTTTTAGACATACAAGAGCTAGTAACGATGCAATAGATAGAGTGTTCAGGTGTGAAGCTCAATGATTGTCCTCTTGGGCAAGTCACTATTATTGGTGTGAGGATAAAATTGCATAAATAAATTCCTTGAGATAGGTCAAAATATAAATGCTATACATTAATATTTGGAACTACTGCCTAGATCAGGGGTGAGCAACTTGTGGACCTCCAAATATTTTGGCCTAGAACTCACATAGGCTGAAACATGTAAATATGAAACCTAGACTGTAAACCTCTGTTCACTTACCTGGGAGTAAGTTCCTTTGAACTCAGTGGGACTTCCTTCTGACTACACATATGTAGGATTGCAGTGCTACTGACAAATATTTCACTGTTGATTTTGCTATTTTCTTTCATCCTTCTTTGTAATTGAAAGTTTTGAAGGTATTTGGCACTTTATGTATACATCCCTTTGTCTGTGAGCCCATGTCACATGTTCCTTCCTATATGTGGTAACAGATGTATGCATAATCCTAAAATCCAGATCAGTCTCCTATCACATTATGATCTAGGTCTGAAGGTAAGAAGAGCCTTGCTGGATGAGACCAAAGACCTATCTAGTCCATCCTCCTCCTCCCCCCCCCCCCCCATTGGCCAACTAGATACCTCTGGGAAGCGGACATGAGAAGTGATAGTTGAAACTAATAAATATCCCACGATTGGTAACTCAAAAAACGTACCCACCCAATGAATATTTTAAAGTTGAAACTGGAAGAAATTTGCCCATGCATATCACACCAGAGGAACCATGGGGGTGAGATTTTTCAATCTGGCGCTCTATTAGATTGTTTTGAACCAGGAGAGAATTGTATCTAGTGATATGATCTTGCTTTTTTTTCCTTTATTGAGTGAACTTGACCAGTTTGGGTTGGCACAACCAGAAGCTTTCTAACACTGATTTATGTACCCAGCAGCATTAAAGAAAATCCATGGAAGCTATGAACTTCAGCCTTATTGAGGGACATGTTCTAAAGAGTTAGTTCATTAAGCAAGCTGTTGAAGGGCATCCTCTACAGAGCAGCTACCCATTTTATTTGGTTAATGGTTGACCTAGTTCTACTGTTACGTTTCCTGGAGTGCACTCTAACATAGAGCATGTACTAAACAAGATGAGGATTACAGCAGGAAAAATCAAAGAATTGAAATAATATTTTTGCTGGCATATTTTAGAAGATATTGTAGGTTTGTCTAAGTGGATGAGAACTTTTCATACACTTTTTTAAAGTATTAAATTCATATAGAAACATTAATGGTTCCTCGCCTTCTGACAGTACGCTACATAAAGTTTTGCACTATTATTTTTCTTTGTGTGTAATAGGTTCTAGCATTCAGACTGAAACTTAAGTGGTTATAGCAGGCTTGTGAATAGCAAGTAAGAATTTTCGCCAGGGAGTCAAATGAAATTTTACAAATACTGGGTGTTTTATTTTAAAGGTCCCAATGACTATTTCAAGTGTGCCTGGGCTGGTAGGACAGTAAGAAATATTGGGGCGTTACTAACATTTGTGGATTTATTTACAAGACTAGGTTATGACTAGGTTGTGTTTTTTGTATGGCAGTCTTGTTGTTTATTAAAGTAGGATTCAGCAGAAAGTAGATCCCCAGATGTTTTTGACTTCAACTTCCATGCTGGCAGGGGCTTCCTGGAGTTGAAGTCAAAGAACCTTATAAAATAAAAGTAAAAACAAGCAGAACTGAACAGATAAAACAGCCTATCACTTGATCATTAAAAGCAAGTGCCATTAAAAGCCAGTGAGAATAGAAATGTGTGTTCCTGTTGCCTAAAAACCATTAGTGATTCCAACACTCCAGAGGTGCTATAGCTGATAAGACCTTGTTTCCTATTGCCTGCACTGTACTTCAGAAGATGGGGGTACTCTGAGGAAGGCCTCCAAAGATCTTGGTAGTTGAACAGGTTCACATGGAAGCAGGTGATCCTTCAAATAGCCGAGCTCATTTAAGGATTCTGGATGTCAAAACCAGCATTTTGAATTGTACGCAGGAACAAATAGGTAGTCTGTCATGTTGTGTTTCTTAGGACCGGTATCAATCTAGCTGCTGTATTTTGAACCAATTGGATTTTTCAAGCAGCCATCAGAAACAGTCCCATGTAGAACACAATACAGTAATCCAATTTGGTTTTTATTTGTGTTTGTGTGTGTGTATATGAGACAGTGGCCAGGATTTTCCTTTGTGTGTGTACTCTCCCCTTTTATATGAAGTGTAGGTTTTACCTAGAATATTTGCAAGTTAGCATTCAATATTTATTTTAAGTGTAGAAAATTATAAGGGGGGTGTATCATCTTTATTCCCAGGGGAAATGTATGTTCCATAGATTCTTTATTCTGTACAGAATCTAGCAGTTTTGCTTTATAGGGATTAAGACTGGCCACAATGAGGATACACTTGAGTAAGAGCAATTGTTTTCATATGAAGTATCCATTATGCTGAGAGGAGGAGAACATCATAATCCTCCTTGTGCGCTCAGACTTGGGGGATGATAGCATGATCCATGTGGCCTCAATTAGAGAAGTTTCACATGTGAGTGCATAGGGCAGGGCCTACTCAGGGCGGGCACCTATGTTGTAAAGCAGCCTCTCAAGGGAGGTATGCCAGCCTCCTTTGTTGTTTGAATTTTGCTGGAGAGTAAGGACTTTAAAAAAATCTTGAAAGTGTTTCCTTTTTGAAATTATTGTAGCAGATCCCCCCCCTTTGACCTTCCAGTTTTCAGCTTTGAAAAGTGAATGGCCTTCTAGCAAGAGTGGGTAGACTTCAGCTGTATGGTGTGGGATCTGTAGTGTTTTTCCCCCCGCTAGTACCCTGGAGCAGGGCTGGGTAGACTTGAGGCTTGGAGACACTACTTTGTTTTTTGCTAGAGCCATGAAATCTACTAGCTGAAGCCACAGGTACAAAATAGTGGCTCAGGCTGGTGGACACAGGCTAAGGTGCCTTTGAGCATATGCTCAGCCCTGGAATTTGTGGTCAGTATCTGAACCAAGCTCTTAAGGCCTTTCGCTCACAAATCCACTACTTTTTCCCAAGTGTTGCTTTTCAGCAGCTTGATTTATGGGGGAGGGGGCGCTTTTTAGTGCTATTGTTTGTCAATTGGTAATTAGAAGCCGGTTTACTGCAAATCACCTGGAGATCTATCAGCCAATTTCCGATCTACCCTCTGCCCTCCACTGCCCTGAAGGTGCAAATGAGTCACTCTCAAAAGACATAGAATTTAGGGTGCCGTCCTATGCATGTTTAGACAGAAAATAGCTGGGACATGTTGGTAATTGTAGGGCTTTTTTTTTTGTCTAAACATGCATAGGATAGCACCCTTAAGGAAGTGGGTATCTGTGACCTATGCTCAGCCCAGTAATTAGTTTTTGGTACCAGAACTAAACGCTCAATCCTTTCATACAAAAACCCATTCCTGATCCTGTCCCCCCAAGCTTTTTGTTTATTGCAGTAGCCTTGGGGCTGATACAGGGGGAAGCATTTTGTTGTTGCTATTGATAAACATGTATTAGTCCAGAAACGCTTGCTGATCTACTGCAATCACTCAGGCATCTACCTAAAAGATCTAGATCTACCTTCTGCCTGTCCTTGTCTTATATTATGTTTTATTGTTGATATGTGTTACATTTTTTTAAAAAAATATGTTTATATTTTTGTGAGTTTCCTTTTCATACAGTATGCTCAGGGCATCTGATTGATAAAAGAAAATATAATTCATTCATTCATTAGAATTTGTATCCCTCCAAGCATGGTTTTTTTGTGTCCTCAGGGTGGCTATTTTTTTTTAAAAAAAAAACATTTTAATTAGAGTTTATTCATCACCTTGAAAGCTGTTCATGGTGGAGGAATAATAAGAAAGAAATAAAGTTAATACATAATGCAAACATAAACTGGCACCAAAGCCAAAGAAGAAGCCCAGATCAAAGAGTAGTATATGTACAGTACAGTTCCAGCAATTTAATATTAAAAGCTCAGATGAAAAGACAAACTTGGCCCGTCATCTAAAACAATAAAGTTGGTGCTGGGTGTCTTGCCTTTAAGAAGGAATTATACAGCTTTGACTCCACCACTAAAAAGGCCCTTTTCTCAGAGAAGAACCTCAGAAGATCTTGCACGCAAGTTGATATTTTATAACTCTTTCAGGCTACTCCATTCCATTTCCTTCTCCCATTTTATTTACTCTCCCCCGACAGTCAGCATTCTGTGCCCACTAAGAATACTCAAGTCCTCCTCGGGCTGTTTTGCCCTTCCCGCTCCCTCCTTTTTTGGGGGGTGGTGGGTACTTCTGCAAACCTCGGTATTTGCCCCAAGCCTGTTGATGCATCTTTCTGGTATGTGGGTGGTACCGTTTTACAGATCCATTACTCCTGAGGATAAAGAATAAGAAAATGGTAAGATGAATACAATGCTGCTTTCCTAGGGAAAGAATATCTGTCATTTGAATATTCTATTTTATTTTTCAGAAAGAGAAAAGTTATTTGGACCTTTCAAACATTGTGTGTTTTGATATGGTTTTCCACATTGTTAGCTACTGCTGTATGGGGCCAGGGATACCTATTTCATAAATGAACAGGTTTGCTGCTTTCTGTTTTGTATCCTCATGACCCCAAATATTATTTCTTTTTTGTTTTAAATCTAAGAATAGCTGCAGAAGCATAGGTACATTAAACAATGTTTTTGGAAGATGCTCAAATGGGGTGCAAGACCTCCCTCCCATACTAATGAAATATGAGGTCTTGGGAAATTGGGCTGTAGGGTGACAAAGCATTAGTCACCTTTTCCCTTTCTCTGCAATGTAATGCTCACTTGGGACAAGAGTTGTTCTTCTTCCTGTTTTCAGGAGCTGGGGAAGAACTTTGTGTCCATCATATCATACCTCCAAAGTACAAAGTGAAAGTGATTACGTGTCTATGATTTACGAATACTTCTGAGACGTGGTGTTCTAGTCTTGAGTTACTGCAGACTTTCAGGGACATCTTACATTGTTTCTAGAAAGGAGATCTCCATGTTTTTCATACAGCCTATGCTGACAGCTGCTTCATTTCAACAAAGCAAATTGGAAGGCTGTCCCCAAAGGGGTATGGACATGTGAACAAAGTGCAGTCGAACTAACACACTCTAAAGTGCTGGCTCCTGGCCCAAATGGTTTAGCTTTTTGAGGAGGGGGTGGTAGTATGGGAAATGCATTGTTCAGAACTAAGAGGAGAAGCCTGTAGTAAGACACAATAGCCTGTCCTTTTGTGTGCTGTCTTTGCCAGATGGTATGTTTGCTGCCTTCAGCATAAAATTTTTGAACGTAGAAAGGACTTTGGGTACTTAACAACTCTGAGATATTTTCCAATATAGATTTTAGACTTTTCTAACCTGTTGTCCACAAAGTGAGAGAGAGAGCACAAGCATTTTATCCTGTACAAAAGAGTTCAGAGGAGGCATAGTGTTGCTCTAACCACAGCTGATACATGTTTCTCTAAAGAGAGCAGACATTTATCTACCAACAAAATGTTGCATCTCCCAAACTGAACATAGCCCACTAGCTATGTATGGAGTCCACCTGGGCCTCAATGAATCTTTTATTGAGGTCCAGGACTGCCTAAGTGTGCGGTCAATCAGCAAACAGTTCACAATACATAGCTGGGTGAGCTGCATTTGGCTTGATGGGTCACAAATCATGCAGGCCTGTCATGTAAAACCAGGTGGACTATGTTAGAGTAAGGAAGGGCAAATGGCATCCTGCTGTGTGTATGTGGGGACTTTCTCTCAGCTCCTAGTGTTTTTCATTATCTGAAAAAATAGCTGCAAATATGGCAGTGCTTGGATTATTCATTTAGTTGTAATAAACAGCTGGGAACACCTAAATAATGAGATGGCATTCCCTGGCTGATAGTCACAGAGGGACCTCTCTCTTCCATATATTGATATTGTCCTTTCTGTTAACATTTACAGATTCCCCAAACAATGAGATGTGCAGGTTAATTGTGTTGTGAATTGTGTAAAAAAGCATTTCTGTGTTTTGGTTTTAAATCCACAGCCTGTGAGTTTCTTGACTGTCCCCTAGGACTTTCATTTTTTCTCCAGGACAGCAACTCCCTGCTCACTTTATTCATAATGCTCTTAACTTTTACCTCTTTCAGATGCTCTTTGGTGCTCCTTTCTAAGACAATTTTACTCTGTCCTCATTTATTATTGGATTTATTTTCTATCCTACCCCAAAGCACTAAGCCACTAGAGAGTTCTTTTTCCTGCAGAAATGTGTGATTTGATATAAATAGCCACAAATGTGAAACCAAATTTGCAGTGATGAAGGTGGTATAAGCAGAGGATTGCTACATTTTAAAGGGGGAAATTTGCTGGTTATAGCAGTACAGTTATTTTATGTAGAATGGAAGCAAGTTATAGGCTTTATAAACTCAGAAAGTATATGCACAATAGATCAAGGAACAACACTAGATCCATGAATAAAAGTGGGTTTGGACTTGTATATCTCAAGCAGGAACTTCTTATGTCACATAGCAAATTGCTTTTGAAACTGAGGGGACTGAAAATTTACTTAAAACACGCATACACACAATAGCATTTGAATATTTCACTCTGAGGAAAATTCTTGTTCGTTGAATTGGCTGTGTTGTATATGTATTTCCACCACTTTGGAAATTTGAAGAGTATGTATGAAAGGGAGAGATCATGGAGCTGTTTCGTTTCCTTAGTTGGTACTTCCCAATGAGGACTGCAATTCTTTAAGCTTGCTTGACAACAGAATCCTCACAGATTCTCATCAGTCTTCCTTCCATGAAGTGCATTGGTCCATTCTCAGGCAGAAGATGGCTATATAAATGGGGAGATCAACAAGCTTGTGTTGATACATAAGATAACTTGGTTGACATTCAAATAAAGTGAAAAGTGGTCAAGAGACTTCTTCCATCTCAGAAAAAGCAATATGGATTTGAAAAGTTACCCTGAAAGGATTCTTTCATTTTGTCCCCTTCCAAGGCCTTTGCACATTGTGAGCTAATGCTGGATGTTCCTTTTAAAGTCATTTTTAAATTTTTCTGACGGGAAAAATAGTAGTTATTGGAAAAAAATATGACCTTATTGGAAATAGGCTCATATGAAGGTATTGCAGAAATGCATTTGGCAATGCTAAAGATGTGTTAAAAATATTTGGGGATAATACTGACCTACTTTATCTGGTTGTTGTAAGAAAATGTAGTTGTGTGAGCCAGGCGTATGCTGACTATTCCAGTATGAAAAAGAAATGATAGAATCATAGAGTTGGAAGGGACTTCGGGAGTCATTTGGTCCAACCCTCTGCTCAGTGCAGGATGCAACTACACTATCTCTGACAGATGGCCATCCAGCCTCTGCTTAAATACCCCCATCAGTGGAGAGCCCACAACCTCACAAGGCAGTTCAGTCCTCTGCTGAAAAGCTCTTGCCATTAGGGAATTTCTCTGAATGTTTCGCCAAAATAGAAGGATCCATGCATGACATGCAAACTGCTGTGTGTATCACAGAGGCTTGAATCCTGGAGCTGATCCTTGGAAGGGAATGGAAGATGAAAAGTTAAAAAGCAAACAAACATTTTTTTAAGAGACACAGAGAGGAAGTGAGCTGTTATAAAAAACAACAACACCTAATCATATTTCTGTTTAGTTGAATAACATACAGCCCTGTTCGCTTGACTTTTCTAAAACCTGATTGCATCATTACCATTGGTTCATCCATTTATGAAAGAACCATCTTGAAGGCAACATTCATTCCCAACTTTCAGATCAATTAAACTATATCCCATCACATGTGTTTTAAGGCAAAGATAGGTGACTTGGAATCATCCAGATGTTTTGAACTACCAACTCCCCTAATCCCTTACCATTGACCATGCTGGCTGGGGATGATGGAAGTTATAGTCAAAGACACCTGGAAGGCATTAGGTCGCCTAACCCTGGTAAGCTGAAAGCACTGTTCATCAATCTACACATTTCAAAGTATCTCAGCATTATAGTCCTGCTTCTGTGCCAAATTTGTGAAAGACTGGACTTGTTTTGTCAAATGCAGCAAGTAAAAATCAACCTCACCTCCAGGTGATCTGGCAGAAAATATAGTGGAATAAAAGAAAAGAAAAAAGAACTGACTGTCAAATGACTGAGGCTGTTATCCTATGCACACTTATCAGGGAACAAGTCCAATTTAACTTAATGGGACTCACTTCTGAGTAGACATGCTTAGGATTGCTATGTAACACAGGTTCACATGAGCAGGCAGGCTAAATGTTTGTGGATTTATTTCAAGGTCACTGTGTCTCTTGCAGGGGATGAGACACCTTTAACTTATTTTTGTCAGTAACACCAGCAAGTTTATTTTTTTTTTTGCCTAATGACCAGTATATGCTCTGACACCTTTCCATGAAAACTTTCCAATCACCACTTCAAATGGTTGCTTGAATCTGAGCTGATGACTCGTTCGTTCTCCGGCCATATGGGCCGTCCTTCCCCATATATGCAGTCCTGCCCTGACTGTTACCCATGGTCTTCTTTCTTCTACTTTTCCTTTGCTTTGGTCCGTGCACCTTTCTTATATGCCTGACCTATCCCTTGCCATGGAATCTCTACAGATTCAATCTTCCTCCTCACAGGCACCTATGGGATGTTGCCTGTCTGTGTTCCCTCTAGATTGCCTCCCTTCCTAACTGCTTCTGAGAAGTGCGCTGCTGCTGCTGCCTCTTGGAATTGTTAGGTAATGTCATTTTTGGAAGCCATGAAAAAGACTGAACCATTTCCCCAAATGCTTCCCCAATCCACAGTACCCATAAGTTTTTTAAATTGGTGGCAGGTGCAGCCTTTCTTTCACAACAGTGTTTACTGCATTTGGCAGCCTTCCCCAACCTTGTGTCTTCCAAATGCTTTGGACTGCATCTCCCATCAGTCCTAACCAGCATGGCCAATGGTCAAGAGTGCTGGGAGTTGTGGTCCAAAACGTCTGGAGGGCACCGCGTTGGGGAAGGCTGTATGTGGTAAGAAGGGACTCTAGTGCTCTATCAGAATACAGCAGCATTAGTTCAGGGCAGGACAACTTTCAAGATTGACTTATTGCTCCTGATGTAAAGCAGTTATTTATTTCTAATATTTCTATACCTCTTAATATAATGAATCTTCAAAGCAGTTCACAATAAAACACATATTTAATACTATATAAAAACAACATTTGAGCCCAAATGCAAGTTGAATATGGAGATCACTCCACTGGCTGCCAATTAGTTTCTGGGCGAAGTACAAAGTGTTGGTTATAACCTTTAAAGCCCTACATGGTTTGGGTCCAGGTTACCTGCGGGATTGCCTCCTCCCATACAATCCGCCCCGCATGCTTAGGTCCTCTGGGAAGAATTTGCTACAGTCGGCCAAAACCAGGCTGACAACTGTTACCCAGAGGACCTTCTCTTCTGCCTCTCCCAGACTGTGGAATGGCCTGCTGGAGGAGATTCGTCAACTTAATAGTCTTTTTGACTTTAAGAAAGCCATAAAAACCTATCTCTTCCAGCAGGCCTACCCAGTCAAATTTTAAGAGTCTTATCTGTATTTTGATAATGTATTAATTTTATATGTTTTTAATCAGTTTTATGTATTTTATGTCATTTGTATCAATGTTGTTCTGCACCTCGATCCTGAGGGAAAGGTGGGTAAGAAATAAAATAATAATAATAATAATAATTATCATCATCATCATCTCTAACTGCCTATCTTTTTAGAGAGTTCTGATCTCATCTGGTGTAAGGAAAATGTGCCAAACTCCCCCTCTTACCACTTTCAAATAATCAAACTTCTTGCCATGGAACCTGAAACACCACTTCCATGTGTGTAGGCACATCCCTGTCATGATAGAAGAACGTGACAGAGCATCTATAATCCTAAAACCTTTAGAAGTGATCCTTCCTCAAAATCTTAAGGATAATTTGGCCGCAGAATTTGAACAAAACAAAACAAGGTTTGAAGATGGATCAACTGGTTAATTTGCTGGCCTGGCAATGTCCTTCATACCTCAGATATCCTGATAACAACACTAAAGCTGTAAGTGCTAGCTTTTGTTTGACCATCTTCAAATTCATGGCGTCTCGAAAATGTATGACATTCTTTTTAGGCTAGTATATTTTAAAAGTTTGATGGCTTTACCAACATTCTCCTGCTTCTTTTCCTAAATTATTTAGTTAATACCAGGCCCATTTCACTACAGAACTTTAGTCATTGTAAATAGGAATGTTCCCTCTGCCCAAATAAGGCTGCACTCACAATCCTATGCAAACAACATTAGCTACTGCGGAGGGTACTCAGACGCTGTGACCTTTTTGCATCTCACTTTGAGGACAAAATCACTTACCTCCGCAACGGTCTTGATGCTGTTATTAGCGCAGTTCCAGTCGAGGATTTTGTGGGATCAGTTTCATCTGCTGTGGCCTGATGATGTTGACAAGGTACCGGCCACATGCCCATTCGATCCTTGCCCTTCCTGGCTAATAAAAGCTAGCCAAGGGGGTTTGACTGGGTGGGTCCAGGGTGTGGTGAATGCATCTCTACGGGAAGGGATGGTCCCTGCCGTTCTTAAAGAGGTGGTAGTGCGACCACTCCTGAAGAAACGCACTCTGGACCCAATGGTATTAGACAACTATCGCCCAGTTGCAAATACCTCTATCTTAGGGAAGGTATTGGAGAGGGTCATGGCGGAACAACTGCAGGCACTCTTGGAGGACACTGATTGTCTAGACCCATTTCAATCTGGGTTTCGACCTGGTTACAGGACTGAATCAGCCTTTGTTGCCCTGATGGATGATCTTTCTCGAGAAAGATACACGGGGGAGTGCAACGCTGTTAATTCTGCTTGATCTCTCATAGGCTTTTGAGACCATCGACCATGGTATCCTCCTCAGTCGACTCCATGGTATGGGCGTTGGAGGCACTATGTTCTGGTGGTTCCGATACTACCTGCAGGGTAGATTTCAGAGAATAACATTGAGTGATCATTTCTCGGCCCCTTGGCAATTAAGCGATGGGGTACTGCAGGGCACAATCTTGTCCCCAATGTTGTTTAATATCCATATTAGTGGATTTGGAGCAAAATGCCATCAGTCTGCTGATAACACAAAGCTCTGTCTCCCTGTGACATCTGTATCAGGAGAGGCTGTGCAAGTCCTAGATCAGTGCCTAAACTCAGTAATGGGCTGGATGAGGGCTAATAAACTGAAGCTGAATCCTGGCAAGATGGAAGCCCTGTGGGTGAGTGGTTCCCAAGTCCGGGAAATAGGCTCATTGCCTGTGCTGGATGGGTTTGTACTCCCTCTGAAAGATCAGGTTTGTAGTTTGGGGGTACTCCTAGATCCATCATTGTTGCTGGAGGCCTAAGTGTCCGTGGAAGCTCAGAATGCCTTTTATTAGCCTTGACTGGCTCGCCAGCTACAGTCTCTTCCAGACAGGGATAGCTTGGCCATAGTGGTACGGGCATTAGTAACCTCAAGACTGGATTACTGCAGTGCGCTCTATGTGGGGCTGCCCAGAAGCTGGAGCTAGTGCAAAACGCAGCAGCTTGGTTGTTGTCAGGAGCTGCCTCTTTTCAGCATATAATTCCTTTGCTGAGGGAATTGCGCTGGCTACCTATTGGCTTCTGGGCCAGGAGAGAGCGCCTTCTCCATTACCAACCTGCCAGATCACTGAGGTCATCGGAGGGCATGTTCCTGGTGGTTTCACATGGACCTATGGCCTGATTGGAATCCACCAGAAGAGCCTTTAGTGTAGTGGCCCCTTCTCTGTGGAACTCTCTGTCCCTGGAGGTCAGGCAGATGCCAACGCTAGGCTGCTTCCGGAGCATCCTGAAAACTCTGTTTCAAGAAGCCTTTCTCAACTGACTAGCCACTGTTTTTCTTCCTTTGTTTTTAAATTGAACCAATTTTAATTTGCTTTTTAAATCTTCTGTATTTTACTGTTTATACTTATGTTCACCTCTCTGGAATCTGTGTTAGATAATTGAGCGGCATATAAATATTGTAAATAAATAAATAAACTATCATTCATTCAGTCAAATTATATGGGGATATCCTAGAACTCTTCTTGCCTCTGCCATATTCTCTGCAGTGAACAAAGACACTCTGTCCCCTACTCCCATAATGTTTACACAAAATGAATGATGCAAAAGTCAGAAATATTGGGGCAAGAGCAAAAAGAGAGGAAATGCTTGTTCCTTCCCCATTCTAACTCCTTGAATGGTGGTGTAAACCATATTTCCCCTAACTCAGTGTTCTCCAGATCTGTTGGACAACAACCTCTGTTGACTGTGGGATGATGGGAGTTGTTCAACACACCGGAGAGTGCCAGGTAAGGGAGAACTGGTGTAAACCGTGCCAGAGCTAAGTGTGACCCTCAAACAGCTTTACAGACCTGTATAGCTGCCCAACAGTGGCTCAGTTAAATCTCTTGTTTTTGCTACCTGTGTGCAGGCAACAAAAACAGTGAGGAGTTATAGAGCACCTGGCAGGTAGGCCACAGCATTCGGCTAAGCAACTTGGTGGGTCACAACTTGCACAGACCTGAGTTAGAATCTTAAGGGGCTTCAGCCAAAGAGAAACAATACCCTTGCATTGCAGCAAATATATGATACTTATATGAACTATGACAAAGCTTTAGGGGAAGGAGAGGGATGACAAAGGGAAGGAGAAAGTAAAAGGGAAATCCTGTATGGATAAAACAAGTTATTGTGAAAATAAAGTATTGTCTGGCCTCTCCACATTTTCGCAATTGCAGATTACCTGCACAGAAAATGGCTTTACCTAGTCCTATTTGATAGATATGGGTGTGGGTACGGGTGTGGAAGTGCATGTATAAACCTGAGAGCAGATATTTGTGAGGCCTTCAGGAAAGAAGCCATAACATATGTGGCATAACATATAACATTTTTAAACTCTAGATCTAGAGTTTAAAAATAAAGTACTGGGCTGTCTTTCTGAGGTTTTAAACATAGCATGTAGCACCCAATATGCCCCCTCCCCAATTTATCACAGCTATACTAGTTTTGAAGAATAGCCCAAAAACGGAGGTTAAGGAAAATATTATTTTTCTCCATGTTGTTCTTTGCCTGAAGTCCTGCTCAGAAAACCCTCTCCGTGTCCTTTGACTTCAGCAGCTCAACCAAACTAACATTCATTTGCAATAGCTAGGGGTGAGCAAAAATGGCACCCCCAAATTCTCCACCCAGATTGCTAGCGGTAAAATGTGGGGCAGGGATTATTCCAAATATTAGCCATGAAAAAATAATTCATCAGAAAATTATTTTGTGATAAAATTCAGCTCAGCTTCATTTATAATCTTCACAGCATTCTTCAGAGAGATGAAGTCTCTCTCTGTGTTGCTGTACATAGTCTAAATTTGCCTTGCTACATTTCTCACTTGTTGAAGCAAAAGATCATCACAACGTCATTGGAATCAGATTTTACTTATGCGTCAGCTTCATGCATCCTATATGTGATCGATTCCAGCATTCACAATCTCTAGAAATGCCTGCTGGTCTAGGAAGTTTTCCTCACCTCCAGAGGAGAAGTAGAGTTGGTGTCATCCAGTTAATGATATATTAAAAACTTTTTTAACAGTAAGAATGAATATCTCATGTGGACAGGAAGCAATACTTATTGATGCCTTGGTAGGCCCAGAGGGAATATGTAGTTAAAATAATATTGAAAAAATCTACATTACAAATTGAAAACAGATTAAAACTGATTTAACTGGGAAGATTTCCCCCAAAGATTCTTGAACATTGTACTTTTGCAGGATTCTGAGGTGTGTTTATTTTAGGAGACCTAGGCTTCTACAGTTCCCAGAACTCCTTAAATGAATGACAGTTAATTAAACAACATTGAAACTAGTTTACTTTCTTATTTTATTTTTTAAGTATAGCTATTCTCTAGGATTGCTTGCTTTTGTAGGTCAGTTTTGAGATTAAAGAATTTGCTCTAAGAACTTCAGATTGCTGCATTGGTTTTATATTCCTATTCTGCATGAACTAATTAATGTTAGATTGCCTAGCAAAACTTATTGATGGTCCATTGTTCTGCTCTCTCTAGACTTTAATGTTCCATGTTCTGCATGGTTTTGTAAATGTTCTTCTGTCAGGGCTGGCCCTACTATTGGGCAGAGTGAAGCAGTCACCTCAGGCAGCAGATGCTGGGAGGCAGCAGCAAGGTGTTGGAGAACAGACCTGTATACCATGTGGCTTGCTCTATGCTCCCTAAATTAGCCTGCTGCCTTCAGGTGCAATGGAGGATGCTGCCTATCATCACTGTTGAAGACAGATTCATCTGCCGCTCCAGCCAGTTTTTGTACATGGAATGAGAGGAGACACCATCTTGTTTTTCTCCTTGGGCATCAAAATGTTTTGGAACAGCCCTGACTTCTGTCAATTTGTCCACTTGTTGCAACAATAAACCTTATCCATGTGAGGTAGGCTGAAGTGGACAGAGTTTTTTTGTTTAATGTGGGCAGAGCTACGCAAAACTGACAGTCAACATAATTTGGTTTCAGGAAAGAAATGGTTCAAATAGCCAGACTGCCCAAAGAAGTCTTTGCCTTACAAAGAAATTAATGAACAAAACCTTGATTACTGATTGAAACCATGGTTGCAACTTTTTTGCCCGGGATCACAGAACTTCTGGAATTAGCCAATAAATACAGATTTTTGGGGGGTTGAAGAGTTTTTAGTTGATTAATCATCTGCCTCTTCAATCCAGTTTAAAGAGATTTGTATGGAATCAAAGATCAATCATGGAAAGTCACCACTCATACTTAGAAGAAATTCCATCTTCAATATTTTCTTTTTTATTGTCTATTACAATAACATATTTGAACCAAAATAGCCCCTCCCCATACCCAAGTGTCCTCTCATTGATTAAAATTGGCCTTCACTGATGTATCAGCTAAAACTTTAGTTTGATATAATCAATGGATTAAAGCTTGCGACCCTAATAGCTTTAGAAAAACACCAAAACCTTCTTGTGCCTGCCTGTAAGATTGCAGCTGGGTGGAAAATAAAAATGTAAATTGTTCTCTTTTTCTCTCACCTTGAAGCATCTTATATTCATTGTATGGTTGAGCTACAGAACTAAATGTCTCTGAGGGCCACTTTTAATTATCTTTGGTGACTTATTTACCATAAAAAGCATATTTGTTACCATTTTAACTCCCATGTTTTCTTTTTATCCTTTGTTAGCTGCCATTTTGTCAGCGTCCGATATTGCGTGCTCTTTTCTGAACCCCCCTTTTTTCTAACAACCCCCCTTTCTCTCCACACCATAGGGTTCTTTCTCCCTCTGTGCCTCACACAAATCTGCATCCCCTTGTCTGCCCTCTTTTTCTGTTTCCACACTCCTTATCTCACAAGCGACCTCCTCTCTCTTTCCCAGTTATAGGTCTTTCAGTACCCTATAGCGCTTTCTCTTCTCTCGACGCTACAATTCTCTTGGAAGCTTCTTTCCTTCTCTCACTACTATTTCTGTTTTCCCCACTCACAGCCTCTCTGCATCTTGCTTTTTCTTTCTTCTATCTCTTTGTGCCCTCTTTCTTTCCTCCCCCATGCCCTACAGCCTGCTTCTCTCAACTACTACTCCAGTGAATTTGTCAACAACAACAACAACAACACACAAGGCTTTCACTTACCCACGAATTCATATGTTGAAAGCTGCTGGTGGGCTTGACATCATGAAAGCAAGAGGCTGGACAACCTGGTGCCAACTCCACCACATGCCTCTGAATAAGGGAGAGGAGATGTGGGGCAGCCATTCTCCCATGACTACTTCCACTTTTGATGGGCTTGGGCAGGCCTTAGATCAGTATTCCCCAACCCTATGGCTGGTTGATGATAATAGCTGCCCTAGACGTTTTTGTAGAGGGGCTGGGGAGTGCTGCAAATAAGTCTTTAAAAATTCCCCCTTCTAGGGGGAAGTAAACAGGGAAGAAGCTGCAATTTGTCCATAAGCTTTATGTTTTGCAGGTCAGCTGTATGAATTTAGTGTGAAGGAGTCACAGGAAAAAAGTTCCAGCTATTAATTTCATGATGTATCTTCTTGAGTGTTTAGCAAGGTTTAATGTCTGCCTGCCAAATTGGAAAGCGGTAGGAAAATTTCACGTAAAGCTACAAGTCTGGCTTGCTTTGAATAAGCCCCACTGAACTCAGTGGGACTGACATTTGAGGAACATGCATACAGTTGTGATCTTAGGCACTTGGCATGCCTCACTGGATTCAACTGATATACATTGAAGTAAATATGTTTAAGATCGTAGTGCTGGAGTACTTCAGAACATTTTTGCATTCTGAGGTCTGGTCCTAATTTCTAAGTACATGCTTGCAAGAAAAGTGCAAAATAATAAGAGTTTTTTCTGGATACTGTCTACACAGCTGTTAGTGCATTTGAATGAAACTTAACTGCATCGTTCTTTGAATAGTAGCTTTCCCTTTTGAAAATGCCTCCTGAATTTGTGCATGAAATTTAAGAATGTTTAATAAGACACATACACACACCGCGTCCTGTACACTCTTAGGATATTTGACTTGAGACCCCAGATGGTTTGCAGAGCAATCTCTGCAATGAGAGACTATCCACAGTGCTTCCTTGAACAGAAACAGTGCTTGTCTGCCTGGCAGTAAGATCAGTTAAGAATGGATTTGAAAGAGATGCCCTTGATAATAACACACAGAGCTCTATTGTAACTCCATATACGGGCTCACTCATTGCTCCTTTCCCCCCTTGCTCTTTGCAGACATGTGACTAAAGCCCACAGCTTCTTACAGCCGCAGTGAAGTTGGGCACACTTGCCTCTCCCGAGTCATTTGGGCCATCTTAGGTAGACAACCTTCATCCCTCAAGTCTTTTGCCCCACCTCCTTCTGTGACGTCATTTGCTGTGATGCAAAACTGACTTGAAAGAACCCCTAAGAGGACACATCCATAATACATTGCTGTGTAGTATCACAACTGCAAGGGCATGAAGAGACACTTCATTGTTGGCTAGTTGGGCTTGAGAGTGTTCCTTGTGCCCTGAAAGCACTCTTAACCTGCCAAAAGTGATGCACTGTGGAACTTTTAAGGGGAAAAAAGAGGAAAGGAACTACAAGGTCCTCCCCGCCCCCCCAGCCAAGACAAATGCTTACGTAATTGTCAGTAAGTCTGGCTGAAGAGAGCCAGGTTAATCTTGATGAAAACCTCATTTCACCAGGATTCTCCTAGTTATCCCCCCCTCCTTTTTTAAAAAAGCTTTTGCTTACTTTGGTCACAATCCACCAGGAAATTCTCCTGGTGCAAGCCCAATTGAAGTGTATGGGAACTACACTAGAACCCAAGTACAGTAGTGCAGCTCTGACTTACTTCAATGTAGCTTGAATAGGCAGGGACAGGATTGTGGATTCATTTCAGTGGATTGTGCCTTTGCCCATGAACAATCCAAACAGATTTGTAGTGTTTTGAGGCGAGCATCCTCAAACTTTCTCCATCATGACCTGGTGAAAGTTACCAAACTCTCTCCCCTCCCCTCCCGGTGATTTAAAATTGGAAGTTCCCAATAGTATCAAACAAGATACTCTGTTGATTTGCAAAGCTGTCTTCATCCCTTGTGGGCAGCTTGAAGTGTGTGTCTGGGGTGTGTGTGTGTGTGTTTGCAGTAATGCACTTTTCTTTTAGTGCCTTGCTGAGCAGATACAGCTGGTTGATTGTCAAACCAGCATTTGAAATTCGCTATCTTTGGGCTTTGCACGACTTTCCTCTGCTTTGTATCTAGCTGTTCTGACTGCAAAGTGGCAGATGGTGGCTTTTGGAATCCGTTATATTTTCTGAGCATATGAAGATTGCCAGTGCGCAATTGACGTTAGTCAATTTACTACTGGCAGGTTGCAGTTTTAACAATTATTGGGGTTCTAGTCTTAAAGCAAAGTTGTGAACAGACTCAACTCTTCCACCAATATGTTCTTTCAAAGAAAGAACAGAAGAGAGCTATATATAGCTACATACAGAACAGAGAATCATGGATTTCATTAACAATTTTTTTTAAAAAATGACTGTATTGATATGCTTGAAAATGCTGCGTGAAATGCCTGTTGAAATCTCTGAAGTTGGGTGGGTGGGTGGTGGTGGGGTTTGAATAAGATTTCAAGTGGTTGAAGGTGGGGCTTCAATACCTCTTTGCCCCTCTCCTTAATTATCCAAAATTGAAGAAATTATCAAATAAAATCTCCAAAATAAGATAATTATGTAAACTATTGGCATTCAAAGAATCTATTGAATCCTTCTTTCTTAGAGATGAATTTGGATTGCCTGACCACAGCACTTCCATTATATCATGAAGTACACTCTGTACATAAGTATCTGCCTTGTATAAACTCCGAAAAAATGGTCCATCTGCAAGTCAGTATTGCCTAGAAGGCAGCAGCTGTCTAGGGACTCAGGTAGCTCTCCCAGGTAATACATGGGACCACCCTTTAATTGGAGATTGGGTTTAGACTGATTTATTGCTATCAGCAAGGACCTTGTCAAAAGCATGAGCTCCTTCAGTGTGATGAAACATTTGAGACACAAATTCTGCACTATCCCAAGGCGTGTTAGGGTGGGTTGCAGCAATTATACACATAGATGGAGTGAATCCATGTGCCCCCACCCCCGAGGGCTCACAATCTGACTGTATGAGATGCAAATGCAAACAAAGAATATGTTGGCAAGAGGAAAGTCAGGATGAATTAAATCTTGGAGCACAATTTGTGTGCATGTGAGACAACATCTTATATGAAAGGGGGATGAGGGATGTATATGATTATGTGAGAAGGGATGCTGACCTTCCCATTGGCAGCACGTGGGTGTCACATAGCCCCACCAAGAGTAGAATTATATCTTAGTTATGACTAGGCAAAGTAGGTAGCTAATGATTTTGACAGTTGAGATCCCTTATCCCCTAAAGAAGTTTCAGCAACTCAGCTGTGGCAGCTGCAGTTTTGTTTTGCTGTGCATAGAAAGTAGTGGTGTAATTTCCTAACACCACCCCACTCATATGAAAACTAGGAGAATCGAAATCATAGAACCAATCATAACGTAGTGTCTACCAGAACCATAATCTTTGATGACGGCTGATGTTCTACCATTTGATAGATGTAGACCAGGGGGTAGACAAGCTGATGCCCTCCAGATGTTTTGTACTACAACTCCCATAAACCTCTGCCAGCATGGCCAATATCTTGCACGTAGACCAGCGGAAATGTAGGTTCAACTTGTTACTCAGCCATGAAGCTCACAGGGTGGTAATCGCTACCATTCAGTCTAATCTAGATTACAAGATTATTATAGGGGTGGGGAATGGGATATCCCACATTCTCTGCAAGCCAAACAGTTCCAGTAGGGGCAGGAAACATTTTTTATGGAGCAAAAAGTATTGCCCCAGTCTGTTTTTTTAAATGGTCAATTGTGTTTATTCTATTAAGAACTGGCTTCCTACATCTCTTGGAATAATTTGGTTTGCAAGTTGATGTGGTGCCACCCTCTTCCATACGACCTGCATCAGATGGAAGAAGGTGGCTTGAGCTGCTTGAACAACTGGTAATAGCAGGCCTACCCAGCTGAATTTTAAGATGTTTTAATGATGTATTATTAGTCTTTATTTGTTTTAATGTTTTATCTATTTTGTGGTCCTTGTGTTTATATTTATTGTTGTTCTCCGCCTCGATCCGGAGGGAGAGGTGGGTTATTATTATTATTATTATTGATAATTTATCTTTTTGGATGTGGTCTGCTGAGGGCTTCTTTTGGCATTTTACTCTCTCAGGATGAGATTTCACCATTACAAGCCCATATCTTGCTTTCAAATTTTGCGGAGACTGCTGAATAGTATATTCAGGCTGGTCAGTTGAACATGCTTACAAACCCCTATGTGCTACTTCACATTTTCTATGAGGTGGGGACACATGGGATGGGATGTGTGTGCTTCCACACATCTCCTCTCCTCTTCCACTCTACACTGGTTGCCGCTAGCTTCTGCATAGCGCTATAGTGAATTCTGCATGCAATGCCTGTTCCTTTAGTTATGGGATGTGACCTCTCAGGGACACAGGTTGGGACCCTAGCATAGGTGTGGGTGGGTAGAGGGCTTTAATTCATTTGCCCTTTCTATGCTCCCAGTCCAGGTCGGGGGGGCACACTTGCAATTTTTGTTGCCCAAGAGTGATCCAGTTGTAATATATAATATATAAAATTGCAGGCAATGCCTCCTGATTTGGATAGGGATCACAGCAGGGGGCAAATGGGCTAAAGCCCCCCTAAACATCCCTGATGCTAGGTCCTAGTCCATATATTTACTTTTGTGTACTAGCTATATCTTTAAACTAACATGTAGTTTGACTGTCAGGCAATTTGGGAAGGGGCATGGAATACACAGAAGGATGTGGAAGGATCAGGCCTCACACTGTGTTTCTGAAAACAAAGACAAGGGCACTGATTCCTGCTCTCCCTTCCCATCTAGTAAGAAAGGAAAATGTGGGGATGGGGGCCCTTGTGCTGCTTTCCTGAAGGTAAGGATACAACATGAAGGCCCTGATGCCTGCTGCTCCTTTCATTGTGATGGGATGGGAAAAGTTTGTCCTGGGATTGGGCCTCATATGAGGGTGTGGTGGGCAACATGCGGTCCTCGCTGTCCCCACAACCCCAATTTTTTAAAAGTTGATTTTTGAGTTGCCTGGCTGACTGCGGCCCATGGCCCCCCCTACTGAGATTGCCCACTCCTGCACTAGAGGTATTCACACAGTATAATGAATGTATGTTCATATTATGCATTCTTGTTCAGATGGATGTGAAAATTTATCCCTCTTCATGCATTCAAATCTTAAGCATGGAGGAGAGAGAGGGATGCATGCGCCAGATTCGGCCAATCACAGTTACAGTTTCTCTTTAGACGACTAGTATAAGCAACAAATAGGCATGGGTCAACTCTCAGGGAGATCCCTCTAGCAATACAGTAAGGCCCAGATGCTTCAAAAGGCAAGGCAGTACCAGGACAACATGTGGAGTCTTTGCTGGGTCACAGCCACTCCATCGTCCAATCTGGATTTGAGCCTGAAGACCAAGGGGTGCATGGAGGGTTAAGTTTTAAGGAAGCACAATATGTGACATTGCACAACATCATTATTGATCACAGGATACATCTGTTAAGGCGTCAGCCTTAGCTTCCAGTTTCTTAGCTTTATTGAGCTTCAGCCAACATGAAATAATAGCCTTAACTCTGGTCTTAAACTGGTAGGTTTCTTGATAATTGAATTTTTATATTTATGTTTATTCTCTCTCTCTCTCTCTCTCTCTCTCACACACACACACACACAGCACATTCCAGAGATTTTATGAGACGCATCTCTGTTCACTCCTTCATTTCAGAAGGAAAATTGAAAAAACATTCCTCGGTTCACCATGTTCTTGATCAACATCAGCAAGTGTCTTCCCATCTGCCATCAGTTCATGTGTAAAACATCTATACCTCCACATTGTAATGTTATCCACATTGATCACTATAAATATACGTTGTTACATTTTCTTTTTTTCTGATTTCTTCTTCTGTTTGCACTGAGTTGTCCATTCCCTCCCCCCCTTTCCCCCAGACATATGGCCAAATTGTGACTCTGATGAGGGCCCATAGTGGCTACAATAATTAATGAGCTGTTTGAAAATTTATTAGCATCTGCTATTCTAATTTGCTATTAAGCACAGCTGTGGATAGGAAATTTCAAGTACAGGGTATCCAACTGCATATTTGCTTCCCCTGCCCCTTTGCTGAATTTCAATTTCAATTGTAATGAAGTAATTCTGCTATCAAGTAGGTTTGGACTGAATGCACAATGGCAGTAAAAACAAAATACGTTCTTTTTTATACTTAGACTTTACAGAGATGTGGCCTGATCCTATGCACGTTTATCCATCAATATGTCCTATTGAATTTTTTGGGATTTGCTCAAAATTAACATGCACAGGATTGCAGCTTTAAGATTGAGATGTACACTATGTAACTATTTAGTATAGATTGTAATTACCAAGGCTCCTGCTATAGCATTCAACACACCACATATATCAGGCAAAAATTAGCATTTCCCCATGTATACAGGATAAAAGCAGTGTACTGTATTAAATAATTTATGAATAAATGAAATTTGGAATCAGGCTGAGCAGATAATAACCTTAAAAGGCGAAGCCAAGATATGACAAGTCACTTCTCCCCAACATAATGCCTGTTTGGTCAAAGCGTTTGCAGATTGAGGATATTGTCTTCCCTAAATAATTTGTAATACTGGTATTGCATAAATTAAAAAGTCAGAGGGGGTTGAGCATTGAAGAGGCAAGGGTGATAAATCATTAAAAACTCTGGTTTGAGTTTAGACACTTAGATATTAGCATAACTTTGAAGTTTTTAAAACTATATTCATGTACATTGTCTAGTCCTTAAAACACCCCTGCAATGTAGATCAGTACTATTATCTCCACCTTGCAGATTTTGGGGTGGAGCAGGATACTGATTGGATTGGCTAAAGCCATCTCACAAGTTGTCGAGAGAGGAGAAATTTGAAATTCCAAACTTCCTGTTACACATGTCATTCTCTTACCTAGCTCTCTGTACTGATTTCTTTGGTATTTCTTGGTTCTCCAGTTTGGCTGTGGCTCAGAAGTTGACACAAATTTCTTCTTTAGAAATGTTTTGCCCCTAATACCACTCCATCCTCATATATGAGAATAAGCCACATTGCTTGCTTGACTGCATCTTGATGTGTCTGAGAAGGAAACAGGAAAAGTGAGATGATAAATACAACATGGTTTATCGATTTCATTTTTTTACCTTCAGGGCTGGGCAAGGAGTGGCATGTGGCCTACCCACAGGTGCCTTTGTACTACCTGTTGTTGCTTGTTATAGTTTTGATCACCGCAACGTTTCTACTCTTCATGAAAGAAATTTGGGGAAAGCTGTTGAACTCCCTTCTGTCGTAGTGACTGAAAACACATTGTTTGGGCTGCTTTAACTTTAAAAAGTTTGCCTAAAAATAGGTAATGAGGGGTGTGGGGTGTTTCCACACTTTGGGCACCGCAGCCAGAAAGGCCCTGTCTGCATGTCTGTCAGTGTGTGTGTGTGTGGGGGGGAAATAGAGAAAAGGCCCCCTAGAAATAGAGCAAAGTTCACAAGCCAGTTCATGTAGGGTGACCATATGTCAGGAAAAACCAGGACATGTCAGGATTTTTGGTAAGAAATCTGGGGGGGGGGGAGGGAATGATGACATTTGAAGAAAAATCCAGATTTTTCCCATAACCCCCCCCCCTGCACCCAAAGTGCAGCTCTACTTTATAGTCAATGGGAATTAACAAATATGCATACAGCTCTATCATTTTTAAAGATAAAGAGAGGAAACTTGGCACCATGATAGCCGTTAGGTAGGGTTTTAGCCATGCCAAGTTTGAAGCAGATCTATTCATCCATTGATTTTTAGGAATCTTTTAAAGTTTGAGGTTTTAATTATATATATATATAATTAAAAAACATTATTTTTAAAGATAATGAGATGAAACTTGGCACTTTGATAGCTCCTATGTAGGGCTTTAGCCATGCCAAGTTTGAAGCAGATCTGTTCATCCATTGAATTTTAGGATTTTGTAAAAAATATGAGGTTTTAAAATTATTTTTTTTAAAAAAAACATCATTTTTAAAGATAAGGAGATGAAACTTGGCATCATGTTTTAAGATGTTTTAAATAATGTATTTGTTTTTATTTGTTTTAATGTTTTATGTACTTTATGATTCTTGTATTCATATTTGTTGTTGTTCCCCGCCTCGATCTGGATGGAGAGGCGGGTTAGAAATAAAATAAATAAATAAATAAATAAATAATAATAATGATAGATCTTAAGTAGGGATTTAGCCATGCCAGGTTTCAAGCAGATCTGTTCATCTGTTGATTTTTAGCAAGTTTCGAAACAAAATTGAACTTTAAAACTATTTTTTTTAAAAAAAAGATGGTCGGCTGGCTGGCAGCAAGCCCTGTTAAGCAGCAGCTTGCAGCGGAGTGAGGATACAATCATAAAAGGTATTTGAGGGAAGGAGAGAATGTAACACACAGAGTACAGCAACAAAGTACAGCAAAAGCTACAAAAGTAGGAGTGAGTGAAGTTAATTTCAGATACATTGGATGTCTCACTTGTTATTTCAGTGATGTTAACATTAAGATGTTATATAGAACAGATTTGTCTTAATTGTGTGCTGTAAAATCAGACATGTGACCAAGGCTACGTTCAGGTGAGCACCGCCCCCCTTGGTGCTGGACATGCCCCCTGGGGGCGGACATGTTGGTGGGGACACCCCCTTGGGGGCTGACCATGTTGTCCTCCTTTTTGGTTTCCAAAATATGGTCAACCCTAAAGAACCTTGAATTTAGTCCAGAAACAAATAAACATTATGACATCCCAGCAGTCACCCAGGATTTTCATGTAGATGTTTAAAAGCAGGGGGTGGGAAGGAGGTTGATGTTACATCTGCAATGGTGCATTCATACATTAAAATCATTTACGTGCAGTTTCAAATGATGTACATGAAGGAAACAGCTGAAAGGTAATCTTTCACTAAATTCTGGTTAGGGGCGGATAACGATACTGGCAAACCTAATGTCAATTTTTTATTGAAATCCTGCTGGAATTCAAGATACATGGGGTGCCCAAATGGTTTCCCATGCCGTCTCAGACTTGCTTAGGTTCAGCAAAGTGGCTGCATCATGTGCCCTCAGACCACATCCCTGGGACTTATCTTCGGTAACAAATCCTGTCAAAGTAGATATCACTGGCAGATTCTCAAGTGAGATATATTTAGACTGCTTCCCATCTGCTTTCTCTGTTTCCATCATTTGCCAACCCTTTAGTGGACAAAACCACATTTGATTTTCATATTTGGATATATTTACTGTATTGTGCACTGAAGACTCAGCGCTTTTTGCAAGCCTGCACTGCATATCTTGCATGCCACACATTGGAAATCATGTGCATTATAAATGGGCTAGTAAGTATATCCTGAGCTGTATTTTACTGGTTGGGTGGACTCTTGTCTCATCCAAGCAACGTGGCACTTCAAGAGCCTTTAATGTAAAAACCGGTTCCTAATTACTGCTGAGCAGAGAAATCTAAGGTGGTTGTATTGAATTAAAAGGAAATCTAATTAAGTCATACAACTCAATCAGATAAAAGTCTGTATTCCTTCCAGGAAAGCCTATTAAAAACTACCTTCTGGGGAATGGAACGCAGTTTGTTTCCAGGGGATCTATCCTTCAACCTCAACTTCCTAGTTAGTCTTAAAAACCATGAGGTTGTGATTACCTATTGAGGCAGATAGTCCCAGTCCTTGCTCAGATGATATCTTGGTGTTTCTGTGTTAACACACAGAGCACCAGCGCTTTCAAATACGCCCACAAACCTTATTAGCTCTCAATATAGTATGTCCAAAACATTTGTTGCAAAAAGCAAACACACACATCCCCCCAACCCCTCAACCCCAAATAAACTTTTTTTAAAAAAAATTACAAAAACTCTTGTCTGGAGTTGTTCTAGCAAGCAGTTGTTTATGAGTCTGTATGAAGAATGTTTGGGGTATTTTTGGGAAGCATTTTCCCTGCTTATTACTGGGTTTACTACTTGATAGAATGCAAGTTCTCCTACACTGGGTAGGCATGTAGCCCTTTCTATGTTCTCCCCCTTTCCACATATTATTTCATGTACATGGAAAAGTTCAAAGAAGGTGTGTGTGTGTATGTGTGGGGGGCGAAAATGTTTTTCAAGGTACTTCAGCCAGTCTCTTTTTTCCGTGCCCCTGCATTTTATCAATGTTACGGACTCAAGAATAGGAATGTCTAAATGTGGATTACATGTATTCTGAATTTGATGCATAGGAAGATGTTTTGGGAGAGTCAGAAAAGAAAGTAAGGTACTTTGTATAGTGCAGTTTCTCTAGCCTTGCTTTATAATTTAGTCATGATTTTACCTTCTCATGCATGCTTACCCAGAAATAAGCCCTACTATGCTCAATGGCTCTTACTCTCAGATAAACATGTGTAGGATTACACACCTGTAGCCCAGCCATTTGTATAAATACCCAGAAATAAGTCCTTCTACGTTTAATGAAGTTTATTTTCTAGGAAGTGTGCACAGGATTGGAGATTTAAGATCTAGCATGGTCAGTTTATTTTCCTGGATGAATCTTTAATCTTTTGCTGCCTTCCATCAAGTGGATAAACTCTTCTGTTTAAATTTTATATTATAATACAAGATCTAAATCAGCTTTCCTCAGTACCCTCCAGATTGGCCATGCTGGTTGAGGCTGATGAGAGTCATATCCATATTGGGAAAGGCTGATCTGAATTGAGGAAGGCTGACCTAAGCTTATGGGTGTAATTCCAAATGTAGGTTTCCATTAGTCTCAGCTCTGATAGCGAGCAAGGGGGTGCCATTTTCAGAATTTGAGGAGGAATACTTAGATGAAGCTCAGCCTGCCCTTGGCTATGTTTAATAATAAATTTTTGAAAAGTAGTGTGTACCAATCAAAAGCATTTGCTATTATAATTATGTCACCAGCCTAGGCCACCATTTTTTGTCAGAGGGACTTGTGCCTTTGGCATGCATAAAAGCAGATAGTTATTTCTGCTTTAGACTGAAAATTCTCTTCCTGTTGGATGATGGCAATCCATTGTTGTAACGGTCAAGTGTGCTGAGTATGCGAGGGTCTTTTATGGTCAGCACGATCACCATGAAATGTACATTTTACTGGTTGCCCTTAACATGATGGCATCTAAAACTTGTTTGTTTTTATATTCCGAACTTGGTTTTGAATTGCCTATATTATTTTTAAAGGATTTCCCTTCAAATTGGATAAAATGTTTCTTTTCCTGGATCACTGTGGTTGCATACTGCAGTTTGGTAGGGAACAGATGTAGTTGTGAAAGAGAGACAAAGTAGTCTTGGAGGAATGGAGGATTTCTTTCTTCTCTGGCCCAGGCCATGACTGGGCATGTTGAACTTAACACTTCATGCATATATAGTGCTTTAGGCTGTATTCAAAGTACTTCACTTATATTAATCATCCTCTATAAGGTCAGTATTATTATCCTCCCCATATTGATCATGTTGTGTTTGCGCTGAGGCCGGGAGAAGTGGCTTATCTATGGACATCTATTGAGTTAATGACAGAGATGGGCTTTGAACTCTGTATTTCCTGTTCACAACTCAGCCTCATTCACTTATGTGTCAGTAGCTCAATTCAAAGAAACAATACGAACTGTGGTAGGCAGTTTTAGTCATTCTAAGCATCATATTTCTCACCAACACCATGTCAGACCACAAAGACTGTAACTTGGTTAGTTGAAAAAGAGGGGGGAAATCATATTCATGTACATACGTACTCATACCACTTAAAAAATTATTGATGTAGACTAAGAATGTGGAACAGTAAGGAACACATTCTTTCCTGCTGCCTTCTCCTCTCTCTGAAGACTTACTCAGTGTAAAATTTGTAAAGTGCCACACACATTAACATCATTGATAATTATAATAAAGTGGACTACATATCGCAGGATACACTGTGTTCTCCATATCCACCATATGGGAACTGCCTGTGAGGTGGCAAAATGCTCCTAAGGCATTATTAGAGGTGGGCCTAAAACATAGCAGAGAGAGACCATCACTGACCTTCATAAATGGCAGTCACAAGTTTTGTAGAAACTGTATTTGCCTGAGGTAAAATTTAAATACATACATATTGTTTTGAAACAAGGACAGAAGTATGAATGTATTAAACTTTACCTTAGGTAAATATAATTTCTTACACAGTTTCTAAACACAAGTGCTTTGAATTATCTCCCCCTGCCCTGCCTGCAACACACACACACACACACATTTATTTATTTTATTTATTTTATTACATTTGTATACCGCCCCATGGCCGAAGCTCTCTGGGTGGTTTACATAAGATTAAAACAATTAAAAACAATATACAAAAATTTAAACAGCAAAAACATACAATATACACATAATATACACATACATTTAAAACCACTGTAATAACTATAAAAGCTATAAACCTAAAAACAAAAACCCAGGCTCATCAGATATTGCTAAATGCCTGAGAGAAGAGGAAAGTTTTGCCCTGGCGCCGAAAAGATAATAATGTTGGCGCCAGACAGGCCTTGTCAGGAAGATCGTTCCACAATTGGGGGCCCACCACTGAAAAGGCCTTTTCCCTTGTTGCCAACCTCCGAGCTTCCCTCGGAGTAGGCACTCGGAGGAGAGCCTTAGATGTTGAACGTAGTGTTTGGGTAGGTTCATGTCGGGAAAGGCGTTCCGTCAGGTATTGTGGTCCCAAGCCGTGTAAGGCTTTAGGTTAAAACCAGCACCTTGATTTGGGCTCGGAAACGTATAGGCAGTCAATGGTAGCGGGCCAGAGTAGGTCTTATATGCTCGAACCTTCTGGTCTCAGTTATCAATCTGGCCGCTGCATTTTCATAAGCTGCAGCTTCCGAACCGCCCTCACAGGCAGCCCCACATAGAGTGCATTGCAGTAATCTAATTTAGAGATTACCAGAGCATAGACAACTGAAACCAGGTTATCCCTGTCCAGATAGGAGCGTAGCTGGGCTACCAACCGAAGTTGGTAGAAGGCACTCTGTGCCACCGAGGCCACCTGAGCCTCAAGTGATAGAGATGGTTCTAGGAGAACCCAGCTACGAACCTGCTCCTTCAAGGGGAGTGCAATCCCATCCAGAACAGGTTGAAGACCCTTCATCCGGTCAGCAGAACCACCCACCAACAGTGTCTCAGTTTTGTCTGGATTGAGTTTCAGTTTATTAGCCCTCATCCAGTCCATTGTCATAGCCGGGCACTGGTTCAGCACATCCACAACCTCACCTGATGAAGATGAAAAGGAGAAATAGAGCTGCGTGTCATCAGCGTACTGATGACAGCGCACTCCAAAACTCCGGATGACTGCACTCAACCGTTTCATGTAGATGTTGAACAGCATGGGGGACAAGACTGACCCCTGCGGAACCCCATACTGGAGAATCCACGGGGCCGAGCAATGTTCCTCAAGCACCACCTTCTGGAGCCGACCCTCCAAGTAGGAGCAGAACCATTGCAATGCACTGCCTCCCACTCCCAACTCAGCCAGTCGTCCCAGAAGGATACCATGGTCAATGGTATTGAAAGCCGCTGAGAGATCAAGGAGAATCAACAGAGTCACACTCCCCCTGTCTTTCTCCTGACATATGTCATCATATAGGGCAACCAAGGCTGTTTCTGTACCAAAGCCAGGCCTGAAATCCGACTGAAATGGATGCAGATAATCGGTCTCATCCAAGAGCGCCTGGAGCTGGCTCGCAACAACCCGCTCCAGGACCTTGCCCAGGTCATAGCTTGTGGCTATGATTTTCCTCAAGTAGGGTTGGTTTATTTCTTCAGTAAACAACTGAGGCAGGACTAGTCCTGCTTGCTTCCCCAAAGATACTCTTTCAGGGGTAATCTGAAGGAGAAAAGATATTATAGCAAAGTCAGTTGAAAATGCAGTTTATGCTTGCCATATGGATCAGCCAAGATAAGAGAAATGGAGAGCACAGAGCAGGGAAACTAAGAGTGGCTTACTTGTTTTGGGGAAGCACATTTTCTCGTGGGTGCAATTGTCTATTAAACCATCAAGATATAAAAATAATAAAGGCCATTGCAGACAAGCAACATTGTCATATCCTGAAATCCAAAAAGGAAAAACAATTGTTTTTAAGAAATTAATAAATACATAAGCTAGATGAAATCTTTGCTCTGACTTTTACTTGCAGGATATTGCTTATAATCAAGGGCGTAAACTTCTGGTCTGCCAGTGCCAAGCAACATTGGCAGATTAATGTGACGGCCCAACTGATTACTCTACTCTCAATTTCAACAGTAGCTGCTGCAGAGGGCAGGATGTGTGTGCAATGGGGCACTAATGGAATCAGCATGGCTCATCAATTCATTTAGGATTCTCCCTGTGCCAAAGGGAATGTCTCCAGAAAATGCAACTGCCTTCCTCTCTGCCACATGCTCACACCCTGCCTACCAAATCCAAGGGATACCTAACCTGATTGGCCAGTGAAAGCCCACTACACTTTGATTGCTTCTATCTCTGGTTGCTGAGATACAATCAATAAGAACCAACAAGTATAAGAACACCCTTGTCTGCATATCTCTTCCTTTATAAGCAACCTATCCAGGGAATTTTTAGCTTTTGGTCTATTGTTTAAGTAAACCCTTCTCCTAGGCAAGCAATACCCTATAAAAATAATCCTCAGAGAAAGAAACATGTTCAGTCTCTACCTGGCCTAATTTCTGTCAGCCAGCCTGACCAGAGGAATACCCAATGTGTGGAACTTGTTCCAGTGGAGCTAGACCCTAATCTCAGTAAGCTTTGTTTATCCTTCCTACCCTTCTCCCTTGATCGTCCTTCGTATTTGTTATTTTGAACCCTGAGTATAGTCAAGCCAAGGGACCTTGCTAAAGCCACTCCCCCCTAAGCTCAAACCTGCTTAGGCCAGTCAAACCCTGGTGATGCAGAAGGCATCATAATTCAAGCAAACTTCTCCCTAAAAACAGTCATTTCTATGTTAACCTTTATTTTCTACCACTATCTGGCTCGGTTGCTTCCCCACCCCCACCCCGCCAGCCTACTCTGGGTTACATAGGCCTTGCTGGGTCCCTTGTATGTCACTAGAGCCAATTCCTAGCTGTATCAATGCCTTTTTATACTATCCCTGCCTTTCTGCAGGTCCAAAGTAATGGTTCTTTTATTATTTTGACTAGCTAAAGTAGGAGTTTTAAAGTGGTCTATTGTCTTCTCTGAGTATATATTTTCCTTTTTTCTTTACAAGCAAAAGTATAGACAAAACTTCTGCCTTGATTTCAAAAAATTTAGTCCTATCAAGGGCCAAATAAATATTGCTTTGGGAAGTCCCACTATATTCAATTGGTTTACTCCCAGGTATAAAATTACATGCATTGATTCCTGCTCAAAATAATTTGGGAATTTTCCTCTTCATTCTTTTGATGTCTGATTCTGCATGGACTGTTAACTTGACTGAACATTTTTAATATGGGGTGGTGGGAACAGGGGCAAATTGCCCCAGGGCTCCACAAGGCTGTGGGTCTCCGATCTATTGATACCAATCTGACTGATGGGGCAAAGAGTGGATCACCAGAGGTGGAGCCATGGGTGGTGGTGGTAACCAGAGCAGTCTTAGAATTCCCAACAGCCAGCAACCATACAGAAAGTGGAAACAGAGCCACATTATCATTTAAGATCATGAATGCAAAACTGTGGAGGAATTCACCCAGCCACACAAAATAAGGTAATAATGATCATAATAATAATACTCAAATCGCACCGAACTCACTAAACACTGCATGCTCCATCCCAACTCATGCATTGAAAGAATAACAATCAGCAGGAAAGAAGGAGGAAGAGGTCTGCTGGACATTAACAGAATTCATGCTAAACAGATAAAATTACTCAAAGAATTCTTCCACACCAAAAACGCTCCCATTCCTTAAGCCATAGCAAAAGCAGATAAAAACTACACCCCACTCAACCTAGCACTACAAAACGAAGATCAAACACGACCACTCACACTCACAGATAAAAAAGAAAAATGGGCACAAAAAGCTCTCCATGGGAAGCACTACAACATAATACAGAACCCACAAATAATCAAAGGACAATCGTATGAATGGCTCAGGAAGGGTGAGCTATTTCCAGAAACCGAAGGATTCCTGATAGCTATACAGGATCAAGTTATAGCAACCAAGAACTACCAAAAATACACCATAAAAAATAATAGTGTAACAACAGACTTATGCAGGAAATGCCATCAGTTCCAAGAAACAATAGACCATACAACAGGAGGATGTAAAATTCTGGCAGGAATGGACTATGCGGACAGACACAATACAGCTGCAAATATAATTCACCAGCAACTGACCATCAAATTCAACCTTATCAAACAACCTACACCTACACTATACTACTACTACTACTAATAATAATAATAATATTCACCCAAAACAATCCTGGAAAATCCAGATCATAAAATATGCTGTGACAAAACAATTCATACGGAAAAGCCAATACCTTGCAACCGACCAGACATAACGTTCATAGACAAAAAAGAAAAACACACAAAAATGTTGAAAAGGAAGAAGAAAAGAGACAGAACTGGTTATAGGAGTCAAAGAACTATGGCAACAGGAAAAGGTCACAATTATTCCATTATAGTCATATCAGTCACCAGCATCTAATAATAATAATAATAATAATAATAATAATAATACAGAAAGCATCCAGAAACTGGGCCTACCAGAATACATCCACAACAACATCCAGAAAGCAGTCATACATAAAATATGTTCAATCGTTAGGAAATTCCTGAATCAATAAAAGACAGCATGACTTGGCAAAGCCCATCACGTCCGTCTAGAAAAAAACACCATGAGCAAGAAAGCGATATAATAATAATATAAAAAGCAGGCTTTGGAACTCAGAAGCAACTCTGGCTCTCCAGAGTTTCAGTCAGGAATTTTTCCAGCCTACCTGGAGATGCCAGGAATTTAATCTTTCTTATGCACTGAGCTATAGCCCCTCTTCTTTTTAACACTCTTTAGCCATCCTGTAATACTCAGGCTGAAGGTAGTTAAAAAGGTTTAACCTAAGTCAGGGTGTTCTTCTGCACACCTTTTTCATAGGAGTATTAAGGCAGAGACCATTGTACCTGCCTAAGGAATGATCCCATCCCTACGAAAGAAGAGCAAATGAACAACAGCAATTCAGTTACAGTTACTAACTTATTCTGAGCATGATTATCTTTTGCACAGAATCCAAACTTTTCAGATTTCTGAAACCAAGCTGACTTTCCTTAGTGAGGCATATTAGGAAAAGCATGCCAAAACATATCAGACGAATCCAATGTGTGAAGTTCCATGATCAATGAGGTGAGGAGGATAAGAATCCATTTCCTAAAGTGCTGTTCACAAGCTTACAACATGTTATATAGGCTGCAATTACTGATAAAAGAGCACTGTATTTTTAATCCACTAAATGCTATCACTACCATATTCTGCCTCTTAAGTATTTTTTTAAAAACTTTGGGCTAAACTTTTGCAACTTTAAATTTTTTTCCCGGATGTCCTCCAATTGTCACTCCTCCTGCAACACAAAGCACTTTAGAGGGGATTTAGAATGCAGTCTCAACACACACATTTACCACACCAGTCTGTGCTGCAGCTGAGTAAAAAATATATGACCACAAGCTGAAGGTACCGCTACCCACAAATTCCTAAGCAGACCTGAGAATAAGCTAGGATTACAACCCCCTGAAACAATTAGTTGATTAACTGGTAGACATGCACAAAGGGTGCCTTATTGGGTGTGGCACAAGATGATGATGCATCTCTATTCAGAAGTAACAGAATAGCACAAACAGAATAGAACAAAACTCTAGTTTATACATTACAACTCAGAAGTATAAAGGACTGTGTTACTTAGGCACAAGCATGGCCAGAATGGTCTGAGAGCATCCAGGCAAAATCTTACCACTCTCCATAAGAAGAACATAAGAGCTTTGATGGATCAGACTATGGGTCCATGTAGTTCAGTTGTGCGAACACGACCATTCACACAAACAGAAATAAACAGCATTTGTTCTGTCTCTCACACACATAAACAGAAGAACTCAATTGAAGCCACTTTCTCCTGTTCCAGCAATAACTCCCATTACACAGAGAATCAAGTAACTTTACATTCAGGAACCAAACCTGTGAAAGGGAATCCAGAGAGCCATACAAAATAAAATATGTTTCTTCTTTATAATAAAAGTAATAATCTCTGATCCACACAGACAATCAGCTTTTGGAATCCAGTAGCAAGTTCTGAAAGCATTGAAGCCCTACCCCATTGCATGATATGATAATAATGATGTCCTCAGAGCCACAGCACAGAAAAGCAGTTTTTCATGGATTTCTCTAGATTCCCAACTCAGAGAAGGGAAAGATTTTAAACCCACATTAGGCCAAATTAATTAGTCTAAACTAGCCAGCCAGAGAGTCCACAAAGGAAAGTGTTTTTAAATGAATTAATTGGGGACCACACAGAGGTGGAAATGGATTTTTTTAAATTAATGTGTGTTTAAAAAATTGTCATCCCCCCACAACTTGAAAGGAAGTTTTAAAATTAATTGAAATAGTTAAGTCCACCCACAAGAGGAAAATGGCTCCCCTCACCACCACTACTGCAAATGAATTTCCTTTTAAATAATTTGTGCTGAGGGAAATGAGATCTACACCCACCCACAAAGGGAAATTATGCTCCCCCCCCAAAAAAAAACAAAGATGAGCAAACAGCAGCAACAATAAAATTTTAAAAGCCAGGCTTATTGAACTAACCAGCTGAGCTGCAGCAGGTAACTTTTGTACCCCATTCATTTGATGGTCTGTTCTTCTCCATAAAGCTGGGTTTTTGTTTGTTTCAAACAAACTGTGTCAGTTTCAGAGGAGCAAGCCCTCCTGGAAGGAAGACGAGTGTTATTTATAGGCATGCATGACTGTAAAAAATAATGCTGGGGGCGAACCAGGAATCCCTTCTATTCCTAGTCCACAGGTGCAGTAGCAGTTACTACCTCCAAGCAAGGAAACAGTGCATGTGTACTTATGGTGATACCCAGTTACTTGGGGGGGGGGGGAGGAGAGGAGGGAAGCAGCAATCAGTGGTACAATAGCCTATACTAGCCTCTGCCCACTAGCCATCCCTAATTGGTGCACATTGTTAAAGTAGTGAACAAAAGTTCTCTCTGGTGTGTTCTGTCTCTTTAAGAGGCAAGCCAGCATTAGCAGAACATGTAAATGAACCGGAGGGAACAGTTTCACTTTTCCAGCAGAAAGATAAATGAGCTGTTCCGCCTTTATAATCTCTTCATGGGCCAAACAATCCGGGACCTAGATGGAATCAGGGAGAATTCTTAGTTAAATTGCACTTGTTTGCTTTCCTTCAATCCAATAATCTTTTGTGCTGGGTTTTCCAGTAACTTATAGTAATAAATATTTGAGTTTTTCGATATGTTCTCACATATACAGTAGCACCTATCTGATTGTTCACCTTTGATTTTCAGGACGTACGGTTTATAAAGTCAAACAGGGAGCCTAGTGCCAGAATTCCCTGCAGGTGACTTTGAGTGTTGCAATCATTATTTGGCTGAAGACTATTAAATTGGGTCAAGCAACAGCCCTGAGTGGGAGGAGGTAGTCTAGGCCTTAACACTACTTTGAGCACCTTGGAAGAAAAGCAGCATATAAAAGCAGCATATAAATCAGGAGTGGGGAACATTTATCAGTGCAAGGGCCAAATTCTAATCTGGCCAAGGTTTTGGGGCCACTTTCCATCTGTGAGTGTGTTTGCCCAGAATGAAAGCAAGGAAGAAATCATTAAAGTAGATTATGGGGCTATTCACACACACATGGGGGAGGGTGAGTAGGGGACCTACAGAGCAGGGAGGGGTAGGAAAACCAATACAAGGAGGCCTATTATCTGACTGGCAACCATGCGGCAGCCTGTGGTTCACTTACCCCTCCCTGCACCTTGGATAAATCAGTGTCCTCCTGGTGCTGGTGCTGGTTATCCCAGCTGCTCCAGCTGTTGCTATGCAATGGCAACCATAGAGAAAGACTATGCTGGCTACAGCATCGCCAACAGAGGCTCCAGGTGGCCAACTCTATGGTTGTGGGGATTTCCATGAGGAGCAGCTCTGCAAACTACAGGGAGCCCACCATATGACATGCGAAACACCCCTGGGGCCCATTACGCCCACTGCAGAAGGTAGGTAAGGGTACTTGACCTATTGTGGGGAGGGGGACACTCCCCACACGTTATGCTAACCCATCATGGATCCTGTTTTTAAGCAATCCATGGTAGCTTAGTGTGACATCCAATCAGACAATAGCTGTTTTAAGCATGAGTTTTTTCATTAAGCACTGTAGTAAAGGATTTTTGTTTGGATTATATGAATACTTGAAAATGTATGCGCTTAAATTTTAGTAATCATAAATAATATTTATAGAAATTTTGATGATTTGTAACTTCCTGAGATTGTAAGATATTCTTTTTGCATTCTATTAAAGTTCACTTTAGTGAATTGATATTCATAATTATTAATGATTTTAGTATCATTAATTACCATGTTGTTACAGTGATGTTCTGTGCATTTAAATATGCTATGCTATCTATTGACAGCATGGTGTTTGTGTGTGTGTGCGTGTGCAGGAGGAGGGCACGAAGACTGTGCAATCCTGGTTTTGGCTCAGCCTCCCCCAGGTACTATTTATAATGAAGCATGAATTCTTCTGTTCACTTTATAATACAGAAGAATTTCCATTCAGCAGTAGCAGTCAATGGGGTTTATAACATGATTGTTCAGCCTGCATCATGAACGCCACAAGTGGCAAAAGTTTCACATTTGGTGGCATTCCTGGAGTGGAGAATATGGTCCCATAGGCCTGGCTAACTCATAGTTTCAGGCCTGAACTCCTGCCTGTCTCTCCCATCCCATGTTACTGCCTGCTTCTAGCTCAGTAAAGTAACACTTTACCAGGGTGCATGGGACTGTATATAAGCTGTAGAGTGCATTAGTGTAGCATTATCCCATACTTGCTTTTGTTTTAATGTTTCTTAACATGTTTCAGGAGTCTTTAGCACAACGATGTCTAACTTATCCTATAGTATGTAACATGTTATTATGATTGTTAATGTGAGCGTAACTAATCTTAAAGTTGCCAGTTATGAAAGATAACTGACCGGTGATCCTAATCAAATTGTTAGAACATCTAATGGAGGTGTCTGCAGGTAAAGATAATCCAGCACTATAAAAATATTTTAAAAGTTGCTACTAACTGTGCATATAGCAATAATGCAAATAATAGGATACAATGCAAGATTATTTGAATAATGACTGGCAAAAAATATGGGAGTCCAATGTCACAACCCTAAGCATAATATGCCCAAATGTTTGTACTGATAGATATAGTGCTTAATAAATAAATAAATAAATAGGAGGGTTATAAAATGTGCATATAAATACACAGGAATGGGCAAGCACAAATGGGTCATGTTAATAGTTGACAGGAAATATAACAAAGTTACAGCGTAATCCTCTGCATGCCTACTCAGAAGTAAGCTCCCTTGAACTCAATGGGACTTATTTCCAGGTTATTGTATATAGGATTGCAGTCTTAAATAGTAAAATAGGCTGACCGGATAAAATCCAGGTCAGGGCTCATGTAACTTTAGCAGTTGAGGAGAAAAGGGAATTTCAGCCAGTGTCATTTGTATGCAATTAGTTCCTGGTAAAATTCCCTCTTCATCACAACAGTTAAAGTTGCAGGGGCCCTGCCTTCTTTTATATATGGTCACTCTAGTATAGTGCCTGCACCTTTAACTGTTGTGATGAAGAGGGGATTTCACCAGGAACTAATTGCATACAAATGACACTGGCTGAAATTCCCTTTTCTCTACAACTGTTAAAGTTACATGAGCCCTGACTTGGATTTTATCTGGTCACCCTATAGTAAAACATTGTTTAAGAGGTCTCGTTTGCTCCTGGTCTTCTACAAAACAGGTGCAGGATCGAGTTGGAGTTTCATATTGAAGCACAGCATGTTGTCCTGAACATGTATACCAATTTTTATTCTAATATCTCAAATTTCAAGGGAGATATCATATTGTGTTGTATTTTTACATTTTACTTTCCCCAATCTGAAAATGATTGGGGAAAGGATCAGGTTGGTATTTTTGATCTTGAAACACAGAATTGTGCCCTGAATGTCTTGGAGCCTAATTTCATTCCAATGTTTGAGTGTTCAACAGAATTATCCCATCACAAATAAGTTTGCAAACAGAAAGCTAAACCAGCTAGATAAAGCCAATAAAAGTACTATAGTAAGGAGCTGAAAACTCATAATTGCACTTCCTCATAGTACAGAAACTATAGGGCTTGTTTCCCTGCAATGACTGAACAAAGCAAAGAGTATTTTCTATCTATATGCACCATGGAGCTGCATACTGTGACAATTAAAAGGGCAATTAACCTTCCTTTCAAGAAGTAATTGGGCATTCAATGAATTATCAACAAGGGTCACCTGAGAGGGTTAGAACCTTTAAGAAAAGGTTATTCATGGGCTTCTGGTATTAGCGAACAGTCAAAATGTGGGCTGTAGATAGGCTTGATCAAGTAAGTATTCTTCTCATTCAGGGATAGCTAAATATTAGTCAGGACCAGTCTCTGGCTCCCAGGCACTCTTTATTTGTGCTTAAAGGACATTTGTTCAGATCCATTTGTAAGAAAAAGAAGCGACGTGAGTCAGTATATTTCTAGACAATGTCAACTTTGTTTCAGAGCTCAATCATTTTTAGGGAAGTCATATTGTTCCAACTCCACAGATAATGCCTACAGAACATAGAGGCCCCAAGAATGCAGTAGTCTAGAAAAATGTCAGTATTTTCCCCTGCTCTATGCAGGATGTCAAATCATAAGTATTTGTGACCATTATTAACATGATAGTACTTTCTTTCCTGGTTCACAGTTATATCGATGTCTTTAGAAAAGGCCCAAAACTACATCCCTTCTATCCATGATGTTAGATCAGTAGGGATGTAGCCTAAGGCTTACCTTTTGGAACTCTTTCTCTGTAGAAACACACCCAAGTCTTCCCTTGCAGGATTTTAACATGAGGCAAATGAGAATCTTAATTTTAATTTTTAGAATTATTATTTTGTAATTCTTGTTCTCTCTTACATTTTACAACTGCTCCAATAATTCTATTCTATTTACAGGTTTTATGTATTGCTCTACAGTTTTTTTAATATTATATATCCATGGGAAGACGTTTCCTTTGGAAAAGAAGCTTATAAATATTAAAATTAATACATACAGTTTGGAAGATAGTGCTGTTTTGCAGACCGGCGTAGTGATGAAGCACATGATGGACAAATTGGTTCTGGCACACCAATCAAATTCTTTAACCTAAATCCTTATTTAACATCTGGATTGTCACATGGCCAAATTTGAGCTGCATATCTACGGTCCATAGTGTTGTTTGACATGCAGGAAACTGGTGGATCATTTAGGACAAATTCTTTGAGAGTTAGTAAGACTACCCTGGGCCTGCCACTGATGCCTTTTGGAAAATGATGGTGGAAACCTAGGTATATAGGAATCGGCCTTATACCAGGTCAGACTATTTGTCTATCTAGCTCAGTGTTGTGTTCTTTTCTACTTCGGCTAGCAACAGTCCTCCACAGTCTCCGCAACAGGTCTGCCTCATCACCTGGTACTTGACTGTTAGAAGCTGGGAGCTTCTTCATGCAAAGCAATTGTTATGCCTCTAGGCTAATTTTCCCTTCTCTCTGAATCCTTATAACAGTTTTCATTATGATCACTCAGTACTTTCCAAGTTATTATCCCTGCAACTTCTTTGACTTTTTTCCTCAATGTAACCCTGTTGACTGGTGGATGCAAGGCCCAGGTGCATAGGTTAAACATGAAGTGAAGTGTAGGACTGAGACTTTGTTCTATTCTCCTGCCATTATCTATCTAGAATTTTGTGCATAAGCACTTAACATGAGTAGATCTCCACTTGCATAGTCTGCTCACTTCCTTCCCATGCCACTTCATACTCAGGTTATGTGTGAACTGCTGTTATTGTGTTCTGTCAGTTTGGGAGCATGGTTTCAGTGGGCAGTATTTATACACATGTACTGTTCGCCATTTTGTGCACCCTTCAATTGGGGGGGTACCAAATGAACATAGCCTGATGGTTTTTGCGAAGTCTAAGGTTTTGCTTCTGTTGAGAGATAGCCTCCACCACTGCTAAAACCTCTTGTTCTCTGATAGTATGGTTTTAGAATTTCCTTTTAAAGGCTGATGGCTTTGCAAGCACAAAATCTCCTCTTAACATTGCAGTGACCTCCTGCTTTCATACATTACTTGGATTCACCTATTGCAAAAGATCAAATTAACAGTGTATTATACATGGGGAAGCCCACTGATGATTGTCAAGCTTGCATCTGTTATCACCACAGAAGTCATTGGTGTGTGTGTGTGTGTGTGTGTGTGTACATGCAACTACCTCTAATGTCTTTTTTTAGTAACAAGATATTCAAGTATGAGCTTATTTATATATTAAGAATCTTCAGCCCAGTCCTGTGAAGCCACAAATTGTAGCTTGGTATTTTCTCCAGGGTTCCTAAGCTGCTTTTAACTGGCTCAGCATCTGTCTACTTCCTCCCTTGCTGCTGGTCCTTCACCACATTAGACCTCTATGAAGCAGATGGCTCCTACACACTAAGCCTTCTCTCGGGCTCAAGGTCACCACACCAACTCTAGTTGCTTTTCTATCTGCGGTAGCCACATCCTGTCACCAATTTCCTCTCTAGCCTCAGCAGTACTACAAAGGGATAAATTCCATCTCTTTTGTAAAAACGTTGAGGCCTGAACTGCGTCTCTTTTCAATATCTCATGGGTTTCCTAGAGCCAAAAGGAAAGAAGGGGATGTATTGCTTTTACGTGTAACAAGGATGTACAACTAAGACTCGATGCAGCTGGTTCACTGCAAATCCAGTTGAAATCTTTTCCTTGACATTAGCAAGATGAGAATTACTTGTTCACCTTTAAATTATGGTTAATGCTAACCATGGTTCCTTTGTAAACTAGAATTTGAAACTTTGCTTTGAAGTAGATTTGCAAATAATTTTTATGATGGAACCTGGTAGCTTTATAGCACTAAATCTTGGTTAACACTAGCTAGGTAAGTAAGGTCAGGATTCTCTTCAGAGGAGGGTGGAGATAATATGCATTCAAAATCTGGCTTCTATTGGCTATGGTTTGCAGAGCATATTTATGCCTGAAGAGGACCAAACATGATTGATACAAGGCATGATAATTACTATGACAGTTACTAATAAAAATGAAGTGCTATGTTAAACTTTAACACATCTGTCCTAAAGATACTCATAAGTTGTCTATATAAAGCACTACCCTAGTACTCGAGTGGTACCAGTAGGTTTTGCAGTAAATCATGATTTTTTATTTCTGTGGCAGAAAAATCCCCTAGTGTTGCTTATGGTATTTCAGGTTCTATTTCTTGAAGGTTTTGTAAGGTCTATAATTAGGTGGCTGTTGAATCACATTGCTGTTTCAAAGTTTATTTCTGGTAAACTAATCTCTCTCCAGTATAGAGAGAAGATTAGACCAATTCTAACGCCTTCTGGATTATATTAAGACAAGTTTGCTCAAATGTATGGAGAAAGCAAATTAATCAACAATTTGTTTCTCACAAGCATACCTTTGGAGGATTCACATGACCATTTTCCTCCTGTCATAAGATGACCTTTCCCCCTCCAGTCTTCCTATATTCAGCTTAAGATCCATCTTGAACTGGGTCTTATGAAAATATCCAACATGCATGTAACTCCATCTTATTTAAAGAAAAAATGACCACTCCACAGCAAGAGCTTGGAGGGTAGTAACTTGCGTAGGCATGCATGATTTGTGTCTGCTGCTTTTAATAATTAAGGAGACACATGCTATAAAGCTTGAAAGATTTTGAATACTAGAGTAATTTAAAAATAATAATGGCCAGAATCCAAAGTACTACTTAGGATAATATAAAGGCATTGTAACTGTAAAGACAGCCCTCCCCCCACATGCGCGCTTTGAACCCCTGAACTCTATGCCATAGTGTAATCCATTTTTGAAAATGTGCTGTTTCAAAAGTAGCTTGACATCTGTGGTGGGAGGTGGCTGCTGTTAAATAAAAATCAGTTTAAATCTCCTACTCCCACCCCACCCTGGGTATATGGGAATAGTTTTATTGTTCTTTCAATCTAGGTAGCAAAAACCACCACCCAGACCGAATTGGAAATTCAGATCATGTATATGGCATGTTTGATGGTGGTTTCAGGACCATGAACACAGGTCCTGCTTCATCTTCTTTGAATGCAGCTTTCTTTCCCAACCATTCTCCCAGAATATGCCATGGCTCTAAATTATTATCAGGCTGGATTTTAGAGTTATAATAAAATACACACTTTCCTAACCTGACACTTTCATGCAGTTTTGTTATATGTGCCTATTTTTATTCTGGTTGCCAAATGTGGGGTTTTTAGGTAACCTTAGTAGAATTTTGTTTTTGTTTTGTTTTTAGTACTGCAGGGTATGAACAGTCCTGGTTTTAACCACATGGAAATGTTGCAAATGTTGCCTTTGTCATTATGGACAAACATGCTGATATTGTTTCCATATATCTCTCTTTCATGTGCATCTTGACAGCATATTAACATCTGCAGTGAAAATGAGCTCCATTCTTCAGCTGACAGATGGGTCCTTCTGCTCTTTATCTCCCATAGACAAAGAAAAATACAGACATCGTATTTTGAATTTCCTTGATCAAGTAAACCATGTTAGGTCTTTGGGGAATTTATCCTCATCTTCAAATGGTTGAACCATGACTAGAAATACTTACATAGTAAATAATAAATAATTAACGAAAACATTTTCTTCTGATTCTGGTGAAAATTTGAAATTGAAGGGCTGCTAAGTTGTTACTAGCAATACTTATTGATGGCAGCTCCTGTTTTGCATGATTTGGAGGTTTTTAATTAAGGTTAGGAGCCATTTTAAAAGCTATTTCTTAAAAATAATTTAAAAACCAGTGGTCACAATCTACCAGGAATGCCTCCTGCACAAATTCCATTGAAATGAACGGGAGTATACAAGAGCACATCTATTAAGAGGACACATGGGATCTTGTACCCCTTCCACTTAATTCGATGGGATCCATTCTGATCTTGATGGACACCTGGTGATCACAAAACTCATCAATCTGTGTTGCTAGAGAACGAGTTGAATATTTGGTCTGAGTGTTTTATGTACAGGCAGGCCAGAGCTAACATCCTTCCAAGGTAACTTCAAGGAAGAGCCAGAATATGGTGCTGCTTTATTTTATTTATTTATTGCATTTTTATACCGCCCTATAGCCGAAGCTGCTGACTGATGACAATTCTCTGTTGCTTTTTTTGTTCAGCAACAGAGATTGAGTTTTAACGCGGGGAGAGATGTTTTAATTTTTCCTCTTGCTCCTTCCTTCTGTTTCCTAAGCCAATCTAAGAACTTTCCAAACAAGGAGAAACAGTAGAGGAAGGCCATTTTGTCACTTTGTTCCTTAAAGGCTCCACAGTATTTAAAGGGGAAAGATCTCTCTCTCCCCCGCCCTCCACCTCAGCTTTCTCTTTCCCCTCAGTTTTCCTACACAATGGAGCTTTCATAGAACCTCTCTCCAAAAGGAATAGCTCTAGCCTTTGTGTTGAAGGGTGTGCCTATTGGCAAGGCTTGCTGAGGCAGACAGCTTGGCTGGTGATTAACAAAGGTCATTAGACTTTGGAATCTGGCAGGCAGAGTCAGATGGTATGTCTTCTGTGCATAGAAGAACGACTCCCAAGGGGCTGAAGTATACTGGAGGGCTTTTCCCTCCCCTTCCCTCCTTTTCTCCCCCCTTCCCTTCTTCTATTTTAGTTGTTGTTGTTGTTTGTTGTTGTTGTTGTTATGGTTAGAAAAGGTGACACCACTTCTTGCTTCAGTCTATTCAGACAATTTCAGAAACTCTTTTGCTTAAGCCAAAAAAAAAAAAAAAGCTGCTGTTTCTGGAACATTTGTGGAACTGAGGAGGAGCCTTCAGAGATATTTAGCCCACGGTTGTGTTAGGGGAGAGGACAGATGCCGGCTGGCCAGCTGTGTTGGTGTCTTCAGGCATCTGTTCTTTCCTGCAAGGGCTAAATCATAAGGCGTTCTGCTCCTTGCTGGACTTGGAAAAAGAGAAAGGAAGAAGAGGTGATGGTGGGGAAGAGAAGAATCTTGCATGCTTGGAGATGAGGCAGAGATAAGTGAAGCCATGTTGTGTGCTGGCTAGGAGCTCTGAGCTTCTGTCTCTGTCTCTGTCTCTCTCTCTCTGAGTACATGACTTGTCTGAGCTAAAATGGCTGCACTCTCACTCCTAAAGCTCAGAGGACTAGGGCAGCTTAGTGAGTCTTAAAGCTTTAGTGACGCAGGAGCTCACATATCTCTTGAAAGTGTGATAAACACATTCAGCAGAGCTGTGGCTTGTTTGGCTCAGATGAAAGGACTATACTTGGAGGGGGGAGGTATGAGGATGGACAGTGTAAAGTAGAGGACCTTCTTTCTTTCTTTCTTTCTTTCTTTCTTTCTTTCTTCTAGTCCTTCCTATAGAGCATTCTGAATTCAGGAGTTGTCTGCTGCACCATGGCAAGAGAGGAGGGTGGGGGAGGGATTGTTTTCAGGTCTAATGGACTGTGCTAAAGGAGACTTGTGGGGTGGGGCCTCCCTGTTCACTGCTGTAATTTGATCCAGAGCAGATAGCAACCTCTTCCACGGTCTGGTCTGGTGCTTGCACATAAAAGATTGAGTATCTTGATTGTTGTTAACTTCGTTAGCTGAAAAAGAAGCCAGTGCCACTCACTGTCCATTCTTTCAATACAAGGAAGGAAAAGGGTGCAGAGAGGAGGCAAAGCGGCGAACCAACGCACTGCAGGATTCAAAATCCTGACTGTACACGTGCCTTTGTGCTCATTGAATTAAAAAAATATATTTTAAAAAATCATGCTACCAAGAAGAACTTTCTTGAGATGTAGACTCCTGACAGCTGTGCCTTCCTTTATTACGCGGACGTAATATTGTTCAGCTTTGAGCATTCTGTAGCAGTAACTCTATGTCGCTCTACAATAACAGAAGGGAATTTTCATCAGGGTATATTTTTGGCTGCTGTTCCATCTTTTGGACTTGTGGAGTTCCTAGGCTGAATGTGACCTGCTTGAGTATGTGAGGAGACTTTAAAATAAGCAATCCATTCATGAAGATAATAATTGCTGCTGGATCCATGGAATGCTGGGGTAGAATTACTTTTTTTAAAAAAATCTACCTTTTATGTATGCTTCTTTCTATAGAACATGGCATGTTTTCAACCTATTCATCGTCCATCTCCCGGAATTATAGAAACAATAGATTTTAACAAGGATCATGTACTGAACTTGCAGTCTTCAAGGAGTAGAATCATGACCCATGAAACATTGCAGTGGGGACGATGTAATTCCGATCGTTCTGTTGAAAGATTCCTATTGTATCATGGACGGAGGACTAAGAGCTGTATTCTCGGCAACTCAGTAAAAAAGATTTGTGTTTTTTTTAAAAAAAAAATCAGTAAGCATTAGAATAATCACAAATCTGTAATACCAAAAATAATAGGTTGGAAAGGGAGGCAGCTAGTAAACAGAAAATAGCTGTGTAGTGTAGTGGCTAGAGTGTTGAGTTTACAATGGGAAGACTTGGATGCAAATCCAGTCATCTTGGCTAGTTAGGTGGTCTCAGCCTAAACTACTTCACAATACGTTTATGAAGGTTGGAAGTACCATGTATGACACCTGAACTTCGTGGCAGAAGCGTGAGATAAAATCTAAATAAACAATCCACTTTTAGGTTTCTAGGGAAGTGTCTGAAAATAAAACTTCTTCCCTTCCCCCCCAAAAAAACAATAGTTCCATTGCATTTTATCGTTGGTGACTTTCTACCATATGCTTCCTTGTTCTTTGTTGGGAGACGGACTGATGGTAGGAGCTGAGCAAACTTAGGCAATTGGGCAAGTCCTGTGCACAAAGTAGTTATGAGTCATACACCTGAATATTTTCATAGTGTGACCTCTGAGATTCCTGTAAGAATTTGTTGCTGCTCTATATTGCTGCACTTTTTGCAGGTGAAGGTGAATGTTTCTGAAGATGGCTTCCTATATTTGTCCAAGGGTAAATTTATGCTACTGTAACAATTTTTTTGTGAGGGGATGTCAGATGCTAATATATATATATTTCATTCATGAAAGGTTTCTCTGACACTTTGCCTTTCCCCCCCCTCTTTCCCCCCCCTCAGGATTTCCTAATGTAAAACGTACCAATAAGGACCATGGAGGTGCTGCAGTGTGATGGCTGTGACTTTCGAGCACCATCCTACGAAGATCTTAAAGCTCACATTCAGGATGTTCATACCGCATTTCTACAGCCCACAGATGTTGCTGAGGAAACACCTAGCCAGTCGAGGTTTAGTTCCATGAATAGCAGTGACCAGGCTGAGGTGGAATATTCTTCTGTAAAAGATGAATTTGCAATTGCAGATGAAATGGCAGGTAAATACTGTTCCTTTCTTAACTTTCTGTTTGAAATGTTGTCATTTTAAATTTTTATTCCATTTCAACATTCTCAGGTTACTATCGTATTGGGTCATGCGCACATCTTACGACAGCTTATAAATGATAGCATATCGCTTTTCAGGTGAACGGCTTGAGGCTTTCATATTCACTAAGTAGTGAGCATGTTCTGTTACTGAGTGTTTGGATTCCTTTGAAAACCTACATTGAATGTCTTGCAATTGCCAATAATAATAACAATAATAATAATAATAATATAATAACAATTTATTTCTTACCCGCCTCTCCGTCTGGATCGAGGCGGGGAACAACAACATGATAAAATACATAAAACTGATTAAAACATGACACATATTATTAAAACTGCATTAAAACTGCATTATACAATTGTATCAGTGGCATTCAACTACAGGGGTTCCCACAAGTTTTCATTAAATGGACCAGCAATGGAGTAGTGTCCATCATTTGTGTTGGTTCCATCTCTTGACCAAAAATTTTAAAAAATGTAATAGCCCCATGTGATGTATTTATCCCCCAATAACCATTGCTTCTAGCTTTCTCTAAGACTTTTTTGTTACATTCAGGAAATCCAACACTACTTCTTAGAAAGTTAATACTTCTTTTGGAATATATGTACATTAGTGTGTATGTGTGTGTAGATAGATGTGTACACAAGCACACACACACTAATGTACGTACATTTCAAGAGAAGTATTGATGAAACTACTTTCTAATCCAATACCACTGCAGGCCAACTTTTGCTATTAATTGCATTTGTCACAAAACACATCTTCATTAGACTGGCATTTTTCTCCATTGTTACTTTTTTACACAGTTGTTCATTATTCCTTTGTTTAACTTTATATCATTTGGAAGTGATATGTATGAGTTCTACACACTACATATTTTTCTTTTTAAAAAAGAAAGAATTACCATTTACATGTCACAAATAGTTATGTATTTACCACCACATGTCCTGGAAGAAAACTGGAAGTGGTAGATTGATTTTACTACATTGAAGGAAGTATTTATAAACCAAGTCCTTGTGGATAACTACAATTTTGAGAAGAAAAAAAAGGATGACAGTATAGTAAATATATCTATTTCTAAAATAATATTTGTTATTTCTTCTCTTTTTAGGACAAAATGCAGCTCAGCTGGGGACTGGAAATTACTATAGCCATAGCCAGAATTACTATGGCCAACATATGCTCTCTAAACCAGCAAACAAGTTTTTCCAGTGTAAATTCTGTGTGCGTTATTTCCGATCCAAAAATCTTCTCATAGAACATACACGGAAAGTGCATGGTGCTCAGGCCGGAGGATCGCCAGCTGGATCACCTGGTGCTGGCTCCTTAAATTACAACATCATGATGCATGAAGGTTTTGGTAAGGTTTTTTCTTGCCAGTTCTGCACCTACAAATCACCGAGACGTGCAAGGATTATCAAACACCAGAAGATGTATCACAAGAACAGTCTGAAGGAAAGCTGCACTCCTCCCGCTGCTTCAGCTGCTATCTCTGAATCGGCATCTACATCTGTACCAGTACAGGACTCATGCAAAGAACTTCCAGCTGAAGTTGTAGAGCGCAGTATCTTGGAGTCGATGGTCAAGCCTTTAACTAAGTCAAGAGGCAACTTCTGTTGTGAATGGTGTAGTTACCAGACGCCTCGAAGGGAACGTTGGTGTGATCATATGATGAAAAAACATCGCAGCATGGTGAAAATATTGTCAAGCCTGAGGCAGCAACAGGATGGGACCAATATGCCAGATGTGTCAAGCAAGGGTCCACCAAGCCCCACCCCAAACTCTAACTATATCCCCATGAATGCTTCTGGACGAGAGATGCCTAACGCAAACATCCCAAACTATAGAAGTTCTATGAACAATTCCCTTGTCAGGTCCAACTCTTCATCTTCAAAATTTTCTTCTGTTTCCTATCCTCACATGAAACATAAGGCGCCTCACAACTCGGGCATTGTTAATTTGTCTGACAGATCTCGTTACGGGATTGCTGACATGGCAAATTCTTCTGCTGATATGGATACAAACAGTATGATGAATGACTCCAGTTCTGATGACGAGCTAAATGAACTAGACAGTGAGAATGGGTTGAACTCCATGGATCACCAAACCTCAGGACTAACGGCAGAGCAACTTATGGGATCTGAGGGCCACAAGCTATTGGAAACAAAGGGGATCCCATTTAGAAGGTTTATGAATAGGTTCCAGTGTCCTTTCTGCCCTTTCCTTACCATGCATCGGCGGAGCATTTCTCGCCATATTGAAAACATTCACCTGTCTGGAAAGACAGCAGTATACAAATGTGATGAATGTCCTTTCACTTGCAAGAGCTCATTCAAACTTGGAGCTCATAAACAGTGTCACACTGGTGCAGCATCAGATTGGGATGCAGTGAATTCTCAAACTGAAAGCATAGCCTCTTCTTTAAATGAAAGCACAGTATCCTATGATGGGGGCAACATCAATGGCAGGAAGTCTGGGGGAATGATGGATTCCATGCAGCAGCAGCAGCAATCTCCACAGTCCAATTCGCAGCATCCATATAAATGTACCATGTGCAATTATTCCACAACTACTTTGAAAGGCCTTCGGGTTCATCAGCAACACAAGCACTCATTTTGTGACAACTTGCCAAAATATGAAGGCCCCTCGTCAAATACACCACAGGACAGTGAGCCTGATACTCATGCCTCTCCCAGCACTGTGAAGAAAAGCCAGACCTCAATTCTTGGGCTGTCTTCTAAAAACAACTTTGTAGCGAAAGCCTCTAGAAAGATGTCCAATGACTTCCCCCTTGATCTGTCACCAGTGAAGAAGAGAACAAGAATCGATGAGATAGCTAGCAATTTGCAAAGTAAAATAAGTCAAAACAAGCAGCAAGAAGACGCAGTGATTAATGTCGAGGACGATGAAGAGGATGAGGAAGACAATGAAGTGGAGATAGAAGTAGAACTAGACAAGGAAGAAGAACAAGCTGAGCCACTCATGGAAATGGCATCATTCACTTCCCAACAAATGTGGGGAAGAGATACCAGCGAGTCTCAGAAAGAGCCCAACTACAGGAATATCCCCCATGATTACAATTCTACCAATGGGGCAGAAATTGAGCTAACTATATCTGAGGATGAGGAGGACTATTATTGTTCTTCAATTGTCTTGAAGGACCAAGGTCTGAATTCATCTGTTTTAGGTAGCCAATCAAGTATATATGGATCTGATCAAAACAATGACAACTCTGATTACGGAGATTCTGGAAGGCTTTACTATTGTAAACACTGTGACTTCAGCAACAAATCTGCCAGAAGTGTTAGCACTCATTATCAACGGATGCATCCCTACATTAAGTTCAGCTTTAGATATATCCTGGATCCCAATGATCACAGTGCAGTCTACAGATGTCTTGAATGTTACATTGATTATACAAACTTTGAAGACCTGCAACAGCATTATGGTGAACATCATCCTGAAGCTATGAATGTACTAAATTTCGATCATTCTGACTTGATCTACCGCTGTCGCTTCTGCTCTTACACCAGCCCGAATGTTAGGAGCCTAATGCCACATTACCAAAGAATGCACCCAACAGTCAAAATTAACAATGCAATGATATTTTCAAGCTATGTGATTGAGCAGCAAGAGGGGTTAAGTTCAGAGTCACAGACTCTGAGGGAGATCTTGAACTCTGCTCCGAAAAGCCTGGCCACTTCAACTCCAGTTGCGCGTGGGACTGGTGTACCTGCTGCTTTTAGCAAAAGTTCTTCGAAAGGTAATAGCCCAGAATCTGAAAGCCAGAAGGAGTCAGCAGTAAATAGTGTTGTGGTTTATGATTGTGATGTTTGTTCATTCGCAAGTCCTAATATGCATTCTGTCTTAGTGCATTACCAGAAAAAACATCCTGAAGAGAAGGCTTCCTATTTCAGGATTCAGAAGACTATGCGTGTGGTATCTGTGGAACGGGGCTCTGCTCTGGCTCAGATGGCTTATGAATTAGGATCACCTGTCTCCCCCAAAATGTCCAACATGTCTTCACAGCTACCACCTCCGCCACCTCCAGACCTTACCACTGAGCTTTATTACTGCAAACATTGCTCTTATAGCAACCGGTCAGTGGTTGGAGTGCTGGTGCATTACCAGAAAAGGCATCCAGAGATAAAAGTTACTGCAAAATACATTAGACAGGCACCTCCCACTGCAGCAATGATGAGAGCTGGAGATATGCCTCCTGGTGTTCATAGACCACCAGTATCTATGCAACAGCTTAATAGAGGCAGCTCTGAGAGTGCAGTAGCGCCCTCAGAGAATGAGATGTTCTTCTGCCAGCACTGTGATTATGGGAACCGGACTGTGAAAGGCGTACTCATACATTACCAAAAGAAGCATCGTGATTTCAAAGCCAATGCAGATGTGATTAGGCAGCACACTGCCACAATCAGGAGCCTTTGTGACCGTGGCCAGAAAACCTCCCCTGGTGGCTTGCAGACTCCCTCTTCCAATACTGAGCGAGAAAAGACTAAGCTGAGAGCTCTCAAATGTAGGCAGTGTTCTTATACATCTCCTTATTTTTATGCACTGCGGAAGCACATTAAAAAGGACCATCCCAGTTTGAAGGCTACGGTCACGTCTATTTTACGATGGGCATTTTTGGATGGCTTGATAGAAGCTGGATATCATTGTGAATGGTGCATCTATTCTCATGCTGAGCCCAGCGGCTTGCTTGTGCATTACCAAAGGCGACATCCTGAGCATTATGTTGACTACACATACATGGCAACGAAGCTCTGGGCAGGGCCAGATCCTTCGCCTCCAGCTCTACTAATACCATCTGAGTTGAAAACCTATAAATGCAGAGATTGCATTTTTGAAGCATCGTCCATTTGGGACATTACTAATCACTACCAAGCTTTTCATCCCTGGGCTATGAATGGAGATGAATCAGTGTTGCTAGACATCATCAAGGAGAAAGATGCTGCTGATAAAGCCCATCCAGCATCCAATGATGCTGGGGTCAGGCTAAACTCTGAGGATCGGATAGCCGCAACACAGGTGGACCAGGATGCAGAATATGCAGAAGATTCAAACGTTTCCCAAGAGAAAGCTATCCAGCTCACCTCTGTGAATCCTGCAATATCCTCAACACCTTACCAGTGCACAGTTTGCCAGTCAGAATACAACAACTTGCATGGGCTTCTGACTCACTACGGCAAAAAACATCCTGGGATGAAAGTTAAAGCTGCAGATTTTGCACAAGACATAGATATTAACCCAGGAGCTGTATACAAATGTAGGCATTGCCCATATATTAATACACGCATCCACGGTGTTCTTACACACTATCAGAAAAGGCATCCCTCAGTAAAGGTCACTGCAGAAGATTTTGTCCATGATGTGGAGCAACCTAATGACATGAACCAGAATGATGTGGAGGAGACCAGTAGAATTTTCAAGCAAGGGTATGGTGCTTACAGATGTAAATTGTGCCCTTACACACATGGCACTTTAGAGAAGCTCAAAATTCATTACGAAAAGTACCACAACCAGCCTGAGTTTGATGTGTTTGCACAATCTCCTCCTAAGTTCCCTACCTCCCTGGAGCCTGAAGTAGTCACTGAAATTAAGCCTTCCCCAGAAATTGCTCCTGAGGAGATTGTTGGAGATGATTCAGTGCCTCCTTCACACTTCTCTAGTTCCCATTTGGTTTCTCACACTGTATTCCGATGCCAACTCTGTAAGTATTTTTGCTCCACCAGGAAAGGGATAGCTCGGCACTACCGAATAAAACACAACAATGTTCGGGCCCAACCGGAAGGCAAGAACAACCTCTTTAAGTGTGCTTTGTGTTCCTACACGAACCCTATTCGTAAAGGTTTGGCTGCACATTATCAGAAGCGTCATGACATTGATGCTTACTATACACATTGCTTAGCCGCTTCAAGGACTGTCAGCGACAAACCCAACAAAGTGATAATTCCATCACCCCCAAAGGAAGATTCTCCTCAGTTAAGTGAGGAGCTGAGGAGGGCAGTGGAGAAGAAGAAATGCTCTCTCTGCTCCTTCCAATCCTTCAGCAAAAAAGGGATTGTGTCCCACTACATGAAACGCCACCCTGGAGTGTTCCCTAAGAAGCAACATGCGAGCAAGCTGGGGGGTTATTTCACTGCTGTGTATGCCGATGAGTACGAAAGGCCTCCAGCTCCGCCAGAGGAGAGGAATGATTTTGAGAAGCCGGAGGTGGAGGTGGAGGCTCCGGAAATGGAGTGGCTTCCCTTCCGGTGCGTCAAGTGTTTCAAGCTCTCCTTCAGCACGGCCGAGCTGTTGTGCATGCATTACACGGAACACCACAGCAAGGACTTGAAGAGAGACTTTACCATCCTGGGAAGTGGCATCCGCTTCCAGAACCCCCTCTTCCAGTGCAGGCACTGTGATAGTAAACTGCATAGCCTGGCAGAGCTGACCTCGCATTTGAACAGTCACAACGAGGAATTCCAGAAGCGTGCCAAACGTCAAGAGAGGAGGAAGCAGCTTCTGAGCAAGCAAAAATATGCAGATGGTGCTTTTGTAGATTTCAAACAAGAGAGGGTAAGGATATGTTTTCACATTTTATATTTATATTTGGTGTTTTTTCTCCTTCTCCGCCCCCAGGAGATTTCTCATTACTAGTGCCCAGATGCACATTCCCTTTGGCAGCTGAGGAGCTACTGGCTCACCAGTGACTTAGTATGCCAATAAGCCCAAAGTCAATCAAACATTGCAGCTCGATTACACCCCCTTCTTTCATTTCTTCCACCCCTTCCTTGAAGTCCTGGCATATTCTCTCCCCCTTTTACCCCCTTTTTTTCTTTTCAAAGCTAATTTCTGTTTGGCACCAAATCCTGTGGAAACTGCTGCTCTTCCTACCTGCTCCTCTGCCTCCCAGTATTGATATGACTAAAATTTAATTTTGTTCCTTAGCAAATTCAGTGGGAATGTATGAAAAATCATTGAGAAAAAAGCCCTTGAAGTCCATGGATTTTAAGCATGTTTCTTAAGAACAACATTTCTCCATTTACTCGATACTACTATACTGGAACAGCTTGCCTCATTTGGCGGGAGTCACAAACCTCACATGGAAAACAAGTTGTTTTTTTAATGACCCCTTAAAAAGGTTTTCCACCGTGTTGGTCATTGTAACAGGAAAACGTCTCACTGGATCAACAACTACTGGCAGGAGACTGAAGTCCTGAAGCTGATGGTGTCAGGAGAAAGTTAGTTCTGTGGCTGGGCAGAAAGAATGGATGGAAGGAAGGAAGGAAGGAAGGAAGGAAGAAAGCAAGCAAGCAAGCAAGCAAGAAAGAAAGAAAGCCAGCATGGGTGATGGAGCCAAGGATTATCTAATAAGGATCAAACAGGGAAAGACAGGGAAGCTAAGCTACTATGGCTACAGGCCATAAACAAAATGCTCATTACTAGGCTGGCGTGATGCAGAACAAGTATTCAGGCAATTTAAGCCAAATATCAGAATATCTGGGTTTGAATAATTTGTAGCATGGTTCTGCAGCAGAAGCAGTTAGGAATATACAATATTTTGCTTGTCTTCCATGCTAACTATGCTATCTCTCCTTCAGACACAAAACACCCATGCTTTATTTTATTTAGGAGTCGCAATCTCAGAGTTTTGCAGGAATTTTTCTCAGTCAAAAAACATGCAAATCTACTTGTAGAATGGCTCAAAACTATAGGTGCTGCAAGACAATAACTTCTCTACAAATGTTAAAAACCATCATGCCCCCCCTGCCGCCCACAAGATCTTGAGAATTGAAACTTTGTGAGAGAATGATGAGAGCTCTCTGTGAAGGATTTCTAGTGCTTGTGTTTGCTGCTCACACTCAAACTGGGGAAGGATCCAACAGCGCCCAGCCTCTAGCTCTCTATATGTTGCGCTAGCAGAAACGGACGATTGTGCAACAACAATGGTGCTTGCTAGCACAATTCCTGGGAAAACCACACTAGCAAGTGCTATTGCACAAGTCTTGGTATCTGCTAGCACACCAGAGTTAGTAGCTGTTGGATCCTTCCCTGTGTTTCAAAGAACGTCAAAGAATCCTGTGGCATCTTAAAGGCGAACAAATGAGATGCATGAAATTTCACCCTCAAATTGGCCAGTGTGGGGGTGGAGAAATGTAAACAGTGTCAAAGGGAATTGAAATGCAAAAAGGTGCAGACAGTGATAATTACTTTAACAGTTGTACCTTCCTGCTTTTCAATTTTGCATTTCAATCCACTCACCATTGCAAAGCTTGCCATTATCACCCAACAAGGTCTTGTGAATGGCAACTGTTAAGGTAATGATCACTGTGTGTACTTTTTGCATTTAATTTCCCTCTGATAACACTGTTTACATCCCCGTCCCCCCCAGCCCGCATGTGTATATAGATTGGCAAATTTGATGTTGATGCTTCAGGTATCTGATGAAGTGGGCAATGTCCACAAAAGCTTATGCCAGAATAAATGAATTTGTTAGTCTTTAAGGTGTCACAAGACTCTGTTGTTTTTGCTGCTACAGACTAAAACAGCTACCTCCCTGGATATAATTCCAAGGTTTCCTTTGAAGAAAGCCATGAGTTTAAGTCCCATTAGTTTAAAATTGGATTACATTTATAGACCATATATGGCCAAGATATGATAGTTTAGTGTCATCTTCCTATGTTTTTATTCTCTTGCTATATAGAAATGCAAGGTTTTGCCTTTATATTTTAATATCACTACTAGATTGCAAATTTCATTTTAGATTTTCTATATGCCCCAAGGGCTCAGAGCAAATATTTTAATGGTACACTAAATCCATTTAGGGGCTCTTAAACATGAACCTTTAGAATAAACTTGTACCACCTCAGTGGCTTACTTATTCTAACAAGCTTAATGTTTTTGCTAATTTTATTTGTAGCGCAGTCTAGAAATCTGTTACATTTGTTTCCAGAAAGGACGGTTTAATTAAGTTTTCAGTTGCATTGCCTTACAGCCTTTTGGTAGTTTGGAAGAAATTTCAAAGCTGAAGGAGAGGAAGGTGGTGGGATACAAGTGTAAATTTTGTGTGGAAGTTCATCCAACTCTTCGAGCCATCTGCAACCACCTTCGTAAACATGTCCAGTATGGGAATGGTTCCTCAGTGTCTGCTGCTGTCAAGGTGAGAACATTGAAGAGCTAATTTGGGGACTAAAGGCCTGGTCTCATCAAGACAGAAATGAACCAAATTATCCTTTAGTTCCCGGGAATTCTGGATCAGACACCATGTTGCTGAAATTAAGCATATTGAACATGAATAATAGTATTTCTATACTGCTTTACATTTTTATTGGACTTAACTTTGCTTTGTCTTTCTTGGACCATGGTGTTGTCCCGTCCCTATCCCTGTTCCCTCAATACATGGGAATATTTTCTTTTGAGAACAGAAAGTCTACAGCTGGGCAGATTTTTTTAAATTGTTCTGCGCTACTGTTGTACTTTTCTTTTTTTAAACTTCTTTTTTTTTAAAAAAAAAAAGAGGATTGGAACACATATTTCTAAAAGTTTGCATACTTTTGTGCCCTGTATGGTAGCATCTGCTGCTCATGTAGTATTATCCAGGTCAACATAGATGCTACAGAATTTAACTTCGTTTTTGAATCTCTGTTTTTATTTTATTATTTTATTTTCTAAGCTTTTTGATTCTTGTTTTCAATTTTCTAGTCCTTATTTGGGTGTAAAGCTGTGTTTGAAAATGTGTGGGATATTCCTGATGAAATCTCAGAAGCCAGAGAAGTGGCTGAATAAGTTTTCCAAGCTACTGGTTTAAACCACTGTACTTGAGGAGAGCCAGGGTTTCAGTGCCTTGCATAACCCCTTAGCGCCCTATTTCTCTTTGAGCTGAAACACACACAATTGCTCTATTTGCATAGCTGTAACCTTGGTTGCTGCGGAATCTGAGTTACCTTGGTTCAGATTGCTCTAAAAATAAAATAAAAGCATCAAGAGTACACATAACCCTACGTACATCTTCCATTTACAGAAGACCATTCACTTTAACTCTTTGTGTGAGCATAGGGGATCATGGAGTAGAGTGGGTGGCCTTGTGGTGAACATACTTCTTCATATGCAAGTGAGTGCTTGTATATGTTGGTCTTCTGGGAACATGTGTTATCTTTTCACACAGAATGAATGAAAGGACCGAGTGAATGCTTATACTAAAACAACTCCCTGTCTTCAGATGTAGTAACAAATACAAACTTTACTTTCTACAAATTTAGGACAGAACTTCCTTTTTTAATTTCATTCTCCAGGACTAGGGGCTGTGTGTGTTCTGGTGGAAAGGGTCTATTAGGGTCAAGGAATACAGATTAGATATTTCCTACAGATTAACTCAAAAAGGAAATTGAATACCCAAGGATTTAAACCACTGTACTTGAGAAGAGCAATCAATATTATGTTGTCTTTCTGGTGTTCTTCCCACCCTCCCACCACCCTCCACGTTATGTGACAAAAAGATATTATATTACTTAATTTGAGTAAACCCCAGATAGATTGGTAGTAGACAATGCATAGTTGCTGATGAAGTAAATTGGAAGAAATATTTACCTAGGCAATTCTGCATAAAAGCTGAGTGTTAGCAGTGCAAATGTCCTGTGCCAACTTTATACCAGGAAGCTGAAGGAAGGACAGAAAGCATTCCAGCCAGCTTGTATTGGGAAGTTCAGCATTTCCTTAGAATGTGTGTTGTTTCTATTTCATGAAGTGAGGTATTGTGAAAAATATTTTCTTGGCAATCTTGTGAAGTGATGTGCTCTAGCAATGCTGTTGGCTGCTAATGTAGTCAGGCTAGAGAGCCATGTTCTTCACTGTGATTGCAGGGATGGGTGTTTTTTTTTTCCTCTTCAGAATCTGCTCATAGTTGGAGTTGTAGAGATGCTACCATATGAGAAAAACCATAGACTTCCATAGACTTAATGGTAACAATAGAGCAGAAGGGTGAGAGAATTGATGGCTTTGGGGGGATGTGTGTCTTTTAGCAGGAAGCTGAAGATCCTTCACATGCAGCTTTCTTGGAGGGTGTTGAGGGAGCCAAAGACCCTGGCAGTGTTGCCACTGTGGAACTTGCAGAAGCTGAATCTGGACCATCACTGGAAGATGAAACCAGACCTGGTGGCTACCACTGCAGCCAGTGTGACCGGGTTTTGATGTCTATGCAGGGTCTACGATCGCACGAGAGGAGTCACTTAGCACTGGCCATGTTTACTCGCGAAGACAAGTACAGCTGCCAGTATTGTTCCTTTGTCTCTGCTTTCAGGCACAAGTAAGTTTATATCAGTTATTATTATTTCTGCTACTTAAAGTTGAGTTAACACTTACTCATGTGCTCAAGAACACACATTTATATAACCATGCGGAAGGTATTCTATTGATATACTGCTACTACATTGACACTGCCCACTTGAAATCTAGCAGGTCTAGATGATAATAAGCCACACATGTCTTTATTGTGGCCTTCTGGCTTTGTAGGAAACACAGCAATATTTTAAATCTCAGGACTTCATCAACGGGGAGTTATCACTGGACATATAGGCTAGAAATTGGAAGGCAAACACCAAGTGAACTTCAAATTTCCAGTTAAAATTGAAATCGTAATGGAAACCACTACACTTTTTTAATTTTTAGTGTTTTTATAGCATTTATAGACTATAACGCAGGGAGACATGATAGATGTGGACAAAATTATGTATGGTGTGGAGAAAGTGTATAGGGAGGTATCTCCCTTTCTCATAATACCAAAACCCAAGGTCATCCCATGAAGCTGAATGGTTGGTGATTCAGAACAGATAAAAAGAAATACTTTTTCACACAATGTAAACTATGGAATTTGCTACCACAAGATGCAGACATGACCACTAACTTGGATAGTTTTAAAAGAGGTTAGGTAGATTCAAGGAAGCTAAGGCTAACAATGGCTACTAGTCCTGATGGCTATATATTACTTCTAGAATACTGCTGGAAGTAATATATAGAGATGGAGAATACAAGCAGGAGGGTGCTATTGCACTCATGTCCTACTTGTGGGCTTCCCAGAAGTATGTGGTTGGCCAATACCCAGAAAGGCCTTTGGTCTGATTCTGCATGGCTCTTCTTTCGTAACACACATGCTATCCTAAGTGTAACTTCTCTATCTTATACCAACTCCATCTTCTTTACTCTTGATCGATCAAGTGGACATCTTCATTTTCAAATTATTATTACCACATAAAAATCCTAGAAACTGCCATCTTAAGGCTGTAGTCCTAACCAAATGTACTAGGCAGAAAGTATAACTTTATTTCCGAGTAAACAGGGACGACATATTTTGCACAAGAATATTGGATTAATCATCCCACAAATGTGCATCATGTCTGGAAGACCCAGTCCAACAGCTAAGTTTGCTTTTGATGTGTACATTTATATTAATATAGATGCAATCCTGTGCATATTTAGACAGAAAAAAGTCCTACAACTTCCAGCATTTCCCAGCCAGCATGGCTGGCTGGGGAATGATGGTAATTGTAGGACATTTTTCTGTCTAAACATACATAGGATTGCACCTTAAATGAATTAGTTAGACTTAGAATTGGAATACATTGCCCATTTAACTGTGACTACTGATACCACTGTCCAGGATAGAAATTTGTTACTGTGTTGGGTGCAGAAATGGATGGCAACATAAGCCCAGAGTTAGGGAAACCTGAGCACATTATGTTGACCTTTGTATTACTATCTTTTTGTCTCATTGTAAACACATTACTGCCATGGTTTTGGACAAGAACGATCATATCTGTGAATTAATTCCTTCTTTGGTTTTCTCAGTCTCCTTGCCCTTATAAAGCTGCACTTGGGGGAAAATTGTACCCGCAGAAATTAGTATGTTGAATTGTCAGCTCAGATTTTTAGGTCTTCAACTTTTTGTCATTCTCTACTGGAGAAATCACTCATGGCAAAAATGTTCACGATGGAAATGATAGAGAACATAGGGCAATTATTTTTCTCTTTAAAGTAGATGCCTTTATTCCACTACCCCTCTGAATATGAACCTTTTCCTTTCTCGTTTCTGCTTGCACACAATGTCACCATTGACTCATCAGCGGTGGATTTCTTCAAAAGCATGCTGCTGGTTCCATGTTTGCTTTGACTCATCAGTGGTGGATCTCTTCAAAAGCATGGTGCTGGTTCCATATTTGCTTATCAGCCACCATAGTTTTATTGTCCACCATATGCAGAGGACTAGATAGTGAAATGGTGTATTAAAACTACACTTAAGGTGGAGTCTGAAACACACTTGCTAGGTGTAAGCCCCATAGAACAGAGTGGGACTTCATACTAAAAATGCTTAGGATCAGGCTGGACTCATAGATGCTAGTAGGAACCCAAATAGAATGCTGAAACCTTTGAACATCTTTCCCTCTCCTCCTGTTGAAGGCATAGTGGAAACTATTCAGGGGGTGATTACGGATGCTTGTTTTACAACAGAGGAACAGTTCTGTCTTCTGCATCCTGTATTCAATCCGTAGCTCTGAACGAGAAGCACTGACGCAGGACCCTGCACCCAAAAAAATATTCTTCTGCTTTAAATTTAAGTGTGCTGAAAAGAGTAGAAATTATTCTTCTGCTTTAAATAGAAATATGCTGCAAGCTGGCCTTTGCTGGGTGGCATTAGGACAATTTAGCCTTCCCTAGCCTCAAGCACCCAACAACCAGACTAAACATATGTGTACAGCAGGGGTGGGGAGCCTCAGGCCCAGGGGCCAAATCTGTCCCTCCAAGTTTTCCCTAGCCCTGCCCCTTTCCCTCCAGCCACAGATTGTTTGTTGGTTTCCTAGTTTTTGTGCAGTTTTTTCCCATTCTAAAAGGTTGAAAAATCTCTTAAAAGCTTTAAGCTACAATGTGCTGGCATTTTTTAATTATTATTATTTTATGCTCCTCCCCTTTTGCCTTTGGCCCCGCCCAGAACCAAAATGTGGGCCCCTGAGAGCTTCTGTCCTTGAGCTGAAAGAGGTTCAGTCCTTGGGCCAAAAGAGGTTCCTCACCCCTTGGTGTACAGAATTCTCAGTTAACGCTACAATTTCATTTGCCCAAGTGGGGAAAAAAGCATTCTGTCAAAAGTGTTGCATAAATGCCAGTAGCGCTTGCTGGCACAACTGGATTCCACAGAAAACCCATTGTGGCAGCAAGCACTATTGGCATTATACTTGAAGCTGTTTGTTAGCACAGCATAACTTACGTTAGTGATAGTGTTGTATTGGATGCTGCTCAGAACGCTTACCTCCTTTTTTAAAATTATCTTGTTATATCCTAGCTTAACATGTAGGGAAATGTGTATTTTGTTTTTAAAGTAATGGAAGAAGTTAATATGTTTCACTGAAGATACATCCTTTGAAATTAGGAAATTCTATGTAAAACGATTTGCAGGACACCACCTCCCCCACCCCCACAAAGTCGTACTGTACAAAATTATGCACGGTGTGGAGGAAAGTGTATAGGGAGACGTTTTTCTCCCTCTCTCATAATACTGGGACCCAGGGTCATCCCATGAAGCTGAATGGTGGCAGATTCGGGACAGTTAAAAGAAAGTTCTTCACACGGTGCATAGTTAAACTGTGGAATTGGCTGCCCCAAGATGTAGTGCTGGCCACCACTTTGGATGGCGTTAAAAGGGGATTGGACAGATCCGTGAAGGAGAAGGCTATCGATGGCTACTAGTCCTGATGTCTATAGGCTGTATCCAATATCAGAGACAGTCAGCCTATGCACACCAATTGCTGGGGAACATGGGCAGGAGGATGCTTTTGCATTCATGTTTTCCTTGTGGTCTTCCAGGAGGCAGTTAGGTGGCCACTGTGTGAACAAAATGCTAGACTAGATGGACCCTTGGTCTGATCCAGCATGGCTCTTACATTCTTATGACGAAACATATTGTAAGATACAAAACATCTTTAAAAGAAGTAAAAAGAGAGAGAGTGCAAAAGTGTATCATACTTCCCCCATGCTTCCCGATCTTTTCTCAAGTGTGACGTCTGTGTGTCCTCCTGATTTAGAGATGTAATAGGACTTTTCCTGCAAGAGAAACATAGCTGAGGGCTGGAATTATGGAGGGAAGAAGCACCAAACCTTTGTGATTCCACTCTTGGCATTTCTTTTTAATATCCAAGGCAACCCATGGCGTAGCTTCATTTATTTTACATCATGAGTGCATTGCTTGAGTCAGCGTTACAGGGTTACACTGGCCTGGGTTCAAGAGATACACAATGAAGTGCGTACCTTGGGGAGCTAACAGGACTTCTACATTACAATAGCTGCGTTTTCTTAAATTACTTAAAACAGTAGCAGCTATAAGACATCGGATCAAAATGAAGCAAACCCACAACTCCCAACCCTGCTGTGGGAGGTGGGATGACAGATGAGACTAGTAAGGATACTAGGAGATTCAGCCTGAGTGTGGTAGCCTGTAGTAGATTAGCTTCCATATCTATAAAGTGCATGTGAGAAGGAGTTATGTGCAAATGTGTGTTGTCTCAGATCAGCTCAAATTGCCCAAACCTCAATCCAGAGGTCTTCTTTTTCAGTTTAGTCTCCTTATTTAAGCAGATATAAGTGAATGATTTATTCAGGGGCAGGGTTGGTGAAACATCTATGTAAACAATACTTCGGTTGAGCCCAATGGTATTAACAGCAGGGCAGTTCATTGAAATAGCAGCCTTATAAGTGCAGCTTGCCTTCCAGGTGTGTGGGGGCACACACTGTTAAAAGCGCAGTGCTTAGAAAGATGCTACAGTTTTGAGATAAGATTCCCATCAGCTTTGCCATTTCCATCATGGGAATCCTAAAATCAGGACTCAAAATAAGACTCAGTCTTAAATGCACCAGCAAAACCTTTTTTTTTTACTGGTACAGACAAGACTTCCAGATCCATTAGAAAGTCCATTCATACAAGCTTTTTCTAAAGCAAAGCTTGCACACCTGTAATCTCTGTCTTTTTCAGACCCATTGTCTAGTCTGAAGAGAGCTTGAGAAGTTGTAGAGTGTCAGGCATGATGCAGATCTTTGTAATTCTCTGACTTGGATATGGAGATGTGAGGCACTTGTGAGGTCTTTATATACTCAGACTGTCCCTATTTCCGGGATAGTCCCTATTACTGGTACCCATCCTTGGTAAAATATCAGCACCACTACGTTGTCTCCATTTTTCCCTTTTGGGGAGGTGTGCACAGGCGCACACACACATATAGGCAGGAGGTCTTCAGGTTTCAGCGTTCTGCCTAAATCTCCAAAGGGAGGTGGTTACATCTTGACTCCAATGCAGAATGCATATAAATGCACACGGATGGACTGAAAATGCCTGTGTACAGCTTCCTTTCCATCTCCTTGCCAAAACTGCCTATTCAGATACCAAACCCTGGTGAATGTGCAGATATTGTACAAGAAGTCGAAAAGAGATCCATTAAAAAAAAAGTAGTATTAAATTGTTAGGTTCAGTTTACCAAATTACGTATATGTGCTCAGTGAATGGCTTTTGACGTGAGAACAGCAATGACTAAAATACTCCAGTGACCCTGTTTCAATCTGTGATGTGCTAGAAAGTGAGGCTTTTTTTGGCTGGATGTAGGACTCTTCCCAGACCCCTGCACGCAGCTTAAGTATTAGTTTTTCTCCTCTGAGCCTCTCCTTTCCTCACAGCCCTGACAAGCTTTGTCGCCGTCGTTCCTGGCTACTCTCCTGGGACAAGAGATTTTTTTTTCTCCCTCTCTTCTCCTGAATAGAAACATAGAACCACTAGAGGGCTATATTGACAGGATGACAGGGATAGCATTACATTTGTGGTTATTTTTAAAGGCACTGAAATTTCTTAGCTCACCACACCCCACCAGTCTCAAGGGATCAGTGTGAATTGTTGCGGGGTGGGGGGAAGAGAGAGAAAGCTATTGAATTGCCTTTAGGGTGGCCCCTCCACTTGTATATGAGCTATCTTCCCAGTTTGGGGTGAAAACATATTGGAAATATTCCCAATATTTTCATACACGTTCTTGGTTCTGTTGTCTTGATAAATACTTTGATAAAACAAATTGAAGCCATTATCCTATAGTTATTATATTAATGTACTTCTCCAAACTATGCATTAACACTTCTACATTTTGTAGATTATGCATTTTAGTTATATTGTATTCAGGCAGTTGATGACGTATTATAAACAGACTTACTTTGCATTTTGATCAGTTTTAGTGTTTTATGTTTTTGGAGCTGCTAAACAAATCTTTAGTGTTATCCTTGTCATATTTATCAATACTGAGTCAAGAGAAAACCATTACTTCCAGTTTATCCTTCTGGATAACCAAATATCCATCAATCCCTGAGTGAAAAAAAATGAAAATACTAAAATGTCCTTCTGTGCACATTAATTTCATAAAAGGATTTTAAGAGTCTACAACACTAAAATATTCTAGCACAATCTGCATGAAGTCAAATTAGACTGTGATCTCCTATGCATGTTTACCTGGGCGTAAATGTCATCAAACTCAGTGGCATTTACTTTAATGGAGAAGTGTATAGGATAGTGCTTAATACGTTGTGCAGTTTAGTATGTTGTGCAAACCTAAACTGGATAATCTTAACTGGTGGTTAGTGAAAACAAGCCAGCTTCAAACAGTAAGATATAAACGTAGCTTGTTTCCACTAACCATAGTTTTACCATAGGCACCTTGCTTGTTTTCAGTTAAAAATGGTTACTTAATGGTAAGTATCATAAGTCTGGCACTATTAGGCGAATGTGCTCTCCTAATACACACAACTTTAAAATGATTGAACAATAGCAAGTCAGATAGAAATGAAGGCACTTGAAGTTCCTGCATGTTTACATAGAGATTAGTTATGAAAGCCCGACTACCGCTTTTCCTCATATTAATGTATTGCAGCCATATTTGGACTACATGTAAAAGGATGGAAATTAGAACTGCAAACGTCATGCTTTTCGAAAGGTTAAAACTCTTAAGTATTTGTTTCCCTAACAGGAACTCAGTGTTTTAATTTAATTTGAAAAACTGGATTTTCTGCATTGATCAGGGGACTGGGCTGATTGGCCTATAAAGACAACTCTAACTCTGTGCTCCACAGGTTTGCAAGCACAAGTATCAAATTTATAGGTGCCCAGGCAACTTGGTTTCTGTGATTTAGCCACCTTTTTAACATCCTGCATTTTCAAGCAAACTAAAAGGATATTGTTTACTTTGATCTGGAAGATATCTTTTGGTTGAGTTTCTTGATTGGTCCTGACCTTAGCCTATTATGTCATCTCTCAAACAACCTTTTTTTTATGCCTTTATATCTTTGGCTTTATCAAATGCTCTGCCTACTTTTCAAGATCGGGGGTATGATAGATGAACCAAATATGACCCCATTTGCCTGTTTAATAGCTTTCATCCTATGTCACGCTCTCTGCCGCACCTGTCTTCTCATTTGTGAGAATTTATTTCTGTCAATGCAATCCAAAGAAACCGCCTTACAGATGGCATGATATATGTTTTTCTGCAATCCAGTTTTAGCTGAAATGATTCACATTTTCTCTTCTTTCTTTTTTGCTTTTATTGCTGCTTTTTCCTTGGCAAGTTTGGATCGCCATATGCAAGCCCACCATGGACATCATAAACCATTCCGCTGCAAACTCTGCCCTTTCAAGTCCTCCTATAACAGCCGGCTGAAAACTCACCTACTCAAAGTTCATGCTGGTAAGTCCTATTCCTCCATTTCATAATGAAGATCTCAAAAACATCTTATTCATCTTTTCTTTGCTGCTTACTGCTGCTGTTAATCAGCCAGCCTGTAATTTTACCACTTTATTGCTCTGGAGTGTGCATTCAGCCCAATGAGAGGAAAGATGTTGGTGTGTTGCTGGAGTTAAGCCAATACTACATTAAGCAGGACTGAACTTGGAATTGGACCAATTATATTAGGTTAAGAGGTGATCCTAAATTGGTAGCAGGTAGAAATCTGATATAGAAATTAACTTGCTGTTGGGGTGAGAACCAGGGAAAGAGGTAGAAGTAAAAGGCTTGAGACTAAGGGCTCTTCACTTGGTTTGGAAGATGTTTGTGAGAAAAACCCATTGAGTGCTGTGGTAAGAGAGCTGTGTCAGATTTTAAATCTCAGATATTCTTAGGTGGAAAGTGTGCTTTCGAAGGGTAAGAAGGTCACCCTGAAAGGGACTTTAATTCCACTTTTTTCATGCTGTGTTTTGAACCTGTTCATAGCCACTGTACTCCCATCTCTTGTTGCTTTGCACCATTATTTTTAAAACACAAACAGGGCTGCTTCTTTTTCTTTCACCATGTGATCCCAGCCAATCAGGGATCACATAGTGAGCATGTTGATATCATGGAGCCAGTCAGATTTGACTATGTGAGCATATCTCATGGAGAGCAGTGGGATGTGTGCTTAAATGCACAGTTCGATGCATGTCGAAATGTGCTTTCCAAGAGACTGCATTCCCAATGAACATTTTAACTGATGTTTTTGTTGGTTTGCAGTAGCTCCGTTGCTGTAGTGTATCAAAATATGGAGTGTTGTTCAGGAATGTTTGCCTTCTCTCTCTGCAAACATTTATATACCCGTTCAAGCTGTCTCCCCCTTTAAAAAAAGGCTAAAAATAAGGATTTCATTTTGATGGGTGTGAAAGTGTTCATGTAACTCAACTGCTCTGGTTTGGCTCAGCACTAGTAAGAATTAGAATAGTGTGCAGGCTGCTTGTTCTTTGAAACACAAACTTTTTGCAACTGCCCCCAGGCTGGGCGGGTGTGTTCAATGGGAATTTAATCTGATAATGCTAATATTTTTGGCCATGGTCTTCATTAGCAATATTGTAACAGTAAGTAGCCTGAAGCTAATTGGGTCTGTGTTGCTGACTCATTAGCTCATGGGAATTTGGGCATTCATTCAAGAGCTCTGATAAGAGCTGCCTGCTGCAGAAGTATCTCTTAGCTAAACAAGGGGAATATTTATGTTGAGTTCTATAGGGGCGCCAGTTTCTAAGATAAAGGTGGTGAGAAGCTTCAATCTCATTTCTCATTTTAAATGTTGTTCACTTTGTATTGATACCAATGTGATACTTGAGCATGTTATCATTCCTAACTGTATCCATGCCAAGTCCTGTTCTTGTGTGTTTCTCACTACTTTGATGAGCACATCATGGCTTTTGATTGGCATTGTGCTGTGTCCCATTAGGAGTTTTTCTCCCCAATGCAGCAATTCCACCTGTCAAATCATCCCAGGATTTTTTGATGGGGAGGGGAGTGGGGTTTGGCGACAGGAATGAACTCTTCCCGGATGATCATTAGTTTAGTGTTTGCTCTTCCAGGTTATTTGAGACCATGGAATCTGCCTTTCATTAATGGAAGAGCTCCGCTCATGAAGAGTGCCTCTGCCCAGTTTTGGGGACCCCCCTTCCCCCACATTAGAGCTCACCCCATTCAGCATGGTCCCCATTTGCATAGCATTTTCAAGGGCCTAGGGGGTGCAGCTGTGGGGAAGAGGGGATGAGGAAGTATACTTATGCCAACCCAGTTGCATGTGTCTAAATCTGGAGCAGGTCATTTGCTGCACTGGTCATGGGGATCCTGTGGTTTGTAAGCAATCATATGTGGTCCAGTCTACTCATTATTTCAGTGATAAGTTTCAGAATGTGGTAGTGTGGTTTTACAATATTTTATATCTTTCTAAAGATGTAGTTTGGTAGTTTGTACCAAAGTTTACATAGCAGGATTGTATGGCCTCTCTCTGCCTTGACTGTTTCTTCCCAGAAATTTTATTTGTGAAATTATTCACAACTGGCTTCCCCCCCCCCCCCCCCCAGCTAGGTTTATAAAATAATGAGTGGCATGGATAGGGGAAATAAAGGGAAATTATTTTCCTTTTCAGAATCACAGAACTTGGGATCACCCAATGAAATGCATCTGCAGTAGGTTCAGAACAGTCAAAAAGAATTACTATTTTTACTCGGTATAGAAATAGCTTGTGGAATCCTCTGCCACCAGCTATGGTGTTTAGCCACTAGTCTTGATTTGTTTTAATGGGTTAGAGAAATTCATGGAGAACATGCCTATTAGCCATGAGTCCTAAATGGAGCTTCTGTGAATCTGAATACCAGATTCTTGGGACAAACAACAGGGTGAGGGCCGTGCTTGTGCGCTTCCTAGACTTTGGTTGGCCACTGTTGCAAACTGAATGCTAGACCAGGTGGAACTTTCTTCTGATCTAACAGGGCTGTTCTTCTGAGCTCAGGTGCGTTGCATTACATGTTTGTGCTACTCAAAGGTTCTTTCATCTGACTTAGCTGGGAAATGTCCAAATCTGGGAACTTTAAGAAACAAAACAAAAAACAACAATTTAGATACACCACTGTGTACTGATTCCGATCACTGATACATTGGATAAAACAGCACAGCTACAAATCCTGCTTAGGCTTCTTCGTTTGACCTGTTGCCACTACTTTTGTTTAGGCTAGTGTGAGATTGCTTACCTACAATATGTTATGTAGCTAATCTTTTTCCACTTTAGCAATTTAGGCTAATTAGTTGTACAAACTATTATATTGTGTGTGGGTTTATTTCTGATTTGTTCATTTGAGACTAGGAAGATGGGAGGGTGGGTGAACGGGTTACATTGTAGACAAAAACTTAACATCTTGGGTGTAGTGGTTCAGCTTATCAGGCTGTGGCAGCAACCTGTAAAAGAAGTAACATTGACCCTATTCATATCAACATGAAAATACATTTATGCCATGTCCAGAGGCAGCGGGATTCCTTTTCCCTTTCCCAGTTCACCTACATTCACCGCAGGACCCAGCTACCCTACGCACACTGGATATAACATGTATGTGGCACTGAGTCCGACATGGATAGGTGATCTTTAACCAACGGAAACAGTAGTGTGGGGAAGTAAGGTTTGTGTACCTGCTTTGCACGCAGAGTTGCCACTTACATCCTTGTGGGTGATGTAAAGCAGAGGCAGGACATGAGGGCCTGATCTGTACCGTGCCTTGATTAGATGTATATTGAGTTATATATTGCTGTCTGTATTAGGAAAGAGGGTTGCCTCTCTCAATATTCTCTTGTAGCCTTCAGTCCTACGACACCTGCCTACCTCTGTGAGCAGCGTGGCTCTTCTCTTTGCTGTTTCACCTAATTGGTCCAACGTTCACTTTAAGGGCCACTTCCAATGTCATGAGCAAATTATATCTCTATTTGAAACTTTTCTTTCGGATACAAATCAAAGGGATACCACTCTCGCTTACCATTGGGGAGTTTGGCACCTATTCTTTCTATATCAAGCAGTCTGAGCTGTCGCATTTTAGAACGGGGGGGGGGGGGTTGATCGGTTTTGCTTGCTTGCGAATACAGTCATTTCAGGACAAATTTTTAAAAGGAATTGTTTTGATTTATTTTCCTCTAGTCGCAAGACTTTTCCAACACACATTCAGTATTGAGATCTGTGTAGCCCATTTGTATGTTCGGGTTCACTGGTCTTGTACCCAAGAAAAGACCAGGAACAGTGCTCAGTTGATGCTGTCCCTCGCATGACCGTCTGCTGCCCCCCTTGTGGAGAAGTGAACAACTGTTATTCGTTTGTTTGAATGTGGGTGGGCTCTCCCTTATACCTTGGTGCAAACTGTTTTCTTCAGTATATAAATCAGGGTTTTCTCAGAGGCAGCTTCGTTCTGTCTAAACAATTGTCCACACAATACGCATTAATATGTGATAGGACTACACTGCTGGTCTCAAAGTGAGATTGTTTTCAGGAGGCAGATGCTGTCTCACATCACAGCCCCATCTTGGGCACGTTAGCTTTCATTTTTATGACTGCTTCCACATAGACTTGAAAACCAGCTTTTGCAACTTCTGTATGGCTTGGATCGCACTTCCTATTTGCATGGCTTTCTTCTATCCTTTGGCTCCTATAGCACAGTTTCCATCTGGCTTCCTAATCTTCACTGTACGTGGCATTCTCAAGGGCTCTCCTTATTGTAGACCTGCTCTGGCTGAATCTAGTTGTGCTGAATGTAATTCGTAGGCCCCTATTTCACTGTGTGATATAAGCAAGTAGTATCAGTCAGATGGTTTCAGTTGGGAAAAGTGGCTGTTAGGGAACAGTAGGGAAGACTAATGGCAAGAGGTGCTATCAAGTAGAATGATGTTTTATGGAGAACAGTATTGTGAGAGATTTCTGAGCCTACATCAGCTTTTTTCTCCAATGTCGTAGTCTTTCCTATTTCTGCTGTTTTATTGATATATACTCTGTTGTTCTGGCTTTCAAAAAAACACAAATGGGCTTTTCTCCCCTGTCAAGTTCACTTCCAGAGAGAGGCAGCTTAATAAGTAGCTTGATTTATTCCATTCCCCCCACCTGATAGTAGCATTTTATAAGAGTATCTGCATTTCCTCGCCCCTGACCTCATGACATGAATCACAATTGCACAAGGGCCACTAAGAACCATTTCACATGAACACCTTGCTTGTGGTGTCCACTTCAGCCCTTGGTGTTTCCCTCCTTGAATCTTGGAGGTTGCCTTGTTTGCGCAAGCGAAAGCAGCTCACCCTGCCCCATTGCTTCCATCAGATGACATGTGAATTCAGGTGGCATCCAAATTGGCAGGTTCTAGTTGTGGTGGATAAATCAACTGGCCCACTTGCTATGTGCAGGAAATTAGCACCATGGGCTGAAGATGGCAGCTTCCATGAATGGCAGGAGTTGTATGCATTGGCCCTGATACAAATAGAAATAGGACAGTTAAAATGATTTTACTCTCTTTTTAGGACTACCCAGAGGAGGAACCCATGGGATTCTCACTGCTGAGTTCAATAGGAGGAGAAAGATCCCCCCCAACCTATCCCCATCTTTCCTTCTTTCCTTCCTTCCTATTTTTTCCTGTCGTCTTGTGAGCTGATGACTTGCCTGTTATTTCGCTCACCCAGGTGAACATGCCTACAAATGCTCCTCCTGCTCATTTTCCACCATGACAATCAGCCAGCTGAAAGAGCACTCCCTGAAAGTGCATGGGAAGGCACTGGCACTACCAAGACCACGCATTGTCAGCCTTGTAACCTCGCATGCTCAACATGCCTCCAAGAACCACACTACTGCTGAAGAAGTGGAAGACTCTAATGGTAAGAGGTGCTTCCAAAAACAAACAAACCAAAACCAACCAAACAAACAAACGCTTTTATGTCAGCCCATTTAGTGCCCTTGCTGATGTGCTGGAGCCCTTCTTTAACTATGGGTAAGGGATGGGCTATGGAATACCTCTACCCAGCACCTCTCTACAAATTCCTGCATACTGTTCCTCAATCTTAACTAGGCTGTGAAACCAGCCTTTGAATTTGGTTAGCAAGTTCTGGTTAAGGAGGAACCTATTAAGCATTAACTATAGCTAATGAGTTTGCTGTACTCTTTCTTTAGCTTTAGTATAGGGGAAAGGAGTCACTGACAGCTCTCTTCCAAGCTGAGCCTTCTGAAAAATCCAGACAATGCAGAAGGGAGCTAGATTGTGGATACAGCTCTCTCCTGCTCTTGGTAAATGTTTCAATGACCAGTTCAATTTCAATAGATTCATCTGCCCCCAGGAAATTGTGTCTAGCAATGAACCTGTATTATGGCATTTCCATTTTTTTTGCCCCTTAGTGTGGATTAACATAGTTGATTTTTTTGCTAAAGAAGAATACAACAATTCTTGTGGGCTTTGGTGACTCAATGATTTGAACCCTTGTTTATCATCGCTGGGGGCTGTTTCATACATTATGCAGGAGCAAAATCCATGTTGGGCACCAAGTGTACCCAACAAGAAGCCATACCCAGGTGTAGCTACTGATGTATGTACCTGTATGGTACATGTTTGTGAAATTGACATTATGTATTTTAAGTGTACACCCAAACCATAAAGTATAAAGCAGCCCAAAGATCTATCTTCTGAAAAGATTTAACATTGGTGATGTGGGGGGTGAGAGGGATTCATTTCTTTTTAAATAATGTTTTCTTGGTTAGAGCTTCCTAATAATAAGCAACCAGCCCACGTACTGTCAGGAAGGATGTCTCTGTTAGCCAGATCAGCTTCAGAAATAGAGGGAATGTGTTGCAAATACCCACTCACCCTTTACTAATAGGTTTATTAATCAAATTATTTTTGACAATTATGGAAGCAACCTACTAAGGGGACTGTCAGATTACAGGTGTTCAAATAATCAAATTGACATTCTCAGCGTCACTTGCTAAAGAAAGAAATCCCTCCAGTAATTTTCTAGACTTTATGGTGCTGGTCCTAGGTGTATTAATTTGGTCTGTGGTGGCGACTTGATATGCTTTTGAATTTCTAAAAGAGAATTGCATAAGCTACATGACTCTGGATTGTTTTTAAATTGCATACTGCTTATGATGCATAAGGAATAGATAAGAGATTGATTAAAAGTATGTAGAAAGCAGGGGATATATGTGAGATGGATTTTTATGTCCAGCTGAGGGGAGTAGAAAGTGTGGAGTTCATACAATACATACACAGTTGGGAGAATGTCTGTTGTTTTGATGTATATAAGCAACCTATATTTCAGGATAGTTGTGATCTAGTTAATTTGCTGATTGGTACAACATTGGAACAAAATGAGAGCAAGTGATGGGCATGGGTGGGGAAGGCATTAATAAGAAAAAACTCTGGAATGTAGCACCATTAAGTGTTAATGAGCAGTGTTAATCAACAAGGTTGTGTTACACACACTGTAGGTCAGCTCAAATCAATGTACGTATTAATAGGGATAAGTATTATCTATCTGTTGTGAGCTCAGGTCATTGTTATGCCAGAAGCTAGTTGTGCAGGTGTGTTTAGTGGTAGACTAGGAGCTCTCTTTTCTGCAGCATCACAGACTGCTTTTGCAGTGGAGGGGAGTTTCAAAAGCAGTTTACAATGGCGCTGACGCTGGCTTCATTTTGGCGCCAAGTTAAAACATGGCTTTTTATCAAAGCCTTCGAGGGTTAAATTCTCCGTGGTTACACATAGCTTTAATTGTTTTTAATTGTTTTATTGCTTTTAACATTTTTAATTTGTTAACGATTTAATACATTCTCAGCTGTGTAAATTATTTATGTTTATTTTCTGATTTTATCTGTTCCCTGCCATGAGATCCCAGTGATAATAGAGTGGGATACAAATGTTTAAATAAATAAATAAATAAATAAAGCAGGGAATGTATGCTGTTAAAGTGTGGTGAGTGGAAGTAAAAAAAATGCCACTGGACATGCTCAATGTTTAGGCATACTTAAGGATCCCAGCTGTAATGTTTTCTTCTTTGGTGACCATGGATGTGGCTTGGGATTAGCCATGTTGGTCTGTTGAGGACTAGAGCCTATTTTGTCAGAGGTATGAGAGTTAACACTGGGCATGAATGTGACAAAGTGGGCTCTAGTCTCTGGAACAATACATTTATTAGTCTTTAAAATGCCCCAAGAGTCTTGGTTGTTTGTAGGTCAGTAGGTACTTTAAAACTGTGAAGGGAGTTCCTTAAAATAAGGGAAAATTGATACCTGGTATTGAAACAAATATTTAAAGCAAAAGTTCTGTTCCACAAAGTTCTGTACTTCAAACTCATACTTGAATGCATTTGGGAGCTTTTTAGGAAAAGTTGTCAAAGAGGTTATTAATGTTTCCTTTTTTTGATTTATGATTACATAATTCTTAGGAGACCTAGTATGCTGAGATTCTATCACCTTAACTTAGTTTTGCATTTTAAAATGTAGGATCAATGCAATAGCTATTTCTAATGTATAATTTGTTATTTGGTAGTTGGCTTCATATAAATGATTTGCTCTAAATAACAGTGTGGGTTATGAGTTTGCAGTTCATAATTTTATGTATTGGAATTATGATTTGCAGAGTCCCAAACTGCATGAATCATTTTATTACATCAATAGAAATTCAGACTGGATCATGCAGTATACACACTACAGAGCTGAAAAAGGAAATGAGTTCTTGAATTGGAATTCACATTTAGAATCCGTGTTTGTTTCAGCCACTTTCAAAAGAGTGCGAACTTTATTTTTTGAGGGGAAATCCCATAGCAATTAAATTGCCGGCAGTGCATACATGGGTTTCTAAAGATACCAAGAAATTCATTTAATTCATTTACGTATTTCAAATGTACAGTTAGTTTTGGTTTGAAGCAGTAGTAGAAATGAGTTTAGTTGATATATTTAGAAAGAGGAATATTCCGTCAGGAATTAGGGTTATTAGAAATGATTTTAATTGCACTGGATTGTTATAGAGGTTATTCTAAGCAGGGTTAATCTTTGAAGACTGCTGAGAATCAAAACCTGAAATCCTTTCTAGAGGTTGGATGTATTTATTTTCCCCTCTAAGCCCGTGACCTACAGGCCTCCACACTGTATGCATCTGCACTTCAAGGTTCTCTTAATTGCATTACAATAGCAATCTAGCCCTCAACCTGCTAATCTTGTAGAACTTAGTTTAAAAATCAATGTGAGGTTAGATAAGGGGAAGTGGTGCAAAGGAAACTCCTGGAAGAATCCCCTGTAGGTCAGCATAATGCTGCCAGTTTGCCTAGCTGTGACCCACCAGCTTATACACGCCTCCCCTTTTGGCATGCCGAGTCCTTCTCCTCTTTCCTTTTCAGAGCTACCTGTGTACCAGCATTTCCACTAACCATGATTAGTACCAAACCCAAGTTTGTCTCTGTGTTTAGGAATGGATTTGCGAACATTCATCAGGGTTAACCATGGTTAGACATAACTCTAACCGCGGTTAACTCTGAAACTAAAAGGGAAGAGGGAATGCCAGCGCAAGAGGGGAAGGGAGAAATTTGTGAACCTGGTGGATGCTTCCAGTCATATGATCATTGTTTGGAGATTGGACAGTGTTGCATCTGAACCAGGCTACCTTGGGTGAAATCTTGGCGGACTCCTCCCCCACCTGGGATGTACAACACATGCCTCTTGGGGCCACTTGTGAAACTGTTACTAAGATCAGAAGCAATAGATTTATATTCCCTTTGAAACAAAAGATTCTAAAGATTGGTCCTTCAGTTCTCTGCTAATTATTAGAGAAGCTTCTTAAGAAGCTACTACATATCATTGTGTACTGTTTCAGGTATATAATATGTGTTATTATAGCATCAAAGCTGCTTTGGACATCTATCCCCTTTGCCATAAAGACTGCCTATGTACCATCTGTTTACACACGATGTATGAATATATTTAGAGATTAGCTCTCATCAGCTGCCCTCAGAGCTGCTCTTTAAATTACATTGGGGTTTAAAAACAACAACTTCGGAGTTTCATGCAATTACTTGGGGTGGAGGGAATGCTCTGGGAATAACAGCATGCACATATTGGCTCCAGTTTCCTTTTGAACATGCTTCTCATCAATGCCTACCCCATCTGTTTTTTTAATATTATAAGGTGCAACCCATGAGGGAGAAATCATAGATGGGAGTGAACTTGCCCTTCTGAGACCACATTCCCATCTTCTCTGTTTGGCTTTGTTTGACCTCTAGCAATCTTGGCTACACTTTTATGGGTAAGGATGCTATGCCAGCTCCTCTGTCACCTTAGCTAAGAATGTGTTGCAGACACATTGCTTAGGGCAGAGATGGGAGACATGCAACCTCCGCAGTCCACCAATCCACCCCCCTGCCAAGATTTGGGGGAGGCACAAAAGATTTTTAAAAAACCCACACCGTCTTTGTTTTTGCAAACAAAATGGCATTTGTGGCTGCTATGGAGTTCCAAAAGGGCCAAAGTTAGCTTGCAAACAAGCCCTTTTGGTGCCACTGCCAGCTTAGAACGCCATGTTATTATTTTGTGGGGGGGGGTTTATTATCCCCCTTTTATGGCATCTGCCAGGTATGTGAGCACGCAGCCCACAGGGGCATCTGGGGTGTCTGTGTGAAAATGGCCCCTGGAACTCCTGAAGCTGCCCATACCTGGCTTAGAGGTAAACCAAAAGTGTGAACAAGTTCTGTTTTTGTAAAATAAAATTTCTTGCCCACTTTTCATTATAAAAGAATCCCAAAACAGGGTTTAAAACCACTAAAGCACAGTAAAACCTTGTAAACATTGACCAGTAAAACAGACGAGCAGAAAAACAGATAAATAGGTTCACAAGACACAGCAACACTGATTTAATCGAAAGCCTGGATGAAGAAATAGATCTCTAGATGGCCCTGAAAGCTTGTAAGGTTCAGTGCCAACTGTATATGAGAAGGGAGAAGATGTTTCACAATCGGGGCACGTGTAGAGATGTGAAGGCCCAGAAAAAAACAGGAAAAATTGGGAAAAAAGTATTTTTCCCAGTTTTTTCTGAAGCCTTTTTTGTTTTTTTCCCGAAAAATAGAAAAAACAAACAAACGGATTATGGAATGTTATATTTTAGCATGATGCATAAAATGTTTAAGATAAGGTGTTTATATATTTACTTCTCCAAAAGATTTCTAAAAGCTATGCACAGTATCAGATTATTACAATTTTAGGTTGCAAACTGAGACTACAGCTCTCAAAGACAAGAGCAAGATGCATTTCTGCCTCTAGGGGGCACTGCCATTAAAGCAGGGACTGAAACTGATAGTGATAGCTAAAGCTGATTTTTCTGAGTCTTTTTTTATCAGTTCTTTTTATGGGAATGGGAGCTTTGTGTCTGCTTGGCACTGTGGAGGACTAGCAGAGACCTAAATAATTTTCCTTGTTACTAATGTTGATGGTTTCTTCTGATTGTTTTTTTTTAAATTGTGTTTTGCCTGCTCCTCATAAAATGGCAAAACCAAAGAGGTTCTTTACAGTTCTGGTGTTTCTTACAGGGTTTTTTCCCCCATTTTTTTAAATTTATTTTTGAAGTGATACAACAAAATAAAAATAATACTAAAATAAGATAATAATAAGTACAAACCAAAATCATATCTAATCTAATTATAGAATTAAATTAAATTTTTTAATGTGCTGTATTCCTTCATTTATCAACAATGCATGCCTGCTTCTGCTCTGAGTATATGGACATTGTAATGATAAATGAAGGTGTTCCTTACAGTTCAGGAGCTTGTAGCTTCATTTGTAAAAAAAAAATAAAAAAGGTAAACATTTTAAAAAAGTAAATTCAGTTTGTAATAATTGCTTGAATGCACTATACTTTTAATATACCAAATGTGATAATTTTGTGCCAGACCAACTTGTACATAACTACATTTTATGTTCCTAAAGTAACAAAGTGATTTTCAATCCGTAAAAAATGCTAATATTGCATTTTTTCAATTTTTCCAAAAAATTCTGTTTTTTCCTGAAAAGCCCCAGGAAAAAAACCAATTCCCCCCCCCCCCCCCCAATGGCTTCAAAATTTCCGGAAATTTGTCTCCACTAGATAGGGCCAAATTAAGATGGGAATCTAGAAAGAGGCATCTGCTCAAGGTGAGGGAAGTTGGCATTAGGCAGCATTTGTGAATTTGTTTCCTGTGTACATACACACTGGGGTTGGATACTAATTTGACCCCCATGTCAGTCTCTAAATTGAAAAAAATTGAGTGGTGTCCCCTGCCACTGATATTCCATGCTGTGTCTCCAGTGAATACCCTATCTCCACTTGGCTCTCCCTGATGTGATTTTTCTACCTGCAGCTAATGGTTCTGCAGATAAGGTCAGCAACCAGCCATTGTACAAACTTTTTGTATACAGCATGTTGGAATGGGTAATCACTTTATGACAACCGGGTGCTTTTTTAAAAAAATGAAACGGCAATCCGCTTTTGGATAGCAGGAAATGACCTCTCTGTTCCCATCTGAGAGCCTCTGTGCTCACTGTCAGGTTCCTGCAAAAAGTTTCACTAGTCATTGACCATGCTGATAGGGGATGAGAGTTCAAAGCTGAGGGGGGGGGTCACATCAGTTTGGGGGTGGCTGTTCTAGTTCCTTGCCATCCATTCTGCTGTGCTAATACTTTTTGCTTGGTTTTTTTTTTTTTTTTTTAGTAGATTGAGACATTGATACTCTTTTCTTCGAAGGAAAGAAAGCATTACAAATACAATTCCCAACTAGTGATCAGGCCCTCTTATACTACATGGGCCAAGAAGAATATTTGTCCACTCTTTATACAATCACAAAGCCAGTAATGTTCAAAACAAGGGTTTCCTTTTTGTTATTATTACTGTCAGAGATTTCGTTCCACGTTTTCTTAGTGTTATGCAGTAATCTTCATTTCCTAAGGAGTACCTGAGAAAAGGAAGGAAAAAGCCAGCAGAGGGCAACAAAAATAGATTTTTGCTCCAAACTCTTGCTATGCAGTTTAGTAATTAACTGGAACACCCAGGGCCATATGTTCTTAGACATTTGAGGTTTCCCTTTATTGAAAGCCATTGCATCATGAGGATATTGAAATGAAAGATGTTTGCTCTGACTCATTGGAGCTGGGCTGAGGTATAAGCTTTTCTGAGGAGCTCCATTTTCTCTTAAACTATCTCCCTACATGGGGCTTCACTTTTACTATGTGCACATTGGCTACTAAAATCCCTCTAGACTTGGAGGGTGGTTTTATTTTATTAACAGATTTCTATTTTATTAACAGATTTCTATCCTGCCTTTTAGCATTCACCCTCCCAAGGATAAACAAACAGATAAAACAATATAAAATTGCAAGCTATTAAAACAATATAAAAACAAAAACTGTGATAAAAACAAAAACAGTATTAAGTTACATTAAAACAAGAACAGCATATAAAATAATTATTAAAACACTGCAATAAAATCACACCAAAGAGAACAGGAGTAAAACAGGGTTTAGGGCTCTCCTAAAAGCCAGCAAAGAGGGGATTGTGCAAACCTCCCTGGAGAGAGTATTCCACAGATAGAGGGTTACCACAAAGAATGCCTTATCTGTGGTACTCACTAACCTAATGGCTCTCTCACCAGTTGACTTTCAAAGGCAATGAGATTGTTATTCAAAGAAGAAAATGTAAAAAAAGGGTCACTGAGTGTGTGGAAGCCACTGGATGCGCTTAAAAGAGCTCCTTTTGGCATTGGGCATTTACAAAACGTCAGTGTTCGTTTGGAATACAGCATGAACTAGCAGTGATTTAATACCCCTTGTAAAATATATCTGCAGTATTTCTACTTGACTGATGAACTATGTAGATTTTGGAAGATTTAATACATGGGTGGCAGCAAACTCCTAAGGAACTGTAGTGGCTGTCCTTTAAACAGGAGGTGGTGGGTAAAGACCTCTCTGTTCCACATACAAAGACAAGCAAAATGTAGATTTGCATACATAAACTTTGATTTTATTGTTTGCGGAGGATTAAGAAACAAACTCCTTTGGTAGAATGTCATCTACACCAGTAAAATGGTTTAATGCTAAAAGAAAAACAACTACCATATCTCAGAGGTCGGCAACGCTCGCCACTGACATAGAAAACGAACAGCATAATTTTATGCACTTGCAGTCTTAGGAATTACCAAAGTGATTTATTTATTTTTATTTTATTTAAAAACATTTTTATAGCGCCACCTCGCCATTTCTGGCATCGTGGTGCTTTACAATAATACATGAAACAATTTTGATTAAGAACCCTCAGCCCACATTAAAATTTAAACCACCCCTCCCCCAAACTCTTGTGAAAATAAGAACCCCTTACAGAAGCGTTTAAAACAATTGACAGTGGTAGCCTGTCTAATCTCCAGTGGCAAATTGTTCCATAATCGGTGGCCAACCACTGAAAAAGCCCTGGCCCCCGCACATTCCAAATTGTAGCAGGGGACGATCAGGTCACCCTGCCCTTGAGAGCGGGTCTGTCAATGGTGGGACACAGGACCAAGGCGAGCACTCAAGTAACCAGGGCCCAAGCAGTGCAGGGCTTTATACATAGTTAATAAAATCTTGTAGCACATCCTAGCAGCCACCGGCAGCCAGTGGAGCTCTCGAAGCACCGAAGTGATAGAGGACCACTTCAGAAGCCCCTTGACCAACTTGGCTGCTGCATTTTGTATAGCCTGTAGTAGCTGGATTTGCTTCAAGGGAAGCCCTGTATACAGCAGGTTGCAATAGTCAAGCCTGGAGGTGACCGGGGCATGAACTGCGATGGTAAGATCGGCCTCTGACAAAAAGAGCCGAACTTGGCGGAGCATATGTAATTGGTAAAAACAGCTCCGGACAACAGCCCCCACCTGTGATGACATAGTTAGGGACTAGTCAAGAATGACACCCAGGTCTCGCGCCTTGGTCACAATCCTTGGTTGGATTCTTGAAAATGAAACATCTGCAAGCTTCTGCATTGAACCTGCCAGCCGCTGACCTCGACTAATAACCATCAACTCAGTCTTCTCCACATTAAACTTCAACTTGCTTCTGGACATCCAATTACAAATCTCAGCCAGGAGGAATGGAACTGTGGGGGAGCATCTTATAGTGACTTGGTAACAATGAGAATTGGGCTGCCATTTCCCTTTTTTTGAAGAGTGATAGAAATGAGGAAAATCTAGCTGTGGATCCTCGGGAAATTGAGAAAGTGAACGATGGTAAACATCTAGATTAACTTCTGCTGCTGCACAAATAAGTGAAAGTACAATAAATTAGGGGGAAGTTACGAATTATCTGGCAGAAAGGAGATGTTGTTACTTCCAACCTTCATTCCTGCTTATTCCTTACTTCCTGTTGTGTTTCATGTGATCACTCGGCATCCTCAGTAATGTGCTGACAACCTCCTATTTATTTACTTTTTGCAGGCAAAAAAATCACCATGTGTGCACATGTTCATAACGCATTTCATTTGAGGTGGGAGTAGATAAAAAAGTATCAGGATGAGTAGTCCAGCCCAGAGGCTTATGTCCTTCCAAACTGCTTGGTTTTTATTAATGCTGGGCTTTCTCTTGGGAAAGCAACTGAACAGCCAGCATGGAACCAAGAATGATAGGAAAATTGGACTTGATACAGTGTTAAACACTTTAATCTCCCATTGGTTTTCAGTGGGGAAAATTTAAGCACATGTTAAACTTCCCCACTGAAATCAGTGGAACATTAAAGTTCTCTGGCTGAATAATACCTTTGGTATCATAAGACAGCTTTATCATGTTTGTTACTGTAATGTCCTTCCTCCTTGTATTTTGATTGTTTTGAAATAGTTAATGCACTAGTTACGCCTTAGAACTCTTCTCATGAATATCTCGGTGTTGCTGTTATGAAGATGTAGTATAAAGATATGGTAACTCATTGGGTATTTTCAAATGTTTCTTGTTTTTTGTGGAATATTATATTCCTTTAAAACTCCCTAAAATGCAAAAAAAAAAAAAGACTGGGAGAAAAGATTATTTAATTGGCTGGTGCTCTTCCGCTCTTCCCCTGATTCCAATTCCTTTTTTCTTTCTTGTAGATATATATATATATATATATATATATATATATCCAATTACGTTCCTCTATAATTTATGACCCACCACATTGTAACCTTTTATAGGGTTTTTTTTAAAAAAAATTAGGGAATAATCAGTGGCAAGTTTTTGAAAGGCTTCAGATAGAGCAGTATGGGGCAGGTGTCTTCCAAATTCATTTCAACTTTCTTTAAGATTAAGTTCATTTCCCTTCTAAGCGAATTTGACACTTGTGCAAGACGTTGTATAGCATTTGTCCTCTTTCTAATCCATTCAGACCCGCACATATATATATAATTCAAAGGGGGAGAAAGATTAAAAAGTTTCAAAGGAGTATAGATAACATCTTTCCAACCTTTTTGAATAGCTAACGTTCTTACAGTCCACATCTTCTGGTTGCCCTCTACGGTACCTTCTATATAACTCTAATATATCCTTTCATATTTTTTTTTAATGGCCAGAGCCGATCAAAGGATTCCAAATCCAGCATTGATAGGCCGCTATGTAATTTCTTGGTGGGCATAAAAGGAGCGCTGAACATATATTCCTGAAAGATAGTTGCCTTGTCTTCAGCTCTCTGAAATTTTATGACAAAGCTTCATTTCCCACCCACCCCCTGCCTTTTCATGTCTGTCCCACTCTTCTTTTATAGAGTTTAAAACTCTTGAGGTTGTGTCCTTGCGGATGGATAGACTAAGTTTGCTGTTCAGCTTCCCACTGCTCGCAGCATGGAAGCTTTGCATATTCTCTTCCTTCCCATGAGGGTGGATTGGTGTGGGCCAGGAACAGTTGTGTTTTCTGCTCCCTTTTAGTCTCCGAGAGCACAAGCAAAGTAATGCTAAGCCAGTCCCTGAAGACTCTGCTTCCCTGGAGGCTGTACTCAATATTAGTGGAAGGGAGTTGTGGGGAGAAAGCCTCATTTTTTTTCTCCCAGATGTACATATCTCTTAGCCCCATTTGGTCTTCTTAGTTATCTTTCTGGTGCCCTAAGAAGCCAGCAAGCCTGCCTGTCAGGAAGGCAGCTTGAATGCTAATATCCGAGCCCCAGGAGTCCTTCTTGGAAAGTGTCACAGCTAGCAAGGGCAGAAGAAGTTTCCTCCTGAGAAACAGAAAAGATTCCCAGCTTTTCTTCTCCTCCTGTTGAATTTGTCAATTGCGCTGATCAACGGTTTCCAAATGCTATGTCCCTTATGGCGTATGGCCCTGTTTGCATAAAGGCCACCCTTGAGGGAGTCTTTCGGCCCACCTGAGCATGGGGAATTCTGTTTCCATTGGATGAGGTGATAGATGAGTATCCCTGACTCATAGGAGCTGTTAGTTTTCCAACCTCCCTTCTGCTACATATTCAGCATTGGTCCCCTTTTCTCGATAAAGTTTTTGGTCCTTTTATCCAGAAGAGAAACCTTGTCCCTCATGCGTGCAAATATAAGCTAGGAACTTGCCTAAGTTTTAAGTACTGGACATACACAATATGGTGGCAAAATGCCCTCATCTACCTCTGCTTTAGCCACAGAGGGCACTGATACGCTTGGGTTGGACTTAGTTAGGGTTTCCCTAGCAGATGCACCAGGTCTGAGGATGTGGATTAGGCCATAGAAGTAGTACCCTGGGTGCAGCAAGTTGGGTACTATTGGAAGAAGCAGTAGCCTTCGGGGGGTTGCATTTTATGTCAAATGGTTTGCGTTTTGTCTGGAACAAGCACATAGCCCATTGGTGTCCTGGGTATTCGTAAATGATCTGAAGCCATATACTGAAATTCTACTGCTGAAGTAGTTAAGCCAAACCCAGTTATATGAGCTGCTTGAATGGGAGACCACTTGGGAACTGTATGTAAGCTCGTCTGAGCTGTTCAAAGGAAAAGAAGAGTTTCTGTCTAATAAATAAAATCCAGCTCCCAAGTGATCCCATCTGGCCCTCTGCAAAGCTGCCTCTCCTTATAGCCCACCCACCCCCCGGTGCCGCAGACTCGTCATTATACACCTCAGCACCTTTCTTCTGTATGGAGCTGCAACACTAGCAAAGGACGTCTAGCCGCCAAGCAATAGAGGCTGAACCAGAGTTCTCTGCTTGCGTATTTTTTCCGTTAATTGCTTGTATATTACTCCCACAAACATGCTGCAAGACAGGCAAACTGGAGTGAACAGCTGAGGTGCGTTAAAGAAAAACTATTAACAGAGCTTCATTGTCCACATTAGGTAAATGTGGCTAAAGAGTCAGAGAGCGGTACTAACGGTACGAGGCGTTCACCCCTTGCTCAGTTCAAAATCCACTCACCCGCTGCTTTTGAAAATGTATATGCTGACCAGGGATGCCTGTTCTAAGATATTCCTGAGCATTCCGCTATTCTCATTTCGCTGTTTTTAGCTTCCTTCAGAGTGCCTCTCCCTCCCTCCCTCCCTCGTGTCTGTGCCGCATAAAAGTGAGCAAATCTGTAGCGTTGTTGAACTCTGCTTGCTTACCTTACCTACTTTCCACACTGTTTCCACACACATTTCTCATCGCTATTTCATGTGTCACTTTAGGGTGAGAATTTTCAGGCTGGGTGGTTGTATGTGGGAAGAAAACGAGGGTGGGGTTTGCAGCGAGTGTCCACGTGCTGATGTGTGGAAACGTCTTGAGGGCTGCGCTTTTATTATCTGCTCTTTATGAATTTCTTCGCAGTAAATTTAGTCAAGCTATCTTCCCAATCTAGAGGCCGAATTCACGCCTTTTCTTCATGTTCCTGTAGACACACACACACACACAACACACACACACCTTAATATACATCTATAGATTCTAAAGGACTGTTAGGTAGGGTGACCAGATAAAATCCAGGTCAGGGCTCATGTAACTTTAACAGTTGTAGAGAAAAGGGAATTTCAGCCAGTGTCATTTGTATGAAATTAGTTCCTGGTGAAATCCCCTCTTCATCTCAACTGTTAAAGTTGCAGGGGCCTTGCCTTCTTTTGTATAGGGTCACTCTAGTATAGCGCCTGCACCTTTAACTGTTGTGATGAAGAGGGAATTTCACCAGGAACGAATTGCATACAAATGACTCTGGCTGAAATTCCCTTTTCTCTACAACTGTTAAAGTTACATGAGCCTTGACCTGGATTTTATCTGGTCACCCTACTGTTAGGAGTACAAAGCCTTCTGATATGATTTTTGCAGGACTGAGGTCTTTGCCAGTGGGTAGCTACACTCCACTTTTTCTATACTCACTTCCACCAAGGGTACAGGCCAAAAATGGCACCCAATGTGAACCCTTTAGAGAAGGAAGAATTGAATGACCATTTGTCTGAAGGCAAAGCTTTCTGGTTCTGTTTTATTCTGTTTGTTTCCTTTCTGTCTTGGGGCAGGAGTGGTGCCTATAGAAAAATAATGAAGAAATCCAGGATTGTAGTCTTTCGAACTCAGGTCTTGCTTTGTATGAAAGTGTTGTTATTTTTAAAAAATGTGCCTTGCCATTACTGCCATTAATAATGAAGATGAGGAATTGTGGCAGAGGGCGTATATTTTACAACAGTCATGCAATGAAGGCCATAGTTTGTATTTCAGCTTAGAAATGGGTGCTCAGGTGGCTTTGGATGTCCTGCCATATAAAACACCCAGGTCCCGTGGCAGACTTGCATGTGGGGAGGTCACATACACACACCCCCCACCACTATTGTGGTGGGTGGCAGGCAGTCTGTACCTGCTCCATTGCAGGATAGCAGTTGCCACTACAATGTCCTATAGTCAGGGGCCAGGCCCATAGGGCACAAATCTGCGTATGTTTTTAGAAATAATTACAAGGATTTATTTAAATTTCACAGGAAGCAAAAACAGTCAATTCAATTCCCATTCAAACAATCTGAAATAAAAATAAATTCTTCAATTAACTTGCACCGTGACTCAGATCATCCTAAACCAATGGAAAAAAAGTTTTCTTTTCTACACTTAATTACCATGCAGGGGAAGATTTGGAGGGTGGGGGAGGGTATTGCAGCATGTGAGAAGGGGCGAGTTCCCCCTATATGGCAATTAAACTGTGGGAGGGGGAAGCCTTCCATTGACACCCATGGAATAGATCTGGGGTCCTAGGAAAAAGATTTTGGGACCAGGTCCCCATGGGCCCAAGTCTAGCAGGGCCCTTGCCCATAGTGGGTATTTATGATAACTACCACTTTGGTATCCATTAGAGTCCTGGAAGAGAGGACCCAGAGCAACAGTGTCATCAGCGATAGGTTCATGGCAATACTGTCTGTTGATATGTTCAGTGGGCAGTGAAGACCAGTCTACTTGTATTGCCTCCTCAGACCCCCTCCCAGCTCAAGTCCTGCTGCATGCAAGAGCCTAAGCGCATTACTGATATTATTTATTTTATTTATTACATTTGTATACCGCCCCATAGCCGAAGCTCTCTGGGCGGTTTACATAGGATTAAAAACAATTAAAAACAATATACAAAAATTAAAACAGCAAAAACATACAACATACACACAATCTGTACATTTAAAAACCACTTCAACACTTCAAAAAGCTACAAAAACCAAAACAAAACAAACCCAGGCTCCTCAGATATTGCCAAATGCCTGAGAGAAGAGGAAAGTCTTGACCTGGCGCCGAAAAGATAACAATGTTGGCGCCAGGCGGGCCTCGTCAGGGAGATCGTTCCACAATTGGGGAGCCATCACAGAGAAGGCCGTCTCTCTTGTTGCTGACCTCCGAGCTTCCCTCGGAGGAGGCACTCGGAGGAGGGCCTTAGATGTTGAACGTAGTGTTCGGGTAGGTTCATGTCAGGAAAGGCGTTCCATCAGGTATTGTGGTCCCAAGCCGTGTAAGGCTTTATAGGTTAAAACCAGCACCTTGAACCGGGCTCGGAAACATACAGGCAGCCAATGCAAGCGGGCCAGAGTAGGTCTTATATGTTCGAATCTACTGGTTCCAGTTATCAATCTGGCCGCTGCATTTTGCACAAGCTGCAGCTTCCAAACCACCTTCAAAGGCAGCCCCATGTAGAGTGCATTGCAGTAATCTAACTTGGAGGTTACCAGAGCATGGACAACTGAAGCCAGGTTATCCCTGTCCAGATAGGGACGTAGCTGGGCCACCAACCGAAGTTGGTAGAAGGCACTCCGTGCCACTGAGGCCACCTGCGCCTCAAGTGACAGAGATGGTTCTAGGAGAACCCCCAAGCTACGAACCCGCTCCTTCAAGGGGAGTGCAACCCCATCCAGAACAGGTTGAACACCCTCCATCCGGTCAGCGGAACCACCCACTAACAGCGTCTCAGTCTTGTCTGGATTGCAGATATTAGTGCAGACTATGCTGAAAAATGCTGAAAAATTCAAAAAAAGAAAAAGAAAAGACCTGGGTTAGAAAGAACAGGAATGAACCCATGTCTCTGTTGATACTCTTTCTTTGTTGGGTAAGTTTATGGTGAATCCAGGTTCCTAGATACTACAAGTCCTTTCCTATTTGCCAGCAGTTACTATGGGACTTGTAGTTCTTCAGAGGCATACCTATTTCTGTCTCTCAAATGACAACTTGTACAGTTTCCTGCATGCTATCTATACAGGAATTACTATGGAGTTCATCCTTCAGAATGCTGCCTGTTCTGTTCAAACACTGCTGTTGATTGGGTCCCACAAATGTTACAAGACCTGGATGCCCAATATAGATACATGGATGTAGAGCAGGGGTAGGCAACGCTGTGCCCGTGGGCACCAGTGCGCCTCCTTTGGCGACCACAAAACTGCCCTATCCCTTCCACATTTTTTTTTAAAAAATAACACATTTTTCTTACCAGCTGCTGGATATTGCTGTGAAATAGGTTCCAGTTGGTGTTGAAAACTGTGGGTTCAAAGGACTTCTTTAATGTGTTGAAGATCAGATCCAACGTCTGCCTTGTACTCCGTGTTGGAATTTGCACAGTAGGAGTTTTGCAGTGTCTGCTCTGGAAAACGCTGTGTATCCCTGTGCCTCCTGTGGTTGGAGAAATAGCCACAGAATGTGGCAGTCTGCCAAGATATCTCAGAGGTTTGCCATGCATTTGTGGCATCTGAGCAGCCACCTGCCAAATACCACTTGTCCTGCTTGTTTTCAGAAAGAAGGGAGGGGAATGGCTGCCACTCTGATCAGCGAGACCTCTGCCAAGGGAGGCAAACCAAGTTGCAGTCAGCGAAGCTTATTTTGGCTTTAGTCATTGTTGTTGTCGTTGGCCGCTGTAGTCTTTATCTTTCTCAGATCCTGCCAGTCTTTGTATACCAACTTCCCTAAATAAATGAGTAAATCCCGGAATGTGCTGCCGGAACATATTATTAAAATAACGCACGCTTGTGTTAATGATCTAAGTTACCTTGCTGTGCTCCAGCGAGGACTGCTCAATGCATTCTGTGAGGTGTTGGTGACACATGTAGCTGGAAATATCCTGGCAGAGGATGATGTCTGCTAATTATAGTCTGTGTCAGTGGAGAAAGAGACTCCTTAAAGAACTGATCGCAGACATTTTATGTCGCTATTGTTTTTGTAATGACACCATAAAAGAGCTGAAAACTTGGCTTGCTACCTCCTTCCTTGTAGCTCTGTACCTGTTGATCAGATTTAGCAAGGTTTGCTGGAGCCACAATCAGAAGCAGTGCTAAGAGCAGAACCAACAACATTGGGAAGAGTGAGTTGCTAGAGTAGAGGGGGTTTGCATTTGTGAAGTTAGTCTAAAACCTGTAAGTTAGAAAACAAAAGGAGTTTTGAGGCTTGGCTGAAAAGCCCCAGTGTTGGTCATGGTATGATTTCAGAAATGTGATTACAGAATTAAAATAGGAACTTTTACTTCATAATTCATGTGATCGCATTTATGAAATGGAATTGTGCTATATGTGTGGAAGGGTGTTCGTATTACAAGAGGTTGGGCACGTAATTCTAAACTATCTTTTACGGTTACATGCAAACTCACCCATGGTCTGCAGTATCTCAGTTGAATACAACAATTCATAAGGCAGTACATAAATATCAGCACATTAAATAACAATCCATCAGAGCATTCAGTTCTTAATTACTAGACCTAATCACATTTCAAAGCAACTCAGAAGCATAAACCAAAACATTATGTGTTGCAACAGGCCACGAAGTACCCAATTAATACTGCTGGATAGACGACAAAGTGGTGTGCAATATGATCAAAACAATATAAAACTAACAATTAAATTAAAACATACGTTCCAGAAAAAAAACCACAATTTCATTCTCATGTAAGAAAATAATTAAATGCTGTTTCAACAGGCATCTTCAAAATATGTATTGTGCCGCTGCATAACCTTAGGAGCTCTTATTGCAGAGAATCTATGTAGAAAAATCTTAATTTACATCTGTTATTGAACAAACTCTCTGGAGTCTCCAATGTGGTGGCCCCTTTGGCGCCCTTTTGTGACGCTTTTGATTTTATTTCTTAAGATTTCTTTTTTAAAAAAAATTAACTGGGAGGCTGCAAAGTGAATTGCTTCCCTCCAGCACAATCTTGATTTGGGTACAAAAGTCATTTTGTGTTTTGGGGCTCAGGCTCGGATTGTATTAGGTCTTGGGCAAATTATTTTTGTTTTAGTCTCACCATTTTGCCTTTTGGAAAATGAGTCTTTTGTGATTGACCGTGCTACTATGGTAACCATTTTATGAATGTGCAAGCCCTGTATAGGAACTATTTTGTGAGAGCAACCACAACTCACTCAGAGTTCCAGGTGTGCCCCCCTCCCGACCCCAAAAGTTTGAGGACCTCTGGGATCAGTCCTGATTGCTTTCATGAGGAAATACTCATTAAGATGCTACAAAAGAATAGAAATTCAAGAAGCATTGTGAAAGAGCAGAACAAGAATTCAGGAGATAACCACAACAGCAGGAGACATTATTTGCAAATTTGGTGGTGGTAGTGGGGCAACATTTAAGTGTCCTGTTGCCCTCTGATCATATGGTTTCCCTGAACTGAAGGGTGGAATAAACTGACAAAAATGCACACAGAACATGAGAAATACAAATCAGCATTATATTTCTTTCCGAAGAATTCTCCGGGTAGCAATGTTGATCTTTCTACTCTCTTTTTCTTTCTATCTGGAAACGGAAGTTCCTCCTCAGTTTTGATTTTCATGTATTTGTTGCAGCTTTACATATCAGACTGTATGCTGTATGTAAAACCAGGGTTAAATTTTACAGCTTCTTCTTTTCTTTGGAAACAGTTCGAATATGAGGCAGCAGACTCTAGGGAGTAAAGTGATGAATTAAAATCTTTTTACCAAATGAGACCTGGTTAAAAGCTTAAAAGGACTTTAACCTTTGGGTCATATTGGAAGTATTCCTGTGTGAAGGATGAAATAAAGGCTTCTTCATATCCTTCTATCAGAAGACTAATTCCCTTCCGTTCCCTCCATTTTCCCCCTTCCTCTGTTGTTTCTTCATATCTATCTATTGTAAGCTGCTTGAGGGTAGGGACCTGCCGTTGCTATTCTTTGTAAAGCCCCATGCTCATAGATGACAATTATTTTTTTAAATGTAGAAATATTATTATTTTTATTGGTGGCTGAATGTCTGCTGGAGGTCTAAAGCCTGGGCTCCAAATTCTGAAATGATTTTTATTGCTTCCTAATCCTTCAATAGCAGAACTTTGGGAGGAATAGAGAATGCTTTTTCTATAGTTCTGCCATCAGATTGCATCCTCCTGTTTCCCAGGATTTAGGGGAAGATAGTCAGGGACTCAGAGTGTGAATTAGGAATGTCATAGCATGGGGGCAGGGACCTAGTCCTACCTGGAGCAATGCTTGGGCGTTCTTAGGGTACACAAGGGAATACAAGTGTGCAACATCAGCCCCCTGCCATTGGCATGTAGGAGGAAATCTCCTGATTGGCTAGGTCCAATGTATATGTTCTTTGAGCCATCCGCTCTTGATCATTCTACTGATCACAGACACCTTAGGCTGGAAACCTAATCTAAAGTGGAGTGTGGCTGCCATGAACCTGGTCAGGCCTTCACATAAGAGGACAAGAATTGAGAAAGAAAAGTGATTCCATTCAACATCTGATGCATATGTCATGAGAAGAAAGTGGGATAGACTGGATAAGCGATCCTTAGAGCGATCCTTCTGACTCGTGGGGGGCATTTTGACTAAGGAGCTTACCCCACAGATCTGGGTTCCATTTACCATGTGCAGCCAGAAGGTACATTGGCCTTAACTGGCAGGATAGATAATTTGTTTCTGTCCCCCCCACCCCATTTCTTCCTGATCCACAACCTTCACAGTAATAGTTGATCCCACTATAGAACATAGGAAGGACTCTTTGGGTGACTTCACATTTTGGAAAGATTTGTCTCTCTTGTCTTCCCTATCAACGTTGTTTATTCCATTTCCTGCATTTTAGAAGAAGTTTCATCTTCTCAAATAAAATGTGACTGTATTAGACTTGCTTGGTCATTTTCCACTTATATATAGATCAGTACATCCACCAGTCATATATCTGTGGCTTCTTACTTTAATGACATCTCTTGTCTGCTTGCATGCTTTACACGTCTTTATGGATATTTTTTTCTCATCAAATCCAAACTTGAGGAAACAACTTCTGTAATTGGATATTCCCTTTAGTGAGAGCTGGAATCTTGCAGCTATCATATCTGTAAGCCTCAATCAGAGGATATCTTGTTTTCATTTTATATAGGCTCCATACTTGCACATTGTTTCATAATTTGTTTTTGGATTTCACGATGCATGAATCTTAGGATTAAGTTTCCATCTATTTTTTCCATTAAAATTATGTTCATGCAACTCAGCAGTTTTAGCCAGGATGTAATCAGATGGGTATATATTGATGTCTGCTGTATTGTTCTGATGAAGGAAGATTTCTGGTATTAATCTGTTTCTCTTTCAGACTGTAACGATTCTTTGTAACTTGAATATTTTTATTAGCCCTTCCAGATGAGATGCCTCGTTCTTAGATTTTAAAAAAATAATATTCCAGACTCAAATTTAAGAAATCATAATTGTGCAATGGTAATTATAGAAGGTTAAGAGTAGATGTTAGAACAATTTGTAGCTTTCACCCTTCTTTCACTTCATACCTCTTCAATAATACATTTGAAAGGGTAAGGCTACAATCCTATGCCCAGTTACCTGGGAGTAAGCCCCATTGAACTCAGTGGGGTTTACTTCTAAGTAGACAGGTATAGGACTGCGCTCTTAATGAGGAAGGGCAGGTGCGGATTTTATGTAGCTCATTAAGCAAAGAATTTATAACTGTCGTAATGCATATCGGTCAATCAATAATGTGATGTTGTGGCCATAGCCACAACTGCAGTTTAATTTATGGCTGCATCAGCCATTATTTCTTGAAAAGAGACAGAGCTGATGTTGTCTCAGAGGTTGTTCTGTGCTTGCCTGTACCTTGCTTAGTCTCTCATCAGCTGATCATTGATGGCCACAAACATGAACTATTTGTGGTTGGGTTGACAGAACGTGAAAGTTCTGTCTGCAGTGAGGATTCTCATTTGCACGTGCAAGTCCTTCCTTGTCATTGCAGTCAACAAGTGGCAAGCATGCATGTGTGAACCAGACTTTCACTTCTGTCACGTCAAGCAGCCCAGAAGAAAAAACCCTGCAGTACAAAATTTTTGTCAGGCTTACTTTGGTTTCACTGAAATTGAGCCAAAGAGTTGATGGTATTACTTTATTTCAAGGATTGTATATCCCACCTTTCTTATAAAGCTCAAGACAGTTGACAGCAGTCATGTCTTAAAAATTACTGTAATGCACTTAGCATGGAGTGTTATCCTTGAGACTGATTCGGAAGCTGCAGCTAGTACAGAATGCAGAAGCCAGGGTGTTAAGTGGAACACCTGGCAGCGCTCCCATTACTTCTGTGCCGAAAGAGCTGCGCTGGCTCCCTATTAGTTACCGAGCCATGTTCAGGGTTTAATTATTGACATAAAAGCCCTAAACTCTTGGGACCAGGCTACCTGAAAATCCACCTTTCCCTCTATGGACCTGCTAGATCACAAAGTTTTTTCAAGGAGGACCTGTTGATCGTGTTATGCCCCATAAATTGTCCTCTAGTGGTAGCACAGAAATAGGCTGTCTCTGTGATGGCACCTATTTTTTGCAGTGATCTCCTGTGCTGTGTGGGAGGCATTGATAGTTCTGTGCTTCCAGTGCCTGTTTTCATGCTTCCAATGCCTCTTGGTGTCTGCTTCCAGGCTCTGAAATGCCCTGCTGAGGGAGGCTAGATTTGCTCCCTCTCTGCTTCCCTTCCACTGGCTGGCAAATATATTTTTAATCAGCCAAGCCTTTGGCATAAATCTGGTCTGGTGCCTGAAGGGAGTTTTAATTGGCTGGGTTCTATTTATTACTTTTGTTGTGCTTGTAATTTTTTTTTTATGATTGTTTTAATTGAAGTTTTGTTTCAATCTTGGTTGTATTGTAAGCCACGCTGAACACCATTTTTGGTGGAAAGGTTGATATAAATCAATATAATAGATATTTAAAAACTGTTTTTCTGATCACTAAACACTAGATCTAGCTGCCTTGGATTTTAAGAATTTCTTTAACTTGTATTTTATTGCCATATTTATGTTGTTTAATTTTTTGTAAACGGCTTCAAGATCTTGGATAGTAAGCAGTCTAAATATTTTGAATAATAAAAATAACAGTGAAAATAATAAAAAGCAATAAAAAGATGAAAAAAGCAACAGGTGACATCAATAGAGACTAAAAAGCCAATATGAACAGTTTGCATTAAAACTAAATTTTTACTAGGAAATGCGTGAAAATGGTGTGCCAGTGTTGTTGCTGTTGTTAACGTTGCCATCAAATGCCAATAAATTCCCACAAAACCAGGATCGACTTCATTTGATACTTAATGGATTGTAAAGAATGTGCCAGCTGAGCAGGCCTAGGGAGGGTGTTTGTAATTTTAAGTGCCACCTTTGAAAAGGTCCTTTTTTTGGTAGCCACCTGTCTGATCTCCAACATTGAGGGAACCCGGAAAATGGCTTTGTAAGAAGAGGCAGGTTTAACTGACCAGCTGAAACCAGTAAAAGGCACTGTGAGCTACTAGGAATTCATTTCATTTTCAATATCTATAAGCCACTTTTCTGAGCCAAATCCACCCAAAGTGGTGAATAAAATGCAAGTATAAAAATACAATATAATGTTCTAGAGCAGTGGTCTTGAACTGGGAGGTCACGACCCAAAAGTGGGTCATATGATCATTCCAGATGGGTTGTGGAAAAGCTGTTGCTGCCATGTTGGGCAATTAAAGGCTGATTAAAAGGTTTTCAGAATCTTTTAAAATGCTGCAACTGAGGGGGGCAACTGCACATCCCTTACGGGGTGGGTGGGTGGGGAGTGTGATCTCATCTAAAACAAGCCAAATACCACCCTTTTGGATAGATAAACTGCAGCAGCAGCCTCAGCACCTCTGTCTTATCTGGATTGAGCTTCAGTTTATTATCCAGCCATCATCCACTCCATTACTTACCCAGGCACCTGTTTAGGGTGTCTACAGTATGGAAATAGCACTGGGCACCACCCCCATATTGATAGCATCCAGCTTCAAAACTCTGGATGACATGTTTCCGTGGAGTCCCTCAGATCCTTCATTTTCTTCAGGAGTTTTGCATTACCAGCTTTTCGCTTCCCTCTCCACAGATTCTTCCTATTCGGAGCCTCCAGATGTTCAACAGCAATTGAACCACTACCAGTCGGCAGCTCTGGCAAGGAACAATAACAACATTAGCCCTGTCCCACTTTCTGGAGGAGACCAAAAAGCTGAACCCATCCTTAACTGTGAATTTTGTGAATTCTCCTCGGGTTATATTCAGAGCATTCGGCGTCATTATCGTGACAAACATGGAGGGAAGAAGCTGTTCAAGTGCAAAGATTGTTCTTTTTATACAGGCTTTAAGTAAGTACTTGTACAAAAGAGCTAAACCGTTTTCACATTTGTAGCATCTTCGGGCAACTTCTGTGAATTGTTATGGTTTAAATACATAGTGTGAGTATGCATTTAGTAAGGATCAATTTTGTCTTGTCATATATAAATGCATTGGTTTATCTCCTGGTAGCAAGTTCAGAAATTTCTATGGCTATAGTTGTGACTGCCACACACTGCAAAATCTTGCCATTTTTAGCTAAATTAACCTCCAATCTTCATGGTTGTGGAAAAATTAAAATATGGACAGCTTAAGTTGAGGTTTTAACTGACTTTGTGACCAGGCTTAACAGTTTAAAATGTCTTAAAAGTCAGCTGTTTTATGTTTATGTTTTTAAATTTTGTATATTGTCTTTTTAGTGTTCAGTCTTTTAATTTTTGTAAATCGCCCAGAGACCTTCAGCTATGGGGCGGTATATAAATGTAAATAATAATAATAATAATAATAATAATAATAATAATAATTGTTTTACAACACAATCCTATACATCTCTACTCAGAAGTAAGTCTTGTTGAGTCCAGTGGGCCTTACTCCTAGGAAAATGGGTATAGGATTGCAGCACCACATTTAGAGATTGAGACTAGGTTGGGGAATTGGACAGGGCAAGGGATATTGTACCCCATACATATTCCTAGCTCTCCCCTGGGCACCATGTCCTTGTCCCTTTATGCCAGTTTCCTGTCCATTTCCCAATAACCCACTTTTCTCGCCACCAAAAATGTACAAGTTCTGTTAAGTAGATTTTGGAATTCACAAAACAAAGTTATATAAAAAATATTAATTTGAATAATTAACAATCTGCTATTTTAATCATGCTGAGGGAGCTGAAGTGTTCTGCTTTAAGATGTGAACAGAAGTGTGCGAAATCGGAAGCACGAGGTATTACGCTTAAAACTAATCCCTCCTTCGTCCCAATGACTTAAAGCCATAAGAACATAAGAAGAGCTGTGCTGGATCAGGCTGATGGCATATCTAGTTTAGCATTCCATTCACACAGTGGCCAACCAGATCCCTCCGGGCAAGTTGTTTAAACGGCCATGATTTTATTGGAGGATACGGAGATTAGTTCTGTCTGTAGTATTATAGCCCCAGAAGCAACAGAATGATCTGTTCAGGTGTGCCCACTGGAGGCTGAAAACCTTAATGCAATTCACAGTGCGGTGGTTGGGCCAGAATTTCTCTTGAGAGGATTCATAGGGGTTCATAGGCATAGGGGAAAAGGTATGAAAATTCAGTGACGCAAGAGGTATGGACATTTATACATACATATAAAAATCTGCTTGTGTCTTGTTCCTTGCAACAGATGCATGGACTATTCCTCCCATATTACATTTTGGTAGATTCTAAAAAGCACACGGGGAATGCATCTGTGTTATTTAGAAATAACCTGGGAAGCCGCTCTCACTGCCTTCTATGCTTTCTTGCTTTGTGTAAAGATGCAAGAAAAAAACCCACCTCTGCCAGCTTAAAACTTCCCACAACCTCTTTTCCTTTAGCTAGGTTGACATCTGCCCTGAAGCAAAAGGAATTTAGAAACCAGCCTAGGGGGAGTAATAGTGAATTCCTATTGATTGTGTAGTGTTCTGCAGTCAGCAGAACCTTCCTTCTCCTAGCTCTGGAACTCCTGAAGTTCATTTTACTCAAACTTTTGAAAGGAATTTCTTAAAGTCTACATGGAAGATTTTGGAAAAGTGTGAAAATGGGGTTACACGGTTGCCATTTTGCTTCTTTAACTAACAGAAGCAGAACCAACCAACCAACCAAACCACATAGGCTTTGTCATTTGGAAGTATTCATATACTGATTAAGAACATGATCCAGCAGTATGTAACATTAGGGCAACCAAAGTAGCTCGTGGCTTTGAAATCAGTGTTCTCAACTTGTGATAACTACCTTCCCTATGGAATCATGAACGGTTGCTAATGGCTCTTCACTTCTGATCCTCCTACACATCTGCTTACCTAGACTGGACCATGATGAGGAGTACATACCTAATTTAATCAGGGGAGCATGCATGTGTCATCTTAAGAAGATAATAAGAGCAGTGCTGGATCAGACCCAAGCCCATCTTTCTGTCTCCACAGTAATCAACTAAATGCCTATCAGAAGTCCACAAGCAGGACAGGTGTGCAACAGCACCCTCCTGCCCGTATCCCCCAGAACCTGGTATACAGAGATATACTGCCTCTAATATTGGAGGGAATATACAGCTGTTGTGACTGGTGGCCATTGCTAGCCATACCCTACATGAATTTGTCTAATCTTTTAATAAGAAGATAACGTCTTGTATGGATGGGTTGGTGTTGTGGGCTAATGGAGCAGTTCCCTGCTTGGATGGGAGTAGGGGGTTGGGATTTCTTTTGCTTCCTTGGAATGCTTTTCATGGGCCAGTCATCACCACCCCATTCCCTGTCCAGTGCTCAACTAGGATTTGCATCTGGGACCAAAGTAAACTTGATTTTTTTTTTGTTACACTTGGGGCTGGTGCAAATATCATATCTTCGGCGTGGCTTCATATACCTGGTTACAAGCAATCCTGGTTAGATTTAATCAAAGTCAGCACATTTAACCACAGTTAAATTGGGATTTGCTTGAGGACAGGAGGGAGAGGAAGCAAATGTGGCTCATGCCCATCCTTTTAAGCACAGTTAGATCAAGTCATGCTATCCCTGCACCAGCCCTTAGGAGTGTTCAAACCAATTGTTTCTTGACCTGGGGAGGTTCGTAGTGACACGACAACCCTTGTTTTCAAAAAATACAACAGAGTGGTGTCTGTAGCTTCTAATAGAAACCAACATCATCCAAAGATTTTAATTCCACAGCCCTCTGTTCTGAGCCTGTCCGCTTCTCCCTTTGTATATAGATCTGCTTTTACTATGCATGTGGAAGCTGGGCATTCAGCAGTTCCGGAGGAAGGACCCAAAGATCTCCGCTGTCCGCTCTGTCTGTACCACACCAAATATAAACGGAACATGATTGACCATATCGTCCTTCATAGAGGTAAAGGAACCCCCACAAGAACGTACCAGTGGCCAGCTTGAGTCTGTGTTAATAGTTCCTATTACTGATTGGAAAGCCTGGTGCCCCAGGAAAGTTTAATAGGGTGCTGGAGACATAAATCAACAGTTGTTTGTCTTCAGTATTGTGGTAGTTAGAACAAACTTTGAACAGGGAAGATAAAGGTTTTTTTTGGGGGGGGGGGTTTAGTTTTTTGCTGCCCTCAGAACCCTATTGCTACATTTGCGTTTTTTATGAAGCACACTCACAGACCCTGTTCACATGACATGCTAAGCCACAGTGGTTAGACATGTTGAGCTAAACATTAAGGCTTAGTGTGTCAGCTGAACCATTCCTAACCATGGTGGCTACATAACTATGGTTTAAACACGCTCACTAGCCATTTGCTTCAAAAGGGCTAGGGACCTAACCATGGCTTAGTGTGTCATCTGAACCAGGCCCACTTTAAGCCAGGGAGGGCAGCCTCTGGCCCATGCTTGTGCCCAATCTGTTCTTTGAAGGATTGAGTGCCCCCACCCTCCCAAAGCTCTTCCCATCAGAATGTGAGCAACGCAAAGGGGAACCCTTTCTTACCTCTGATCAGAGATAAGCTGAGGATTTCTCCTCACCACTTGGCAGGGGCTTGCAGATGCCAGCTCCCACACGTCCCTGACTGAGTCCCTTCCCATGCTGCTTGTGCTGCAGTGGAGACGTGAGCAATGCAAGAAGCAGCCCAACTTGACTGGGGCTTGTGGCAGTTGGCCCCTGTTAACCCCAACTGAGTCCCTTCCAGGTCTGCCGGCACAGAATATCGGGCACTAAGCTCAACGAATACCCCCTCCAACCCCTACTCCTTTAAGAAAACTAAAAAAGAATTTCAGATTCTGTTAGCTGCAGAATTATATTCTCTGAAGAGACAGCTGTTTAGACTCTTCAGGGCTGGGAATCCTGCCCATAGTTATCACACCTGATGCTTAGAGATGGTCTGTTGGCTATCGAAATCCATTGCCATGTGTTGGCATGGCATTCTGCCTGATCATAGGTTGAGCAAGCATTCCTCAGCAGGGTACTGGTGCTGAGGTAATGAGAGCTGTATGTGCCATCTCTCTCCCGGGAGGAAATCCTTTCTTTTCTTTTTTTTTTAAATATGTTGCAGCACAGGCATGGTAGTAGCTTGCCACTTTTCCAGAAGCTTCTGCTGCTTTTAGGTACCTGAACAGGGTACACAAGTCGAGTAAGAGTTCTCAGTCATTTTGTGGCTGTGTAGGAAAGACAGACCAACGACTTTCACAGATGCCCCTTCAATAACAACAAAAAAAGTCTCTCTGGAATTCAAAATGCATGTAACAGAGCCACCTCAGTGAAAGCAAAATCTGAGCAAACAATGGCTTCCAGTGTGGAGCTTAACCTCGGAGGGAGTTATAGCGCCAGACTGCCAGATCCTGTTGACCTCCAGGGCATGCTAGAAGGGTTATCTGTTTTATAAAGCTTTTTATTTAGATGCAGGGTGGGGGGGTGGGGGGGCATTGAACCTTCTAGAACTGGTGTTGGATTTTGTGTTATACCCTCTGGAATGTGCAAGTGGATCAAATGAGCTCCTGGTGCAACCTCGGTTCTGTTCTGTGGCTATGCCTTTTGTGTCTTCCACCCAGAAACTTCAGTCGGTACAGTATGCTATATACACTTTGCCTAAGCCAAAGGGGGAAGAGACAAAGGGTAAAATGGGTAGGAACAACAATACAACCCAAATACAAGCATATTGTAGCTTAAAGCTTTTACTGCCAATAACTAAGCCTGAAGAGAGGCTTTTCACCATTCTGGAATGGGAAAGTAAACTGCACAAAAGCCATAAAACTACCAAAAAAAAATGTGTCAGGAAAGTGGGCTGGCCGGGGAAAGAGCCATTTGGGCAACACCAGAGGGCCGGAGTTGGGATCCCAGAATGGGAGAATTTGCCCCCTAAGCCTGAAGTTGCCCACCTTTACTATACAGAACAGCCCCTTACCAATATACTTTCAATGATGGCTCAGATTCTGGTCTCTGTTAAGTGTGACATAAATTGCATATCAGTGTGCTCCATCATCATTCATCTCTTACATCTGATTTTCATAGGATCAGATCCGCTCATGTGTCCCAGACTGTCTCAGACCTGATTGACAGAAGTCACTTTACATAGCTCGTCTGTGCCAAGTCTTTGTGATGCTTTTTACTATGGATCTGTATTTTAGTGCTTGGGACCAAAATGTCTCAGACTGGTCTTAGAAGGTTCAAGCCCTTTCCTTCAGGATTCCAGCATGAAGTGACTTTTTCTTTTTAACGAAGGGCAATATCTCAGTTGTGGACCATCCTTTCTCCTACTTCGTGAAAGATATCTCCCTGTTTGTTTGTTTGAAGATGCTTTTTGATTTATGCTCCTGAGTGATCTTGAGACTTTACTTAGTCATTATTGGGTCTAGAACAATTTTCCCCAACATGGTGTCCTCCAGATGTTTTGGATTACAACTCTCAGCATTCCTGGCCTTTGGACATGCTGATCTGGGCTGATGGGACTTGAAACATCTTGAGGGCACCAAGTTCTGGAAGGCTGGTCTAGGGCAAAACCATCAACCAACCTGGTCATTGTGTATTGGTCTGCTTAGCCACAACAGTGTGTATGGGCATCCCTGCCTTGCAGAGCTTTCAATCTTGACACAGGAGAAATGACAAATGAAGGGAATTTAATGGTCAATAGGGGAAAATATTCAATTATTTCACTTACACATGCTTAGGCTTAATTACAGGCTAATTTACACTAGGGCAGCCTTCCCCAGGTAGATATTCAGGACTCCCAATGTCTATCAACCCCAGCTAGCAGAGCCAATGGCCCTGAAGTTGAAAACATATGGCGGGCACGACATTGGGGAAGGCTGCACTAGGGCATGGGGATGAGCCAGAGGCTTCATGTGGGGGGCATTGAAGAAGGTAAGAGTAATGGCACCATACAAGTGTTTTAGGAGGCAGTTCTGGGCATACCGGACAGCCAGGAGAAAGAGTCTTTTGATGGAGTAGGAGAATTCCGGATGGTTGAGAGTGGTGGAAGTGAATGAGTGAAGTTTGTGGGCAGTTCTGTATCAGAATATAAGAGAGAAGGGAGGTTTAGGCTATGGAGGGCTTTGGTTGTAAGAATGTAGGGATTTAAGGAGGACCATCATGCGATCAGAGCAACAAAAGTATTGGCCAGCCGTGAGGGGACCACGGTGAGACAGCAGATGACCATAGAGGAAAAATTGCAGTAGCCCACGTGACAGGTAACCAAGGCATCAATCAGAGTTTTTGCTGAGCAGAGAGAGAGAGGGTGTTCTGTATTTTTCCAATTTTATATTCCTATGTACGATCGTTAAATTTGCTTTCATGGCTTAGGCTGGTTGACTCACAACAAAAGCTGTGAGAAACTCTGATTTAAACAGGGGGCAGAGAAGTTCGATGTCTGTACTCAGGAGTAGATTACACACCTTCAGTATTCATTAAACAACCAGTTAAGGACCAGTGGTAGAACTTCATATGCAGGCGGAAGCCATTTATACTCAGAGTGTTGGGTGGTGTGGGGCAGGGAGCAGGGCTCATTTTAAAAGGGCAGAATGTGTTTCTCATTAAACTGTTACAGACTATTGCCTCAGAGAGAGTGCTGTGCTGCTTAATTCAGGCCAGTTAGCTTGAACACCCCCATAAGCATGGTTTCAACTTACCTTATATGGGCACAGTGGGAGCTGGGCCTCTTATGCTCTTTATAAGGCTTTAAGGTTTTGTTTTTTTTAAAGACCAGTGAGTGGTTGCTGCATAGACCCAGTGACAGTAAGGAGTCACTTCTGTCTTGTAAACTGAGCTTGGGTTCTCTAACAGCCTCACCTGTTGAATCCGTTTTGCACTCCCATCCTTTGACCTGTCTGTAGAAATGCAAATCCACGCCCAGCCAAAGTTTGCCACCTTTTCATTTCGTACAGAGAATGCAATTAGCCGTTGCTATCGGCTGATAAGTCATTCCCACCCAGCCTTTGGATACGTGCCTCGACGTTCTTCCAGGGCTGGATGCAGTTTACGAAGTACAATATGCCTGAGGACTTTATTTTTCTCTCTGTGTCTGTAAGTACCGATACTGTTTTTACATTGCTCAGCGGAAGGGAAATGATGGTTATTTAAAGGTGTGTGTGGGTGTTTCATGTGCTTCCCCCCGCTTTCCTGAAAAAGTCACTGAGCTGAGTATCAACTTTTCGAAGGAACCTCAGCCAAACTTTTTAAAAGGATGGGTGAGGATAATACTTCTAGCATTATTAAATGGAGCTTAAATAATTTATTTGCCACTGAAATCCTGTTAACGTTTGTATTGGCAAGTCTAAATACTCATGCGGAAGGGGAGTAGGGTCAAACAGCTATGAAATGCAAAATGAGGAGTCTGTGACAATTCAATTAGAGCTTAAATTTATGCACAATAAACAAAGTGGGCATTGACAACTACAGTAATTAATGATAATACCATTTCTTAGTATTGCAAAGATAATTAACACCTGAGGTGGGATTGCAAACCATTGTCTCTGTTCTAAATGAATAGAGTCAAACTACATTGTCAGTCCTAATTCAATTATTTAATGCTAGGGTCTCCTTTCTGTTGGGGAATGGACAAATTTCAGGTCAGCAATACTGTCCAGGGATATTGAAAAAGAAATTTTTGAGCCAAAGTGATATTAATCAGTTAATGCGCTTATTGCCTCATTTTGCTCCCCTCCCTGCCACCCCAGGCAAATTATGGAGCGACACCCCACTCCCCCTAGAAGCTTGCCAAAGTTCAAGCCCTAAGCATCTTTTGGAAACATATCAATACCTATTATCTACTGGGGCCAGCTATTGGAATCAAGGTTAAATTGGAAAAGCGGAGGGAACTTCCAGTTTATTTTAATGTGACATTACGGTTGTATTTGCTCTGTGTCTCATGTCTGAGTGGGCTATAAATTTAAGTAACTCAACGAGAACTGTGCAAAACGAGAACTATGTCCTATTTCACAGGTTCCTAATAGGAATTAGAAAATGGTTCTAAAGTAGTGTCTATTTTAGGACAACGGCAGGATAGAGGCGAAGTGATTGTATGTAAGCGCACTCAGAGATCTAGAGTCATGGCGACAACATCCTTGTTAATGGAACTTCTTCCACCATCTCTTTTTGTCGTCCCAATAGAAGAGCGAGTGGTTCCCATAGAAGTGTGCCGTTCCAAGCTGTCCAAATATTTGCAGGGAGTCGTTTTCCGCTGTGACAAGTGTACCTTCACCTGTTCCAGTGATGAAAGCCTACAGCAGCACATAGAGAAGCACAATGAGCTGAGACCGTACAAATGCCAACTTTGCTACTATGAGACCAAGCACACGGATGAGCTGGATGCTCACCTTCGAGATGAGCATAAGGTGAGTTTGTGCCATCTATGCCCACCGGTGCACAAGCTGCATGGTAACGTTCCAGATAGCTGCAGACAAACGCCGATTGTCCCATACTAATGCCGTGACAAATGCCACAATCCAGCATCCTGTAAAGGAAGCCTTTCTTCAGCACATAATTAACCTATGGAATTCACTGCCACATGATACAGTGCTGGCTGCTAGCTTCTAGAGCTTTGAAAATCATTAGTCAAATTCACGGAGGATAAATCTGGCAATGTCTATTAGCCATGACAAGTAGGACCTGATACAAAGTCTGGCAGTGTGGAATGTTCCTGTTCAGGGAAGCCGTGCCGTCTTTCAAGATATCACATTCCAAGTTAGCCTTCCGTGGCCACCGAGCATGCTCAGTCCTCATTGGGCTGTTTTTGGTTCCCCACTGTCACCTTAGGCTTCCCCCACCCCCTCCAAAGAAACATTTGTCCACTTATGCAAACCTTGGGGTTTCCCTCTTGGGTGCAGATGGTGCTGTTTTGGTTTTGGTTACATAAGTGTCCACACTCAGAGAATGAGTTCAGTATGATTTTATGGCAGGAATGGGCAGAAGACAGATTGAGACCTACTGGGTGATTTGCAGTAGATAACCAAGGGTTTGTGACACCAATTGTTTAATGATAGCACCAACAATACGGCTCCCCTACCCCCTTTCTAAATTAGGATGCTGAGATGACTGGGCGGGGGGTGGGGAAGCTTGAGAGGAAAACTGGGAGTGGATATTTGTGCGGCTGAACATCGTGGTTTCACTTATATTTTCACTAAGGTACAAGGCGAAGTGTAAAGTTCCACTTCATGGCCACCTTGAGAAATACACTGGTTTTTATCCAACTCTGAACACCAACCAACACATCAGAAACCTCTGGTAGAACAGGTTTCCCTTCCCCTGCAGAGTCCCCTGTGCGCTCCCCAAATGTGCTCCAGAGGGCCAGGGACCAGGGGACCCTCCAGAGCAGATTGGGGGGGGGGGGACATAAGATTTAAAATGTTTTTAAATGTTTTAAATATTTTACAATTGTACTAAATTTAATGATACTTTTAATTTTTGTTATATCGCTATTTGTTTTAACTGTACATGTTTTAATTTGTAAGCTGCCTTGTGTCCCATTATTGGGAAAAAGGTGGGATATAAATAAATATAATAGTAGTAATAATAATAATAATAATAATAATAATAATAAATATTATAATAATAATAAATAATAATAATAATAGGAGGCTGCAGGTGAGAGAAGAACACAGGGAAGGCCCTCTGCACAAGCAGACATCCACTTCTATGATCTTGGACATAACTCTTTGTGGTTTTCTGTTGTGATTCTTAACTTTTCCAAGCTATTTCATCTGTGTTTTCTTAGCACGCGACTTACCTGAGGGTTTCACAAAATTTGTGAAGTACTTCGGAATAACAGTTAATAAGCATGCATGGCGTTACAGGGTGGGGAAGTCCAGATAAATGAGATTCCACTATATTGTTTCCTTCTCCAAAGGTGAGTCGAAATTTTGAGCTGGTTGGACGGGTTAACTTAGATCAGTTGGAACAAATGAAGGGAAAAGCGGAGAGTTCCAGCAGTGATGAGGAAGAAAAGGAAGAGGAGATGAGTCCCAAGATGGAAGGGAGAGGTTAGTATTGTTGTCTTGATTCTTATATCCAACATAATTCTGCTTCCAGCTGCCTCCAAAGAGCAACATTTTTTTAGCTCACCAGGTTTGTCTTCAGGAACTCTAAAATTCATAACAGCTAAAGCAGAAATATCAGTCAAGTCACTGGGTTGGTTCGCTTGATCAGAGGGTGGTTCATATGCCCCGATGGCTTGCTAGCCCCTCGTGCCGGCTGGATTTTCATAATTACCATCACTGGGCATAGCTTGTTGTGACATCTGAACGGGTGGATGTTTGGGGTGGTTAACAGACCACCCAGAATCCTTGTTCTGTTTTAGGGTTGGTAGGTGGTTTGTTAACCCCGCAACCAACCACCCTTGCCAGGTTCGGATGTCACAACAAGCTGAGCCAGCAAGGGTGATTATGTAAATCTGGCTAGCACACGCAGGGTTTTGAACAACCACCCTGTGATCATGTGAACCAGGTCACTTAGTCTCCAAGGTACTCTGGATAAAATGGAAACAACTGGATCACATTGAAAAGTTTACAACAGCTGTACACTGGTGGGGTGTTAACTGTTCCTGTTCCTGTTGTTTGAATTTCCATCTGAAACTAGCAGTCTAGGTTCATAATCTCTTGGCCTCATTTAAGGTCAACTGACATGAATGTATAAAGATACCAAAATCATGGCTAATACAACATCTAACACATGTCAAACACATCTATACAACACTGCCAGCATCAAATATTTAAGCACCTGTACAATTAGGCATCCATCGTTTTTCAAGCTCTTGACCTTCTGGTTCAATAAGGATTTAACTTTAAGCAAGTTTGAAACAATGGTGGGGTGGGAGTGGGGGAAAAGACCAGATGTTCTCCTGTGCTTATAAATCACTTTCCTCTTGAAACCAGCGACATAACCACTTAAATATGTGTAGTACCAGCAGAACAGCTTTTTTGTTAGACCCATGTGGAAATCAGAGCAAACAGCTCACAGGAAATGGGAGGGGAGAAAACATGACAGATTTTTGTGTGGTTGTTGGTTTTCCCATTTCTGCACTATCTTAGGCTTAGCTTCCAGGATGGTTTACAAAACTGAGTTAAAATACAAATAAAAGATAAACCACACAATAAAAATAATTAGTACATTAAAATATTTATAAAGCCTGGGAAAATTAAAATGTCTTTGCCTGGTGCTGAAAAGATAACAATGTTGGTGCCAGGTAGGCCTCTGAGGAGTGAAGTCTACAAACGGCGCCGCTGCTGAAAAAGGCTCTTAGGACTTTAGAGAGAATTTTGTCCGTTGTCTTTGCTATTGAGGAGCAAAGAATTTACAGCTGCATACACAGCCTGACCTTGTAATGGCTCCAGTCCTGGTTCCCTCTGAAGCTGCATCTCAGTTGGTGGCAGCGTTTGGCCACTTCTATGCTTTCGTGTAATCTTCCATAGCAGGCAGGCAAGTAGCAAATCACAACTCTGACGTATTAGGGCAGTATTCGGAGTTGGTGGGAACTTTGGTGAGAATATGGTGGAATATGGAAGTCTAGATTTCCATATTCATTCCTTCTCCGCTAATGGAGCCTGTGGTCTGTGTCTGCTCGGGTTCAACACCCACCCCATAATAGCACTTTACGTACTAAACTGCTTTCTGAGCGTTTCATATACCGTAACTCTATCAATCTTGGAACATTGCTCCAATAAGGCAGGTCAATATTATTATGCCCATATTGCAGACTGAAAGAGTTGATGTGGTGAGTTTGTGGTATATAACAGATTTGAATGGGAGGTGTCATGATTTATAGCTCATCCTGTTAGCCACAAATGTAATATTTTCCAGTGCTTCCCCATCCAAATAAAACTTGATTTGTAAGGGGGGGGGGGGTCATTGAGTTGAACCAGTGGAGACAAATTGTAAAATTATACAAATTGCCCAAAATATGTTTATTGCAGTAAATATATGCAAATAATTTCGTATAGATTCATTTTCAATTGCAGAATTTAGGATTTTCAGTAAAACCCATACTGTGAAATACATAAAGCGGATAAAGATCAGCATTTTGAGAAAGGCACTTCAAGTATCAAAAAGCCAAAACTCTCTAAAGCAGCCCTCCCCGGCCTGGTGCCCTCCAGATGTATTGACTACAAGTCCCAGTAGCCCTAGCTGGGAGCAACCCATCTGGAAGACACCAGGAAGGCTGCTGTAAAGTAATGTAATGTAGATTCCTTGGCAGGTAGTTTTAACAAACATTGCATGGGAAAAGGCTTTGGAAAGAAAGTGACATCTCTTCCCAGCATTGAAATTGCCCAGAGAAAGAAGGGCAAGCACTCTATGTGTGCACAAGAGAAAAAGAGGTTGTCAGTAGCTTAAGTTGGCTCATAAGCTGTGTATATTATAATAAAATGTGGAAATGAGGCAAGCAGAGATCAGCAGTAAATAATAATAATAATAATAATAATAATAATAATAATAATATTTATTTGTAGCCCGCCTCTCCCTCCGGATCGAGGCGGGGAACAACAACAATATAAAACATAAAAATCACAACAGTTAAAAAAATTTAAAAACAAGAGAAAAATGCAACATTAAAAACATCTTAAAATTCATCTGGATAGGCCTGTCGGAAGAGGACAGTCTTCATGACTCTCTTAAATTCATGAAGACTGTCAATTTGTCTAACCTCCTCCGACAGACCATTCCATAGTCTGGGAGCGATGGAAGAGAAGGTCCTCTGGGTAACACCCGCCAGCCTAGTTCTGACTGGCTTGAGTAAGTTCTTCCCAGAGGACCTAAGTGTGCGGGGCGGATTGTACGGGAGAAGGCGATCCCGTAGGTACCCTGGACCCAAACCATGTAGGGCTTTAAAGGTAATAACCAACACTTTATACTTCGCCCGGAAACTGATTGGCAGCCAGTGAAGCGATTTTAAAACTGGTGTAATGTGATCACCCCTAGGTGTACCGGTGACCAACCTGGCTGCCATATTTTGAACAAGCTGAAGTTTCCGGACTAGGCACAAAGGTAGCCCTATGTACAGCGCATTGCAGAAGTCGAGCCTCGAAGTTACCAGTGCGTGCACTACCGTCTTTAGGTCTTCCAACTCTAGGAAGGGGCGCAGCTGGCGTATCAGCCGAAGCTGATAGTAGGCACTCCTGGCCGTCGCATCAATCTGAGCTGTCATCTGGAGCGACGGATCCAGGAGTACCCCCAAGCTGCGAACACAATCTTTCAGGGGGGGTGTAACCCCATCCAGAACTGGTTGACACACCTCCAGACCCAGGTTGGGGCCTTTGACAGCAAGCACCTCCGTCTTGTCTGGATTCAGCTTCAGTTTGTTTTTCCTCATCCAGCCCATTACCGCCTCCAAGCATTCATTCAGAGGAGACACACTATCCTTAGCTGACGATGTTGTCGAAGGCATAGAGAAATATATTTGGGTGTCATCAGCGTATTGATAGCACCCTGCCCCATGCCTCCGGATGATCTCTCCCAGCGGTTTCATGTAAATGTTAAACAGCATTGGGGAAAGGATGGCACCTTGTGGTACACCACATAGCAGCTCCTTTTTTGAAGAGCAGCTATCCCCAAGCATCACCATCTGGAGCCTGCCTGAGAGATAGGATCGGAACCACTGAAGCACAGTGCCCCCGATTCCCAATTCCCCCAGGCGCTCCAGAAGGATACCATGGTCGATGGTATCGAAAGCCGCTGAGAGGTCCAAGAGTACCAGCAGGGACACACTCCCCCTGTCGATACTAAGGCGTAGATCATCTACTAAGGCGACCAAAGTGGTCTCAACTCCGTATCCTGCTCTGAAGCCGGTTTGAAATGGGTCTAGAAAATCAGTGTCATCCAAGACTGCCTGGAGTTGAAAAGCAACTGCTCTCTCGATCACCTTGCCCAAAAATGGAAGATTTGATACTGGCCTGTAGTTATTAAAGTCCAGGGGATCCAGGGAGGGCTTTTTTAGAAGCGGCCTTACCACCGCCTCTTTTAAACATGATGAAAAGCTCCCCTCCCTGAGAGATGCATTAATGATATGCTGTAGATGTGATCTAACTGCATCTCCTCCCTGGACGACCAGCCAGGAAGGACAGGGATCGAGAGGGCAAGTCGTCTTCCTCACACATCCAAGTACCTTGTCCACGTCCTCGGTACTCACTAACTGAAACTGATCAAGTGTAATCCTACTCGCGGAGTCACTGGACACTCCACTGTCAACCTCTGCTATAACAATGGCATCTAAGTCGGCTCTTATCCGAGAGATTTTATCTGAGAAATGATCGTTAAAGGCATCACAGCGAACTGCCGAAGGCTCTAAAATCGGATTCAGGGGAGAAGCAAAATCCCCATTTCTTTCATTATGTACTTTGAGAGAACTCTGGGAAGGCAGAAGCATTGGCATTCTGTTGTTTTCTTGCTCAAGATAATCCCCACTAAAGAATTAACGCTTAGAGCAGATGGCACCATCTCATTTTCAGTGAAAAGAATCAAGCGAGATAGTCCAAGCAATTATTTTTAATGGCCTGTGTGGCGATCATCTTAATTTTGTGAGAAAACGTTTCATCTTTTGTTTGGTGTCCTACTCTCTTGTTCACATAGGGCCTGCATGTCAGCCATGTGGAATGTCCACTGTGACTTCAAGGAGCCGAGAGTGCTCAATTATACTTGACAAGGCACAAACCAGCAAAAGCTTAAGCATCTTTAAGTCCCATTGATTTAAGCACATGATTAGCTCTTTCCCACTGAATTCAGTGGGGCTTAGAAGTGTTTAAATGTTGGTTGGATCATGCCCATTGTTTTGATTGTCAAGACATGCTCAGATTAATAAAACACTTTAGTGGGTTTTACCCTACAAAAGGAACATCTTGCTTATAGTTGGAGTTCATATGTCCAGGAAAACTATGGCTGCCATCCATATCTGATTAAATCCAGTGGCTCCTATTCATTTCACTTGAGCTGGATTGCACATAAAGTTCCAATGCTCAAAGCAAGCAATTCTGCTAGCACTTCTCCTCCCTTTTGGATTGCCTGTTCATGTCTTAATAGAAAAAAAGATGCTTGCAAATACCAACAATCTACGATGTTCTCCGTGGGTTTTTCCAAGGCAGTTCAAAAACAACAATTGTAACTAATTTTGCCCACAAAGGACCCTTGTTGTGAATGTTGCTTCAGTCATTTATAACAATAGAAGTATAACAGTAAGCTAGAATTGCCGTCTTGTTCTAGTTTACTGTGATTGAGCAATGTGCTCACATAGCTTATTCACTTCCCTGTTTGCACCAACAAACCAGAAATGGGAAACTTTGCATGAAATTGGAACCCAAGTTTCTAGCTTGTTATTCCCAAACAAGCCAGGATTCATAAGCCAACAAGAAACCCTGTTTTATTCCTGGTTTATGAGCCTGGTTTGTTTGGAAGCAACAAACCAGTAGCTTGGGTTCAGACAACATACCAAGCTTCCCATTTCTCCACTCACATGAGGGGAGGAGCAAATGGTTGCTTGTTCATAGTAAACTAGAATACGACAGCTTTTCTGGCTTATAATAATGTGTGAACACAGCCAGTGTGAAGAATTTGGTAAGTACCCCTGTTTCATACCTCCTGTTCCACTGCATCGTTGTTTTAGGCTAAATTACTGGTTTTCTCTGTTCTGTCAGCATTTCGTGGATTGCCAGATGTCTGTCTTTCTGTTGTCCACTTGTTGATAGAATCAGATTTTTAAACCAGAGTTTCATCTACTTGTGCTAAGGCGCATTAGCGCAAATCCCCACTAAAAGTGTAAAACCAGTCTACTACAGAATCCACTGGTTGGATTTGTAGGAATCCAAACTCATTTGAATCTGTTGCAGATTTTGCCAACATCCCTGGGCTAAATTGATCTTTTGCTTCTCCCACAAGTAATATGGAGACTGAGTATCTATTTTACACAAGACAGAGAGGCAAAGGAGCAGGGGGACTCTTGCATTTCCTGCTATCTTCAAGTCATTGTAATGTCCAAAGCTATTTTCTGAATGCTGAGAATTCTGTGTTAGACTTCTTTAGTCTCCTTACATAACTAGCATTTTTGGGGTCGGTGGGTGTGAACAAGCTGACAAGACTATACAGGAAAAGATAATTTAAAACGAGGGTAGAAATATAATGGGCAATATGAGCTTAATGACTAACCAATTACATTTGTAGTGGAAGATGAGACTGGTAAGTCTGAAAGGATGTATCTATGAAATAAAATTTTCTAGCCAAATATTAATGTTTCTCTGAATCCATTAGGCAAGAGTTCATAACTTCATATATACTTCAGTCAGAGCTGCTGAGTGTCCATCCTCGTGACTGAATCCAAATTTGCATATACCCTAAATTTGGAGTGGGCAACTTGTACCCCTCCATATGTTTTAACCTACAGCTCCCATAATCCCTAGCCAGCGTAATCGTGAGGAATCATGGGAGTTGTAGGACAAAACTTATGGAGAGCTAAATTATTAGTTTAGGAGTTCTTGCTAATCTAGTTTCGACTAGGGATTGTGCAGGATTCCCATCTCAGATTCCTTTTTAAGAGGAATTATCTGTTTATATGACCCTACCAGACACTACAGTCAACATCCAAAGTCTTCCTCTGGGTGGCTACAAGGGAAAAGGCCTTCTCAGTGGTGGTCTCTGATTATGGAATGCTCTCCCCACTAAGGTCCACCTAGTGCCAACATTGTCATTATTTCAGCACCAGGTTAAGACTGTCCACATTCTCTTGGACTTCAAAAGAAACTACATTTTCTGCTTTCTGAAGAGAAATATGAGGACTCCTACTCAAGGCTAACAAATTCTTTGTTTTCCTCTAGGGTCCATGAGGTTCTCAGAGAATGGACCATCAGAAAAACGTTTCCCGTGTGAATTTTGTGGCCGGACGTTTGCCGAGGGCTCTGAATGGGAACGACATGTTCTTAGGCATGGCATGTAAGTTGGTCTACTGCTCTTAACAGGCCAAGGGAATAATGGTGGGCCCTCCCCAGTCTATACCTTCCAACACAGAAAATATTGGTGCCTGGTATACAGATTAGTTATTATTATGGTTTTCTCAAATGCAGCCTAAAGGGCCATATGTGGCCACAACAAAATGTTGAAGAAGCTGCTGAGGCACCGAGGGGGAAGTGGGGGCAGATGGGAAGAAAGAGATGGAGGAAGGAGGCAGGAACTATGGAGGACGGCTGCGGCAAAAGAAAGAGGGAGGAGGAGGAGGAGGAGGAGGAGAACCACTGAGGATGTTCACAGTTGCCCCATGAACCATCATCCCTACCACCTCTTGGTACTTTAATTAAGGGAGGCTCAGTAGTATTGCTGAGTCTTGGGTTGGACTATCTGACCTCTAAAGTTCCTTCCA